>JAAIXJ010000094.1:0-37632 GCA_013403705.1 Heliconius hermathena
TGCTTGAAGGGTCCGATATTGCGACCCCTAGTATGCACACGATATGCCGCGCCACGACTGTCGCAATAAATAGTCAATAACAAAGTATTTTAAAATTCCATCAAGTTTTGTTGAGATTTATAGTTGCAAAATGTACGAATAGTTGTACTATACTTAGTCTATACATTTTTTAGCTTCATGCTGTATCCTGTATATAGCACGGTAGACAGAGGGAACCTGGGAACCTAGTGTTCAGACATTCCATTTCCGATTTTCCGACATTTTCGTTCCTCAATTAGCGCTGTATTTTACGTTCTAAGTGACGCAACTGAACACCGGTATTATGTTATGCATATATGTATGTATAACTTTGCTTAGCGCATAATATAATTGATACTATAATGGAGAATTGAGGCCAATCGTAGCGCAGACGCACAATGTGCGACTGTAAAACCGACTGGTTGTGGGTTCGATCCCCACTCGAGTTGAGTCGGCGTTGAGTTTTGCCACTCAACACGCAATGCCTCCAGAATTCGGCAGAAAGTGGGGAACGGAGTGTCTTAAGACAATAGGTTCCCTCTGCAGCAGGGTTGCTGTGTGCGGGATACAGCGTGAAGCTGATTTATTTTATTAATTTTTATAATGAAAAAGAATTTTTTTTTTGAAATAATACTAGAAACTGATCCTAGTGTATGATGCATTCTAAATTACAAAGGCTTCCTTTTCATTGTTATGTTGGAGATAATAATTATCTATGGCATGCAATTTAGTAAAGGAACTATTGTTTCAAGATAAACTTTGTAAATATATTTTTTTAAATCTTAATGTGCTATTGTGAGTATTAAATACTAAGTCGAAGGTTTTCTTAGTAAAAAACACTTCTTTTACAGACTAATAATGCTAATGTTCTTTTTAAATAGATTTATAGAACTGAATATATGTCAAACATGTCACAAGCGTGCAACTGTAAAAGCTCCAAGTCGTAGACTCGATTTTAATTTCCTCGTTCTGGTAATGACGTAAAACGTGGTGAGTCCCGTCACTAAACACCCAATGCCTCCAGAATTCGGCGGAGTCTTTATGGGAACAAAGTGTCTTAACACTAGGTTCACCCTCTGCCTACAGTGCAATGTGCAGGATATAGCATGAAGCTAATAAAAAAAGACAAAAAGTGAATTGACAATTTTTCTTTTTTTTATATGTATATATATGTATGCTTCATTTAAAATTATTTGACCATAATTACACATTTATTTCTCACATGACAAGGTACGTAGAGAATGCTTTTTAGCATTAAACTCATCTTTTCTACGAGTATACATTACAAACAATTATTTTTTTTGCTATAAAAGAATTAATTTTTTGCAATAAGTAAATATATACCTAACAAAATAAATAATACCTGTAATTTATCCAGTTTCTTTTCAATACTCTCGCGCAACTGTCGTCCTACACTGCCATCGGTGCTTTCATGGCAGGCGTCCACTCTCGCGGCTAGTGTCACCTTTGTGGATACTAGCTTTGCTGCTTTATATCTTAATTCCTAGCAAAATAATTGTTTTATATATATATAAAAAAATATTACTATAAAAGTATAAAAGATATTAATTACGTTTTTTTTTCGAATGGACTTTGTTGCTGTTGACCTGGACTGGTCTTGACAGCGTCACCGGGCGGGGAGGGGTGACGGTGGCTCGCCCATATTATTTACATTTTTTAATGTAGTAGTTAATAATATATATAATAGCTTCACGCTTTAATCCTAGTGGGGTGGTAGTCAGGAAGGATGGAGTTCGGCACTCCAGCACTCATTGTAGGTTTAATGTGTTCTGTGAGTACTATATTAACCTCTCCCTGATTTGTCCAAATTTGTGTTTTTATTTAGCTGGGAAATTTGGTGTAAAAATTCAATATATTATACTATTCTCTGCTTTCCTCGTTGTGCAACTTGATTTAACGTTGCACTTTGTCTTAACGAAAGTCAAGACCAAGTGCAGCGTTAGTAGGAAATAATTTCCCAAAAAACCGAAGACACGGCCATCGCGTACGCATTCAGATGCTATCTTTTTCAATTTTAAAAACAGGTTCTAAAATGAATAATCAAAACTTATTTTAATTTTATAAAACTTTATATACTGTTTAATATCAACTTACAGGTGATGTATCTTGAACAATCTGTGAAAAATATATAAAACCAGTATGAGGCAAGGCAGCTGCTTGAGAGAAACCTGACAATGTCTTTTTTTGTTGACCCAACGGCAATACATTACAGGCGGGCATTTTGGACAGCTTCGATAAACCACCCGCCACACCTAAAATCTTAGCTGCTGTAGACGCACCTGTGAAATAATTATCGAATTTAGTTTGCATTTACAAAATTATTTTTTTTAGCTTGTAGCTGTAGACACAGGGAACCTTGAGTTAAGATACTCATTTCCCTATTTTCCGCTCAATTTTCGAAATATCATACCACGTGGCGGGACTAATTACTGGACGCTTCGCTCTTTATCTTCTTATCAGAACGAAGAAAATAAAAAACATCGGGTTTATAGTCAGCCGATGTGACGCTGCGTCATGACTCTTAAGAAACCTAAAGTATTATATATTCATACGTGCATCTTTAAGAAAATAGTTTTTAATGATTATGTCCATGAAGGTTGTCAACAAGCTATTATTTATATATGTGAGAAGAATTTCACCTATTGTTTGGATTCAATGACATAATAATATTTTTAGGGTGAATGGCGCCTTGCCAGGATATAGCTGTACAAGAAGTCAGCTAAATAAATAGTTTACTCTACCTGAAATTGTCAAGAAAGTAATTGCTCGAGTACTAGGGGGTATGTGCTCTAATAATTAAGCAAGTCCTCGAGCTTTCGCGCCAATAAGTGCTTAAGGAGTGCTCAAATAGTCAGACATATTTAAATATTTAAGCTAGTAAGTCTAAGTGCCCAAGTAGCGCCGCGTATATAGTCTTTGCAGTCAGGCAAGAAATGAATGGAGTAGTTAGCCAAATGCTTAGGCGGATAGTGGGAAAGTTATTATGAATTTAAAGTCACTATGAATACAAATAATAGTTTATAAGCAACCATTTTTAAAAGCATCATGATATTTATATAGATTGTAAACATACACTTGTACAAGCTTTATCTGTTTTATATTACATACAGACACATAGGTAGGATATCTTGTTTAGCCAATTATTTATTAACCTTATAGAGCCACTTGTGTTAATGTACAAATATAATGTAAACTTTCCTATCGTAATATTAAAATCAAACAATATTTACCAACAATAGCTGTCAAATTTGGAGCTATAAAAGTCATTCGACTTTCCACATATTCATAAATCTTAGATTTAAAATTATTCAATTCTGCAGCCATGTCACATGCTTCAAATATTTCACTTAATTCGTTTTCAGAAAGTAATTTGCTGTAGAAATAAAAAAATAGTATTGAAATACTTATGTATTATAATCTGGTATAAACATACTTACATATCACTTGTACATAGAGGCAATAAACATTTTTTATATAATTTAGTACCTATATTAAAAAAAGGTAGAGGGAACCTAGTGTTAAGACACCCGCTCCCATAAAGACTTCTGTTCTCCACTTCCTGCCAAATTATAGAGGCAGTGCATGTTGTGCAGAACACAATGCCCTGCATTTGCCTTGTTACCAAAGCAAGGAAAATAAAGTATAATTTTTTTTTCCCTTGAATGGGAATCAAACTCACAACCTGTCGTGTTTACAGTAGCATGCTTGTACCCTTGTCCCACAATGGACCTCAGACATTGTTTATTGAATAGCAGAATTTAGTACTACACTTGGTCTTTTTGCCAGAGCAAGGAAATAGAAAATGTTCATCCTCTGAGTGGCACTCAAACCCATAACTGTCCAATTTACAGTCAGCAAGTGTACCACTGCACCATGATGACCCCATAGCATCTATAATCTATAAAAATATTACAAAATACTTTTCTAATAAATTATATCTAAAAATATCTTAAATCACAATACCCCTGGGTAGTAGAAGCAGTAACAGACACAATCATAATAGTTGCTTGAGTTAAAAAACTTTGTAGAATCTCATTATTTTTAGCTCTATCCAAGTCATTGCCGAGTTCTTTAACACTCCTTATATATTCCAATGGAGTAATTATCAATGACTCCAGTTCAGGGAACCTCTTCTGGTATTTATCCCGAACAAATCTGTGAATAATAGCTGCAAAGTGTAATATGTCTTTAACATCAATCTACAATGCATGCTTAGGCCATTATTATCTTGGATTTTCATAATTACCAATAATATAAGGATAATAATAAAAGTATTTTTTTTTGTTAGTGATGTGTTGTATCCCACAAACACCACGGAAGGCAGAGGTAGCCTATACCTAAGACTCTCCATTTCCCACTTTTCATAAAATTTTTGAGACATTGGATATTTAGTGGTGGAACTGAACAAGTTACCAATGCAAGAAAATAATATAATGCAATTAATTTTCCAGAATTGGAATTGAATCTGCAACCATTGCATTTACAATCATATCATACTGTGGCAATGTGCTAAGAAGGATTTGATTTTAATATAATTTGAAATTAATTAATTTAAACGAATGAATGTAAGGTAAGATAATTACTTATTTCTCCATCAATTTCTACTGCTATATTATTGGCTTCTACAATCAGCTGATACTCTGGGTCTGATTCCATTAAACCAGTTACTTCAATTTTTTTTCTATCATTACCAGCATTCTGTTCAATTTCAGTTATTACCTAAAATAATAATACAAATAATACAAATGCTATTCAGATAATGATATTGATAATGACTAATGTATGTGGAATTTTGTGATTCTCATCAAAGTAACATGCATATAAATCAAAATGTCTTTACGACTGATTAGCTAAAGTTGATGCTTTTTATCTCTAAACTCTCTAAGAATATCTTTAATGGGTATAAGTGAAATAATACTAAGAATTTAGCTTTATAAGACAAAAAGTCTTTAGAAAATACAAGTAGAATCACTAGACCCACAAGATCTGTTATTAAAAATTTTATTATTAAAACACTAGACCCACAAGATCTGTTATTAAAAATGTTATTATTAAAATTATTTACCCTCTTTAAACGTTCTGAATGTCTAAGCTTGGCTAATTCACGAATAGAGACATTTTTAATTTCTTCTTCCTTTGGTATTACTGGTAAAGGTACTGCAAAGTCATTAGATTCATTATTAGTAGAGTCTACAATCATAGCTTCCAGTTCTCCATCATCATTTTCTTCTAAGTCAGCAAGTAACTCGTCAGCTAGAGACATTTTTATTTATATGAGGAATAGAAATTACACAAAGGTATTTTAAAAATTTGCCACAGTGCAAATATAATTTATTTTATATTAGCAATGAATAAAACAATATGATTCCACAGAATTCATTTAGCGCATCATTATTTCAACTTTCAAGTGAAATTGACAGACACCACATTCCACAGAATGCCAAACTACAGATTATAAATTTAGAAAATACAGACATAACTTAAAATATTTAATTAAAAGCAAATATTCATAAATATGTCAATATTGATGTTGAAATATTATTAGTTAAGGAGGTAAATATTACGCCTTTTTTCGTCACTGGGAAATGCTTTAACGCAAACCATCAGTGCGTAGAACGGATGAGCCCTACGGACGGATGGTACTGTGGGACTGATCGAAATAGCCTGACATTACCCATTAAAACCCAGCGGAAATCCTCTCTACCTATATAAGACGCCTCAGAATCGCTCGCGCATGCCACTACAACGCCTCGGTGGAATATTGCGGGTTTCTCCTAGGATACCCGCAGCCACGATTATTTGTAGGAGGATCATTATGATCACCTCACACAGTAGCTCCTCTAGGGTAGGGGGAGTAGAAGTTGTGCATACCGCCTTCTTCTACCACTTGGCCTACTGCAGCGGAGTGAGTCTGCGTTCGCGCTAGACTCACACACGCTCCGCGGTCTCCTTCAGTGCGATTATTACAGATTCGCAGAAGGAGACTATTGCAGACCAGTTTCTCTCAGTTAATAGCATGGCTCCCACCACACTGGACAGTGTGAAATCCCTACCCACTACAGTCATCAAAGTCGTGGCATTGTGGGGACCAAGCGGGACATTTGCCCAAGACGTGATGCGCCGAATCAATGGAGGCATGACACTCGTGGCACACCGGCGACGTCTCCCGACGTACAATTTGATACAGGTATTTACCGAATTGACCGTGCCTCGTCAGTACCTGCACCAGCCTGAATCCCAGTCCAGTCAGGACCCCAAAGCTTTTTGACCTAGCGTTGAAGGTGAGGGCGGACTGCCTTCACGGTCGTTAGGCCTGCCGCCGGTGACTCCAGGTCGCCTTTCCATCGCCGGATCAAGGCTTCATTCGTTCTCCTCCTGATCCGCGTGATCTCCTCTCCCGATGGCTGCACGCCACGCTAACTTGCTCGGACTGCGTGAACTCTGGCAAGCACTTCCGCCTGTAGCTCCCAAGACGAATCAAAGAAATACATATTACGCCCTTATACAACCTAATATCCCCAAACGACCTTGGTTTTATTCTCAAAGGCATATTGCATGGAGGATTATAACAACAATCTATCGCTTGCGCTTTTAGCATGATTGTATGCCTGTACATCTAACCAAGATCTGGATCAGGGTCCACTCACTGTGTGAAGGTGGCCTGCATTTCCCACATCTATTCCTCTTCCCAAACTTAACTCGTCCCTTATATGATATCCTTCCTGATAAAGTCCCTCGTCCTCTAAATGTTCAGTGTCTGTTAATGTTTGTGTTTAGTCTTTTATGTAAACATAATAAAATTAAATTATGAACTAACGGCCTTATAAAATATTATTTATTACTAACCTAATATACTGTGTACATACTGTAAATTTATTACTGGATCTTTTTTTTACATGTATTCTTTAATTGTGTACTGTTATGTGTTATCCTTTTTATACTGGTCAATTTCCTTCGTGTGTTTTTCATACAACGTCAACGTGACATTGGCGAAGTGAATTGTATTCAACTAGCACGCTCGAAACTTCATAAATCAATAAATAGTAATGATAAAAATTATTGAAAGTATATTAATATACTGTTTACATAAAAGACATTAAATATTAATTAAACAATCAAAAAAGTAATAATTACAATATTTAAACATTTGGCTCTTAGTGAATCATCAGCTAATTTATGTTAACAATTTGACACAAAAATAAATAGCAACACTAAAAACCGTTTGCCATTTTTGCTGTGTAAAAGGTATGCTGAGGCCCGCAAAGGCCTGAATTTTCGTAACTAAAGTGTACTTGTTATAATTTGTTAATATTTGGGACTAACAAGTCATCTAAATGGCGCTGAATCCACAGTACGATGCAATTGGTAAAGGTTTTGTTCAGCAATACTACACACTGTTTGATGATCCGGCGCAGCGACCAAATCTAGCAAATATGTACAATGTAAGTAAAAATTAATAAAACAAAGATAAATTTCAGTTTACTAAATTAAAAAGTCGTATCTTAATAATTAAACGTTATTGGTATGTAATATTTTGAGGTTAAACCATATAGCCTCCCGCCGAAAATATGTCATTGCAGTGTTAATATTGTTAAATTTTATAATAATAATAAGTAAACATTTTTATTTTTAATATGTCATAAGGGCTCTATCTAAAATGAATTCAATTAACTTATAGGTCTGAATGTCATTGAAATCTTCAATTGTGAAAAAGTATTTGATTTCCTATTAGAAGTATTTAATTGTTCCTCATTCCAGGTTGAAACGTCGTTTATGACTTTTGAAGGTGTACAATTACAAGGTGCTGTAAAAATAATGGAGAAACTTAATGTGAGTAGTTAACCAGTGAAGTTAAGGTTAATATATAACTCAATAAACCCCAATACTTAGAAAGTTATGATTATTAATTACATGCTTTTCTTGTAATAATTAGAAGGGTATTGTTTTTTTTACTTTGTCTGTCATACAAAAATTTGTACATCATGTTAGCCACATTTACATTATCTTAGTGACTAATTCTAATATGGTCTTTTCAGCGTGACTTAACAACTACGTTTGTAATGTTATTTACTTTTTAGGCCCTGACATTTCAAAAAATTGGTAGACTTGTGACTTCAGTGGATTCACAGCCTATGTTTGATGGTGGTGTTTTAATAAATGTTCTCGGCAGGTTGCAGGTTAGTGTAGAATAACTTTAAATTCTCTATAATTTTTACAATAAGAGTAACATACTCATTCTAATCATATATATTAGTATATATTACATCTTTATATCTTATTATTAAAATTACTATAAATATAAATAATATATTATATAATAATACTGGCTGCATTGTTTGTATTTTCAATTGTTTACATATAACATAATTATATGTCAGTTTCTATAACTGAAGATATGTTTACATATATTTCATAACATTCAATACTATTTGTTATACTATTAAGAATTAATATATATTGACTAGGTACTAGAAATATTGACCACCAATAATAGGTCTCTGCCTGTCTAGAACTATCATTATTTATATCTAAAGCATACTTTGAGGTCACACTAGTAGAATCATTTTGAAATTTGGTGTCAATAGATAGAGAAGCTTGGACAATTGAGGCAAACATATATGCACATTTAAAGGATCTCTTAAACCTTCATTTGGGTCACGAGTGTCAGGCCCTTATCGTCACCCTGCATCACCATCTTCGCACACCCTCGTGATGAAACCATGAAATCATAAGTAGTTTCTCTTTTTCTGCAAGCAAATAAGTGCTCAATTAAATATAGATTCATAATTCTTTAGACAACTGTTCAAAAGTATCGAGATAAAGAATATTAAGGTTATTATATACCTCTAAATATGATAAGCAAGCTTCACCCAGCAATATATGAAATCAGAACATGTTAGTTATGTTTTGTTTCTTTTACCCTGCATATTGTATATAAGTACATTCTCTCTTAAAACAGAAGCTATACAATTTTTTGCAAATAGGAGACTAGCCAGAGGGCACCTAGTTATCCCCAACTTCTCATCCATTAAATGGAAATAAAATAAAGTGGAAATAGCATGGTGAGGAGTGGAGCGCAACACCAATCTTTGACAACCGGAGAATATAATAGAATTAATCTATGCCCTGAGTAGGGATTGAACCCTTAACCATCATGTGTTTTTTATAAGATATCTGTAAAGTACCAATTAAAATAGGAAAATGGCAAATAATAGCTATTTGATCAGACAGATGAGGATCAGCCACATGCATACTTCCAAACATTTGTATTGAAGCCAATAGGAAACTCTTTCTATGTAGAACATGATATGTTCAGGCTGGCACTACATGATGTTTAAGGGTAAATTGCCTGCAGCATGCCTATCCCCTGCTTTGCAATCAGCACTTTGTAATCATTAATTACCCTGAGTACTATTATTGAAATATTTTATAAAATGTATGATAATTTGAAATTAAGAGTGAGATGTCTTTCATCCTCTTTGTTTCATGTTCCAAATTTTTATACATTTTCTAAAATATTCTATCCTTAGTGTGGGATTAAATTTTAAAATATAAAATAATATTGAGTCTGTCCCACAACTTAGACATTTTATTTTTGACAGTAAATAAAAAATGTGTTTTTCTTATGTACGTACATTCATTATGAATTAGTAAAACTCTACAAAGAAAACATCCATATTTATGAAATCATCATCATAATTCTTAACAATTAAAGTTAATGACATAATTGTATACTAATAAACATTGTGGCCTTTCTTATGTATTAACCTATATTGATTTCCTAAATCTCTTCCTAAAATTAAAATAAATAGTATAATTAATATATAAAGATGACAAGAATTCAATTTATAAATTGAAAGTATTTGCACTTTTCTATAATTATTTTGTAGCCTTCACATTTAAACATAACAGTTTTGAACATTAAATAATAGTAGAATATTACATCCATTTGAAAAGTGTATCAATTTAATCTGAAAATTCTAATTAAGCACTAAAAAATACACACATACAACCATCACAAAAATACATTTAAATTTACAAGATTATGTCAGAACCGCTGGACGCCATGTTCATCTGCTATGATGTCAGTTGGTCTTGTAAACAAATACACTGATATGGCCAATAACTTATGAACAAAGGTAGAGCTGAACAATTGATTGCTTGCTTACAAGACTATGTCCTCATATGGTCATGGTGGCTGCCGTTGTCAAGTACTTATTATACAAATATCAATTATATATATTTTGAGGCCATCGTGGCGCAGAGGCACAAGCGTGCGACTGTGACCGCAAAGGTTGTGATTTCGATTCCCTCACGAGGAAATGAAATATTTCATATCTTACTTAGGTTTAGGTTGCTATGTCCGGAATGCAGCGTGAAGATGTAATAAAAACTATACAGAAGACATAAAAAAAAACCTTAATGTTAATTTTATTATCCATTTTGAAAGTTAGTGAAGTATAAATAACATTTTTTGACTGCTTATTACCTAAACTAATAAGCTAAATGTACTTTTTATTTTTTATTCTTATATAGATTATATATTACAGAATTAGAATAGGTATTACAGGGATTAGGATATTTTCATATTATTTGTTGTTTTTTTTATATGTTTTATTTTTTATAACATATTCTATTTAATCAGCACAAATGTATAATATTATTTACAGCATGTTAAAGTAATGAGTTATTATTTATTGCAATTTTATATTATTATTTTCTTCTGTCTATAGATAAAAACACTATATAATAACAATATTGCCTCTTATCACTGCAACAGTATATAAACGATTTTTACAACATAAATTTATATGGGTCTGATTATTTTAAATTTATATTTTCAGTTTAATATATGATTTTCCCATTTATTTTTAATTGGTTAAAAGATAATATATTTTTTGATATACATATTTACAAGTTGTCAGTTTTAGATGACAACTCTATTAAATAATCGATCACAAACTGTACTTAAAATTTTTTTTACTGTCTTATCTTAATCTTAAAGAAATGCCTGTTCACGTGATTATCGTGGGTTCGAGCCCCACCCGTAGAAATGATTGATATTAATGATTAACTTCATTTTCTTTATCTTTTGTAAGACTTGTTCTGTCACTCAACACCTGAAATTAAATTCAAACAGAAAGCTGATTTCGGAGACATTAACATTAAGTTATCTCTGCCTATATGGGATTGGACGTAAAGCTATAAAATAGTTTTTTTTATTTCCAGTGCGACGATGACCCACCACACCCGTACATGCAAACATTTGTGTTGAAGCCTCTCGGAGAATCTTTCTTTGTACAGCACGACATATTCCGCCTCGGCATCCACGACGTCGCCTAAACTCACTCTATCACCATTGGATGCTAACATAATTGCTAATTTCCATCTTGTTTTGGTTATCTAGGTATAAGCTAGTTGGTCACTGCCCACTAAATTGAAAATTGTAAATTAAATCACACTATTTGGCATCATTCGGCTTAGATGAATTATTCGAGATGGCTTTAGTCAATGTAAAGACGGACTTTCAGTTACATGTATACATTTTATAATAAATACATTATTTTTTATTTATATTGTTTCATTGTAATCCAATATTTTTAAATATTTCATATTTTTCCTTGATGTAGAGTTTCAAATATTCACCTGTATTGAATCACTGTTTAAGCATAGATATTTAGATAATGTAAATAAAACACATATAGATGCTAAGACAATCATGTATTTAAATTAATAAATAGTCAAAAATAACAAAAGAACCAATGAAAACAGGTACATTTTTTACCAATCTCAATTTAAGATTTGCAACTTTAATATCCTTAGACGCTACGAACACTTAAAGTATGCATGCACTACTATGAAATACACGCGGTTTCGCATACACGTGTCTATTAGAATGACTAGGTTGCAATCATGGCCAGCCCAACTACTTCTATCTCCACTCTTTTTATTTCTTCTTATTAGCAGTTTATATTTCAAACGGAAATTTGACACATTCGCTATTATTTTGTTATCTATTAACTACTACTTACCATATGTATTATGTAATTGTTAGATACGGTAGAGATAATTTATTTAAATATTTGTTTGTTGCATCGCTTAAAATAAATTTAAACGTGTTATGCTAATTGAATTGAAAAAATATAGAATATGTATAATAACTCTGCGAACAGGTAATCTACTATCTCTATAATATAGTATAATACTATATGATATTCTATAAGAAAAAAACTGTCTTTTGTTACTTTTTTCTATCAATATATTAACTGGATATCTAACAATTACATTAACAATAGACGAAAAAGTTATAATTTCATATAAAAATGAAATTTTTTAGGGTATACAACTGCTAAAAGGAACACCGCGTAGGGTACAACAGGTACAATCTATCTTATGATGTTGAAGACTACAAAGCGGAGATCGAACAGACTTGGCAAGTCTGTTTTAATTATATTTGTACATAAGCCATATTATAGCCTCTTTTCCACAGTACTGTTCTTTTAAATGTGTTTGAATAGAACGCGATCTATTTTGTCTGTGGTTAATTGTAAAAAAATGTAGTTAAAATAAAAATAATTATACACCTTATTACAGTGGTTAATAGAATAGGTATATTCTTTTAAAATATTGTTATTTTTGTATACGCAGCCATGTTTGATAGCCATTATATTTTTAAATCTTATTTTTACGCTGTAGTAAGAAAAATACGTTATGTTCAATTCTAATTTAAAAATTATATTAATATAGATGACTCAATTCTAGTTTCTATTGTAGACACTTTGCTATTGTAGTGAAAAGCATTCATTATAGAACAGTTTTTTTATTAACCAACAACTATATGACCTTTAGATTGAAGTTTATAGATAAGTAATGGTTAGGTATTGCGTCACACTTAAAACCAACTTAAATAAATATTTAATTTTAACTTTTACTTCTTTGTAACTTATTACTTGACATAATCGCAATATATCGTAGTGCGTCTAACATTAACCACACCCACTCATTGAATTCAAATGAACTCATATTATCATCCATATAAGGATCGTAATCAGAAATATACTTTCACTTAAAATAGAGCATTACGGATAAGCAAGCAATGGTCTAATAAATACAATAATAATATGTATTGCATTTTTATTTCATTTCTAAATACTATAGTTTAATGTTTAAAATAGTTTCCAGAATTTGGCGGAAAGTGGGGAACGGAGTGTTTATTATGCGTGAAACTAATATAAATTCGATAGTTTTAAATCGATCATATACTGTCTGTAACTTTAACAATAGCTATAAGGTTTGTAAATATATATTTAACATTGATCCGTATTTGATAGAGGCATAAAAATAAGTAAAATGGCTGCAAAAATATATTTGTTGTTTTTTTTGTTATTACACTTACGTCCAAATCAACAATAGGTGTACGATTATGTTTAATTACGATTTAATGTTAAATAAGATTTAAAAGAACAGTACTATTCGATACTCGCCGTAGATATCGATAGCGATAAACATTAGCTTTCACTAGTAATCGCATTTAAAAAGCTAGAAGAGTTTAGAGTCTGAGTTTAGAATCTCTTACAAGTTACAGTTTGGAAGTCACAACCTTAACTAAAATGTACAAATAAATCTAAATTATCATTATTTTTTTTTAAATTAACAAGTGAGCAAAAGCAAAAACGCTTAATTAGTAATTAGTAGGTACTTAATTTAGGGATCTCGAAATATGCGGGAAGAAGTATATATTCAAGTTCAAAATTACAAGGATTTAAAAAATACATGTTATATCTTACTTAACGTCAGTTGAAAATTAAATATATATATGTAATTTTTATTTACCAACCATTTTTTATTTAATTTAGGTATAATTACGAATTTTGAATGTGTATCAAGTTCTTGAGAAACTTTATAAAAACTATTATATGAACAAGAATTAATTCTGATATAGACCAATTACATGAATCCAAGAACTATTTAATTGTTATTGAGTACTTTACAGTATTAACGATCTTGGTTGTGTACGTAAAAGTTTAAAATAATACATGTAGGGTAAACCAGAGAGAATTGCCTAGAAAAAAAATGCCTTTTGTTAATTTTGTGGTATTTAAGTTGAGGTGTAACTCTATGGATCGGTCCGGTATTTTTTCTTTGATTTTTCTAATAACAATTATCTTATGATAACTTACACACACAGAACAGAAATTATTTACAGAAAAGTTCAATGTATAGGATTTTTATTATATTCATTATTTATGCATGAAATGTGACTAAACTAAGACTATCTTTTTTTGGTAATAAATAAAAACCTAATATAGATTTTCGAGCGTAACGGTCATGTTACCTGTAGGCAGTCACTGTTTTTTATTCACTTTATAGTGTTTTGTTTTCTTTATAGTATGTTGGAAAAAAAAATAATAGATATACATTTAGTAACTCGCATTGTATTTTTGTTTATTTTTAAGACAAGATATTTGAAATAATTAGGCAATATCTAAATGGTTTACCCTATTTCAAACTAGGGTGTTATATTAATTTCAACATTTGATGTGACGTGGAAGCAAAGTTTGCTATTCAATTAGGTAGGCACTTTGTGGAACACATTCAATAATATTTGTACTACGTTTATAAACTCACAGTTACATAAGTCAAATATATAATTTTCATATAAATATATGTATGTTTTGTGTACTTGTCATTTTCATTTATTTATTAATCTATTTCAGGCAAAGGTCATAAAGACATCCTATCGATTATATTTTTTTTAATTATTACTATTTACGTAGAATCAAGAATAAAAAATATTAATTAATAAGTTGTAAATTAAAAATTTTGTACTTCTTAGGATATTGCTAAGTTTAACATATTTTTTTTTGCAAAATTTTATTTTGTGCCCAAATATCAATAGAATAGAGATCCCTATATATGAATTTAATTTCATAAAACAAGTACACGTAATAGTGTGTAATTAAATAATCCTAACATATTATACAAAAAGAAAATTTCGAAAATCACATGAGATAGTTGAGCATTTATCAGTAAGTACTTTTATGTATGTTTAAACGATACATATTAGGAACGATACGATAAATATTAGGAACGGAAACATAAATATGGCTGCACAAAATCTATGTTTAAAAAATAAACCACATAGCTATAACCACAATAACATTTTTTTTAAATTGAAGTTGCTTTGTCTTAACTTTTTATTTTGAAAATATCTTGGAATTAGAATTTATGTGGGGTTATTTCTGTAATATAAGAATATTCTGTATTTTTAACATGTTATTATATTAAATAGAAAGAAAAGGAACAAAATATGTATTGTAACTTTATATGATTTAGATCAACATTTACTTTTTGATACCTCAAATTTGAAATTTGTTTTAAACAGTAAAAAAAATAATATATTACAACTCAAGCTTCACTCAAAAAAAGTCTACAGACAGTAAATCCAACAACAACCGTCACAATTAAAAAAATAATAATATTCGAATTTAAATCTGACAGACCACTTACTAGCACAACACAAAATAAAAATTTAAAAAAATCAAAAATGGAGCAGAAACTAAAGCAAAATGAAGATGCAAAAAAATTAAAACAAAAAAAGATATTCTCGCAGAGGTTGTAAACCCAGTTGCTATAGTTATATTCATTTACAATCCACCTCGCCTTTAGAAGTACTTAGACAACACCGTAACGCTTATGAAGTGACATTCCGTTTAGTTGTCAAATAAAACATTCGAATTCAAATCTGTCAGACCGCGTACTACAACAATTCAAAAATGGAACACAAATAAAACTAAAAAAAAAGAAATAAGGCAAGGGCATACTTGCAGAGGTTGTAAACTCAGTCACTGTAAACTTGCGTTAGTATTAGTTGATTTAGGAGCCGCCTTTCTTGCGGCCGCGCGAGCCGAGTGCGACGCCGCGCAACGAGCGCATCGCCATCGCGCGGTTGAAGTGGCGCTGTGTCTTGTGCTCGTCCGCGTCGCCGCCGTTGTCCACTGATGATAGGATTACTAGCAGCACTCCCATTACCTACGTTAATTAAACGAGAATTAGTTTTTTTTGGTATTTTTTTCCTATTAGTTTTTGAAGCCAGTCGTAGTGCAGAGGTAAAAGTGTATGACTGTAAAATCGCGACTGGTTGTGGGTTCGATCTCCACTCGACTTCGCTTTGGTGTCGAGGCAAAGCGCGGCAATGAGTTCCGCCACTCATCACGCAATGCCTAGACAAAATCGGCGGAAACTGGAGAATGGGGTATCTCAATACTGCTTTCTCTCTGTCTACATTGCTGTGTGTGGGATACCAATTGAAGCTGATTTAATTTTATTTTTTTCTAGTTTAGTATATTTTTATGAGCAACCAGATTTGATGTATTAACAGACTGTTGTTATTATAATATTTTTATGTAGTTTTCTGAGATTCTCAATTGTGCCACAGTTGTTTAGCGTTTGACTATAAACGGGACGGTTTGTTTAATCTGTATACATTAAATTGTGGAAAATCATTATATTTTCTTTTTCGTACTATGGCGAGAGAAAACGTTGCATTGAGTACTGCAGAAAACTAAATTGTTACCTTAAAAAATGTAAGTTATATACTCACGAGACAAACAATAATAAGGAGCGTATACACATGCACGGACGCTTCCGGTATGTTCTCTATGTCTTTGAGCGCTATGAGTGCGGGTTCGAAGTCGGGTCGCAGGTCCAGCGCGTGCTTTAAATGGATTGCTGCTTCCTGTATTAAAAATAATTACAATTTATATTTTTTGAAAAGTGGCAATTTATTATACATATAATTTATAATATAAATATTGTTTTTTACATTTTTACATATAATACATATACATATTTATATAATAATACATATTTTATAATAAGTATGAATTCGTGCAAATGACTTCTCAATATATTTTTTTAATTAATAAAAAACTATTTTGTACTACTTCATACCACGCAATACGCATTTGTAATGTATTTTTCATAAACTTAATAATCATTTTATAATACATTTATATAACATAAAGTTATTACAACTTGTACATTATAGTCAACGAGTTGTGGCCGTCTTGTAGGCGACACATTGACCGTACTGTAAAATAATATTATAATTAAAAAACTATTCTATTTCAAAAATCTCTACTGTTGCAGACTTGAAAACTATATACAAAGTATACGACACGAAATTTATTTTAAAAATGTGATTCATAATAAATAAAAAAAAATATCATATTAAAAAATAATATAATAACCTGATAATGTCCATACGCTTTAAATATCTCTCCAAGTGTGAAGTACTGTTGCCACGTGCTCCTGTCGGGGGGTTGCACTTCGAGGGAACGACGTGTTAGATAAATGGCGTCGTCTAAATACTGCAGTGTGAATAGTACCCGAGCTAGGTTTAGTAGAACCTGTTTAAAATTTAAAAATTATAATATAAATTAATTATTTTTGCTTCACGCTGTATCCCGCACATAGCACGGGGTGGACAGAGGGATCTGGGAACCTAGTGTTAAGACGACGACGAATTATTGGAGAGGAAATTAAAATATTAAATATATCATTCCCCCGAGTGGTAATCGAACCCACAACCATCGTGTTTACAGCACGCTTGTGCCCTTGCGCTACGACAGCCCCTATATTATTATAAAATAATATACCTAGTTATCATATTTTCTATTAGTCAACTTATGTTAATTTTGGACAAACAGTTGTATTTGAGTCACTGTGTTTGGGATGCAGCGTGAAGCTGATTTAATTTTAATTTAATGTAATTTGAAAATATGCATAATAAAAAAAAAATTAACAAAATAATCGTTGTTAATACTATTCAACAACATCCAATTTAACATAGTATGTTGATTTGTTTAATTTTTACTCCAGTTCCCACTCTCCGCCCAATTTTCGAGACATTGCATGTTCAAAAACTCAACATGAAAATAACTAATTTCCCCGAGTGGAAATCGAACCCACAACCACAACAAAAAAAAATGCATATAAACGAAATGAAAATGCCACGTTGGGTACGAAATGAATACATTAGAGGTTCTTTCAAGGTCGCACGGTGGAAAGTCGCTTGCGATGGTACGGACATGTGATGAGAAGAGACGCATGTAACGCCGTAAAAACTGCCCTGGCTATCCCGGACACAAAAAAGGGTAGAGGAAGACCACAGGCCACGTGGTGAGACAACCGTCACCAAAGATCTGGCGCGGGCAAAATTAAATATAGAGACAACCCAAGATCGTCTGACTTGGCGCCGGAATACGAGGAGGGCCGATCCCAAATAAAGGGAAAAGGCACGCAAGAAGAAGAAGAAGAAATCGAACCCACAACCATCGCGGTTACAGTGGGACTGTCGTTACGCCATCACAGCCTCTTTCATTGTATTATTTAAGTTTCTTAATAACACTTACCTCGGCATTGTAAGGTGATACGGCAAGAGCGCGTCTAAAGCATTCTATGGATAGACGAGTGTCGCCCTTTATTCTCCAAAAGTTGCCAATTTGGTTGTAAAGTTGCACTGATTTTGGTTTTTCTCTTTTAGCTTTCTTTAAACGCTTCTCTAAAGCATTTATGTCTAACTCTGTTACGCTATTTTTATATGATTTTTTCTTTGAAAATATTAGAGCAACCTGGAAAAATAATTTATAAAATGTTTTAGAAAATGTATAAAAATCTTGACAATGATTTTGAAATAGCGTTATTTGAAGCAGTGCCTCTTAAAAACCACGATATGGTTTAGGGAAAGTGTGGGTTCGAGTCCCGCTATGATAACATACAGTAGTTTATTCTAAATGTGGAATAACACAAACTGTTAGAAAACATACGAAAATTAAGACACTGCGTTTCCCACTTTCCGCCGAGTTCTGGAGGCATTGCGTGTTGAGTGCCGGAACTCAGCGCCGCACATAGCTTTCTATAACATTTTTCTATACTAACCTGGGGTTCAGGTACATTGGGGTGTCTATGACGCCTCGCCACCCCAACAAGAGTGTCATAGTATGTAAAATTAACAGCTTTGCCACAATCTAGATATTCATCATCCACTTCTCCACCATTAGCCTCTGTTGATGGTGATTCATCTCCGTTATCTCCGTTGGCTCTAAGAAAATAATTTTATTGAATATTTCTTATGTCAACCAGTGACAGTGTAATAGACAGTGAGGCCAGCTATGGTGCAGGGCCACAAGTGTGCGACTGTGTATGCAACAGGTTGTGGGTGCAATTCCCATTATTTCACTTTTCCTTTTTTTTTTCTTTTTTTTTTCGAATGGACTTTAATGCTGTTGACCTGGAATGGTATTGACAGCGTCACCGGGCTGGGAGGGGCGAGTGTAGCTCGCCCCTGAAGATAAAAATTATGAGCTTTGATGGACGCTCGTGAAGTGTTGGCGATCGCGGGGGAATGCCCCGCGTACGCTAATCATGGGGGATGCACTCACTTCACTTTTCCACGCTGACATAATGAGGCGAAGCAGAGTTGAGTTCTGCCACTTATGACTTTAAACATACTTTTCAGACATACAACTTTGTGCACTTGTTTGTATAAAACTAATTGGTATTATTAAAATATAATTGATTAAAAATACCTTTGCTGTTCATACATTTGGCAGTCTGTACAAAACATATCAAAGCCATGTTTAGTCCAAGTATTGCCATAGTATACAGTTGAAGTTATTATATTGAATACAGCATCCTCTTCAGATATTTTGGTTTTCTCAGAGTCGTCCTAAAATGAGAATTAAGTGAAAGTAGCAAAAACTGTTTATGTAACTGTTTCAGTAATGTTAAGAAAAATAAATAACTTTTAATTAAAAGTTATATACATTTATTAGTATATTTTAATTAAAATGTAAATATGTATTATGAGCTATTCTATTCCATATTCTATTAAAAACTCCTGTTCTTCAAGGCTAACAAGATTATGAACTAAAAATGTAAGCGAGCGCGACAATATGTTACAATCTTGAATATTCCACAAGCTATGTACAAACGAATAAAGAGTAGAGTACACTAGACTGACCTGTGATAGTGTATTGCCGTCAACTATTTGGCCTTCTTCAATATCTAATTTCCAAATATTTGAGGTGCGAGAATTAGTAGCTATAATTTGGAAGGAAAATATATACAAAACCAAACAAGTCAAGTATGGTGATTCCCACATTTTGTGTAGTAACATCAAAAGAAAACATGTAAATTTCTTTAAGTCTTGTAATGAAACGAAATGGTTTACATGAAACAATTTATTAAGGACACAACAATCAAAAATTACAAATTTATCGTAATCTCGTCTTCTCTTCCTTGTCTTTATTTTGACAGATTATGATTTTAGAATACAGATTACACAATATTTTTTAAACCTACCGTAGTAGTTCAGTAATTTTATAGTACCGTAATTTAAAATCAATCAATTCTTAGAAGCCATCATTTGTTTCTCCTTCAATAATTTTAAATAAGACATAATAATAAACAAAAATTGATTTCTTTTTAAAATTAAATATTTGTACTTAATATCTTTTTAAAACTGAACGTTAACGTAAATATAGTACGGTAGTAAAAAGCTTGTAAGATAATATAATTATCTTATGATATCTATATTTTTTCTTAATAATATGATTAAATTGTATATTTTTGTTTTTTAAACCGTACCGTACCGTAGGTACCTGTACCGTTGGTACTTTACTATCTGTGTGTTATCACCTTAATTAACCCTTTGGGTATATGTACTCTGTGGTTATCTCTCATAAAATATATGATTTAAATGTTATTGTCAGAAGATTAAAAACAATCGTGTGGCTTGTTGAATATAAATTTAGTAGTACACTTAGTTGAAATTAAAACAAATAATATTAAATAATGAATGAATTGCATTTTTGCTGTACATAGTTTTAAAAGATTTCTTCTGATATGAAGAAAGAACGAACAGGCGACAATTGTCGCCCTTTTAAATTATAAGTATCAAGAAAACATTACTTCAATATAATAAACATTTGTTGTATGTTTTGCCTTATTTGAATATCTTGTTATGTTCACAGCTCATCAAATTCTGAGTTTGACTGGTATAAGTTTCGAAAGAAGAAGTGTTATTGTAAGTTAACAATGCATTAAAATTATAAACATTTAAAGATGGTTAATTTTGTAATTGGTATAAATTTTAGGGCTTTGTTGAATTAACAATCGTGCCACTTAAGGATAATTTGCGATATATTCGGCTCAATGGGAAACAGTGCCGTATCTACCGAGTTTGCTTGAATGATCAATATGAAGCAAATTTTCAATATTTTGATCCTTTCTTGGATATATGTCAAAGTGATCCAAATACGTATGTATCTTTTTTGTTATATCTTCAATAGATAAATACTTTAATTACTATTGTCTGTCATTAGTACAAAAATATTTTGTTGCTGTAGTAGATACTACAAATACTTGTTTTCATTTGAATAATTTTTATTTTTCCACTCTGGTAAAAGAATTTATGGTGTTGTATTCAACACCTCAACAAACAATGCATCGAATTTGGGCCTAAACTGGAAAACAATGTCTCAACACTAGGTTCTACCTGCTTACCCTTCAATATTAAGGATAATGAGTGAATCTGAAAAAAAAAACTACTTGGATTTTCATGATGAATCTCCTTTAGTACAGTTGTCAAACTAATAAGATTTTTTCTAGAATATTTCATAGATCTGTTTATATTAACAGGAGATCACTTGAAGCTTTCTCTCAATTCCACTTGTCAGCTGCTCAAAAGATTGACCCAGATCATAATTCTGGTGAATTACATATACAAATACCAGACGATGCAGCACACTTGGTTGGAGAAGGACGAGGGTTGAGAATTGGAATTGAATTCTCATTGGAATCTCCACAGGGTGGTATGCATTTTGTTGTACCTGATGGAGAAGGTACTTTAGTAGAGGTAAAGTATTTTTTTCAACAAGTTTTTTTAAAATATTTTTTTCTTTAAATAAAAGGATTAATCTAATATTTTTTGTTTATATAATATTATAATATTATAGTTGTTACAATTGTTATATTGTATTATACTATAGCTATTTAAATTTTACTTATTGGAACCTCACAATCTTTTAACTATAATAATTATAACTTTTACTTTTACAAAAGCTGATTTACTTACCTAATGTAATAACAATTTTTCCTTATCTCTGTTTGCTTGTATGTTTATAGTAGCATAAATATCATAAAAGTATTTATTTTCATTTATTTTTTTTTACTTTTAGAAATCAGCTCACATGTTTACCTATGGTCATTCAGCCCGCTTATGGTTTCCATGTGTGGATAGTTTTGCTGAACCATGTACTTGGAAGTTAGAATTTACTGTGGATGAAAGTTTGACGGCAGTATCTTGCGGAGAATTACTAGATGTAGTATACACTCCTGATCATAGACGAAAGACATTCCACTATGTTGTTAATACACCTGCTTGTGCACCTAACATTGCATTGGCCATTGGGTGAGTTGTTTTTTTTACTTGTGAGAAAATAAAAACAGTTAATACTTTTTTACAAAACATAATATATTAATGTAGCGGGATTTAAATCTGTGACTCTTCAAAACCATCCAACCACTCTGACCACTAAGCCATACACTATCAAGCTAGTTCGAAATTCTTATATGTATGAACAAACTCTGTTCCCCACTTACATATAACAATGTAACAATTTACATTATTGTATAGAAATGGGGAACAGAATGTGTGCGGGATACAGTGTGAAGCTGATAATACATTAAGTTGTTAGCATCTTTATAGGGAGATTTTCATAAAATTCTGTTACCCAAAGATAATTATAATTTTCAAGAAATTGCTATTTATTAAATTATTTTTAACATAAAATTTTATTCCACAGGAAAGCAAAATACTGGTAGTTAAAAATAATGTAAAAAAAAATCAATTTTTTATTGAGTATTAATAGGGATCCACAATTGTTCTGTTTACCGTGAGACATTGCTACTTCATTTATTGATATTTCCTACAGTGTTTGGAAAATGGAGTGTCATAAAACTAGGTGTAGAGGGTTCCATGTATAGTGTGAAGCTAAAAAGAATACTCAATTTTCAGACCATTTGAGACCTATGTGGATCCTCACATGAATGAAGTGACCCACTACTGTTTGCCCAATCTCTTGCAAATATTGAAGAACACTGTGCGCTACTTGCATGAGGCTTTCGAGTTTTATGAAGAAACTCTGTCCACTAGATACCCTTATCCTTGTTATAAACAAGTGTTTGTTGATGAGGTAAGTTCATTGGAATTAATATTATAGATTTATTGCATTTTAAAAAAAATCTAAATTTAATTTGATTTTGATTTTTTTAAATTTCCAGAGTACTTAAAAAATTACCCTGTTATTTTGGAATAAATTTAAAATAATAAAGTATAGGTAATGAATGGCAAATCGTTTTCGACATAGTCATACTTCACACACCATTAAATTAATAAATAAATGTACCCTAAGCTACAACTTTAAAAATATACTTACATTATCAAAAATATTAAAATAACGTCGTGGCTCAGATTCACAAGGGTGTGACTGTAACGCGATGGTTGTGGGTTCGATCCCCACTCGAGAAAATGAAATATTTATTATAAAATTTATATTTCCATTTCTTCACTCTTGTGTCTAGGCAAAGAGCGGCGTTGAGTTCCGGCACTCAACATGCAATACCTCCCAAATTCGGCGGAAAGTTGGGAACGGGGAGTGTCTTAACACTAGGTTCGGACCATAAGTCTGTAGTGTAAGTAAGAATTAAAATAAAAAACACTAGGTTCCCTCTGCCTACCTTGCTGTGTGTGGGATACAGCGTGATTTAAATTTTTTTTTATTAAAATAATAAAATATCTTTTCAGACTGAAGATGATGCTACAGCATATACAACAATGTCAATACTAAGTACTCATTTGCTCCATTCAATTGCTATAATTGATCAAACTTACATAAGTCGCAAGGCAATGGCTCAAGCGGTTGCAGAACAGTTCTTTGGATGTTTCATTACTATGCAAAATTGGTCAGATTTATGGTTGGCCAAAGGAATACCTGAGTATTTGTGTGGTTTATATTCGAAAAAGTGTTTTGGCAATAATGAGTACAGGTATTGGATACATCAGGAGTTACAAGAAGTAAGGGATCTATTATTTATAATAAAAAATAGATATATAGTCTATTTTTTATTATTATAATTTATTAATATACTAGCGTCCCCGGGCAGCATCGCCCGTTTAAAAAAAAAATCAAAATCCCTTCCTAGTGGATGTTCAATTTATGAACGGTTACGGCTGTGCATGCGTCTATACCTCAGTCAGTGGAATCTTCTTCTTTTATATATAAAAAAGGACATAAAATGCTTTTGGGCTAGTTAGTAGGCCGTCATTACCTAATGCGAAACTCAGTGGTATAAAGGCACTATTTACCGCCAATTTCAAATGCCAAGCGTGGTAATGATCCGGTTATGTCTGACCATGCGTGTTGCCATTGCTGGCGACTTATCAGTCATTAATGGATGAGTTTTATGTATACACATGTATTGATTAATACAATTCCAGGTGGTAACCTATGAAGAACAGTATGGTGGAATAGTCCTCGATCCATGGCAGCCGCCAGCCAGTGGCGCGAGACCGGAGTCTAACGACGTGTTTTATTTTCCCGTTAGAAACGTGCATACTATGTCGCCGAGATACATTGAAGTGAGTGTTTGATTTTAAGAACTACTGTAGCGGTGTGGGATAGTGTGGGACTATTTTTGCAACAAATGTGGGTTTGATCCCCACTTTGGAAAATGATTATACATAATATTATGTATCTAAGAAAAAATGCTACTTTTGGTCACCACTCTACATATAAATTTGGGGTTTTTAACTTATATTCGGATTAATTTCAAATTTTGGATTCATGAAAAAATTATACTAAAATCTAATAATGTACAAATTCTAAAGTTGATATTATCATTAATTGGTTATTGCAAATCGATAAATAAATTTGACTAGAAGAGTTTGTGCTGAAACGTTTGATTATTTATATATCTGAATACTGTATTTAATTATCTAATATTTTATTGTTTGTTATATGAATACTTAAAGAGTAAACAATGTAGGTAACAGATTGATAACAATATAGTATTTCAAAAATTTATTGTTATAACTTTTTAAGAATTTCGATGTAACCGAATAAGATTTTATAGTTTAATTGGCCAGTAGGTGTTGATATATATCATATAATATTTTAAAATGTATATAATATTTATTTTAGATAATGCGAAAAAAATCACAACTTGTACTAAGAATGCTGGAGCAGCGTATCGGCCAAGAGTTACTCTTGCAAGTGTTCAACAAACAACTATCGTTAGCAACGAACGCGGCCAATACTAAAATAGGCAGCGGCCTTTGGGGACACTTGCTGTTATCAACGAATCTCTTTGTAAAAGCAATATTTACAGTGACAGGTAAAGATATGGCGGTGTTCGTTGATCAGTGGGTGAGGACTGGTGGACACGCTAAGTTTCAGCTCACATCCGTTTTTAATAGGAAAAGGTAATTTATTTTACATTTAATTTAATTATAGTACGGTCGACTAGTTGTGACCTCCCTGAAGTTAACTGTTGGTAGCTGTGCAGATTTGATATTAGGATTTTCCTTACTTTTTATTTTTTTTCTTTCCAAGTGAACAATGTGCAAAAGTTCAGAAATCGTCCGTACTGTAATCGTGCTTTCAGTATTATTTAATTTAAGATTACCTAGATTGTGCCTGTCGGCGATGATTGTATCTTTATCCAAAATATTAAAATTTTCCTGGCCTTATTGAAATATGGCATATCCTATTGCTTAATTTAGAAAAAAAATAGTGATATTTTAATGCTGTATATTAAAAATATATTTTATTTTGAATACTCCTTTCGTTTACAGAAACACAGTAGAACTAGAAATCCGTCAAGACAGCGTCCACGAGCGCGGTATAAGAAAATATGTAGGACCTCTATTAGTACAACTTCAAGAGTTAGACGGCACATTCAAACACACATTGCAGATAGAGAACATTGTGGTCAAAGCTGACATCACTTGTCATAGTAAAAGTAGGAGAAATAAGAAAAAGAAGATTCCTTTATGTACTGGCGAGGAAGTTGATATGGATTTATCTGCTATGGAGTAAGTTTTTGTTTAAATATTAGTGACGGCTGGTTAGACCGCTTAAACTTATTGTTATATTATAGCCATATTATATAAACAAAATACATAAATTGTAGCCCATATTTTATTTTAATGTATTATATAAGCTACATTATTGTAAAGTTTCATCTTAATCTGTTTAGTCGAAAGCCACGCACTTATTTTCTAATTAATTAATTAAAACTTACCCAAAGAAACAGATATGTTTTTATTAATCAACTTACAACATATGATTTCTTTTTTTTAGTTTACCCAGCTTTAAGATACTCTGTTTTCTATGTTCCGCTCAATTACTTAGACATTAGATTTTGTTTACCCTTCCTTTTGTTATGTTACTACATCTCATTTTTTTCACATTGACTCTCAACTCAAATTGGTAATGAGCATATCTAATTAGTTCCACCTAAATTGAAATCTATGAATAAAACAATCCTTTAACTTACTTTGTTCTTCAGGGACTCCCCAGTGCTATGGATACGGCTAGACCCAGAAATGTCCCTGCTCCGTAGTACAATAATCTCCCAGCCGGACTACCAGTGGCAGTACCAGCTGCGCCACGAGCGGGACGTCACCGCGCAGAGCGAGGCCATCGACGCGCTACACAACTACCCCGAGCCCGCCACCCGCAAGGCTCTCACCGACACTATAGAGAACGAACAGACCTATTACAAGATCAGGTGTAGGGCTGCGCATTGTTTGACGAAGGTATGCGTTTTTCGTATAGAGATTATTTATAGATGGTAAGATAATTTGTGTTTTTTTTTTTCATTTAATTTTTGTACTGATATGTAGTAAACAGCGGAACTCAACGCCGTTTGGGTAATATAAAACACGTTTTTTCTTGTATAGATCTATTGTTTTCTGTATCTATTTATATAGAGGTAAGTTTTAACGTTAATTTAACCCACTCTCTCTCTCCCAAACCAATTTGGCTGAAAATTTTAACATGTGTCCAAATCTATTCATATTTATATAAAAAATAGAAGCCAGTCCTAGCATAACATTATACTAGCATGTGACTGGTAACATGATAGGTTGTGAGTTTGATTACTGCCCGAATAAATAAAATATTTAATATTTTCAGTTGTTTGCTCTGGTAACGAGGCAAAGCGCGCCGTTGACTCCGCTATTCAACACGCAATGCCTCCATAATTCGGCGGAAAGTGAAGAACGAAAGTGTCTAAATGAGAATACAATGTGTTAACACTATGTGTTAACACTACTAACCCTCTCCCCACACTGCTATGTGCGAAATACAGTGTAAAACTTCACGTTTTTTCCTGTATAGCAGGGTAAGAAGGAATCTAATGTTATAATAGAACAATACAAATTCAATTTCATTCCCCGCGTGGAAATCGAACCCACGCCTGTCAGGCTTATGATCAGATGCTTATGTCGATGCGCAAAGACCGCCTAAATTTCGTACAATTAATAATTAACTATAATTTACTTTAAGTAAATAAATTTTTCATCTTTCTTTTTCTAGGTGGCAAACGCAATGATAAGTTCCTGGGCGGGTCCACCGGCCATGTTGACTATATTCCGAAAAATGTTCGGTTCATTTTCAGCTCCTCATATTATAAAACAGAACAATTTTGATAATTTACAACATTATTTCTTGCAAAGAACTATTCCTGTCGCTATGGCGGGTATGTATTTTTGTATTTTATAATTTGATTTTAAAAATGGATGATAGATTTCTGTAGAATAACAAGAAATTTTGGTTTTGTTGAACAAATTTATCTAATTTAAGATTTATGAAAGTAATATTTCGCTTCTATGCTTTGCTTGATTTTTAAAATGTAGTCTGTTGTGTTGTTATTTTTTTTTTACAATTTAATTTATTCTTATATGTAATATTAGTTGTTTTTTATATGTAATATTAGTTGTTTTTTAATCTTTATACTAAGTTAAAAGTATATAAGACTAATAGACTATTTCAGCTATCATATAACACACATATAATAAATTATTTTAACCATTTTTAATATATTCCTAATTTCAAGAATTGCATTATTTTGACATAAACAAATGTATAAATTGTCTAAGAATTATAAATAATAAAATAAATTGTATAGTATAAATATAAACTAAAATATGTTACTATTTTTCAAGGTTTACGTAACATCCACGGTATTTGTCCACCGGAAGTAGTCCGATTCTTACTAGATCTCTTCAAATATAATGACAATTCTAAGAATCACTTTTCTGATAACTATTATAAGGCGGCTCTAGTCGACGCTCTTGCTGCAACCATTACACCTGTTATATCTGTTTTACAGCCTGTGAGTATCGATTTTTACCTTATCTTCATGTTTTATCCTACATAGCAGGTTAAGTTGAAGGGAATCCTAGTGTCAAGACACAGCCTTTTGCCGAATTCAGACAGTCTGTTCAAATGTGGCAATGTTAAACGCCGCTGTATGTCGTAGCAAAGCAAGGGAATAAAAAAAAATCCCCCTGAGTGGAGCTGGAACTCACAACTATCGTGTTTACAGTTAGACGCTGTCGCACTGCGCCACGAGGGCTTGGTGTATTAATATTTTTTATATGAAATATCGCAGGTACTGAACGCATTATTTATATTTATTGAATGTTTTTGTAAGTGTGATTAGTAGAAGTCTAACTTTTCTAGAAATCCTAAGATTGACTTAAGAACTCTAAAAAAGTTTGAGTTGTAAATATATCATTAGCTTACCTTAGAACATTATTAACTTTGTTAACGGTATTGAAAGAGAAAAATCGAAGTATCTTTTATTGCTGTTTTGAACTATTAACAAGGGTGGTTTTCGATTACATACACATTTAAAAATCGCATGAATGAATACTATTTGTTGAACTTTTAAAAAAAAAAAAATTAGAACTACACTTTTTAGTAGTTTAAGAGCGATATAAATATTGCTTTTTCGCTTTCGATACTTTACCTAGGAACCGTCGATTAACCATTGAAGATCTCCATACATATACTAATGTACCATCTAAATGTATATAATAATTTATTTACAGGGTGCCCCAATAACCGCAGATTCCTTATCCGCCGATACTAGGCTAGTACTAGAGGAGATAACACGAGTGTTAAACTTAGAGAAAGTTCTTCCTTGTTATAAGAATACAGTCAGTGTGAATTGCTTGAGGGCGATACGACGTTTGCAGCAGTGCGGACATTTACCAAGTATACCTACTATATTTAGGGCTTATGCTGAATATGGACAGTATATAGGTGGGTCAAATTTGAAAGGATTTTTTTCTTAGCTTTATACTGTAGTATGGTAGGCAGAGAGAACATAGTATTAGTACACGCCGTTGCTTAATTTCCGCCCGATTTTCGAGACATTGGTTGAGCTTAACGCGGCGCTTTGACTTTTTAACAAATGTAGGAAATTAATATAATTCGTTCCCCCGAATGGAAGTCGGATCCACAAATGTCGGGTTTATAGTCAGACGCTGTACCGTATTATTGATTAGTTTTTTTTTGATTATTATTATAACACTATTAATTTACTTATTCAGTTTATTGGTATCTATTCGTAACTAAATAAATCTTACGTATAAAATGTTGAGGTATCTTTCTGAGGAGGAATATCTTTAGGTATGGGTCTGAAATATTTTACTCTATATGCTGTTCCCGTAGAAGGAGCGCAGACACTTCCATCCTGTATAGCTACAATAAAATATGTTACAAAATCATATACTAAAATGTTACAAATACATTTAGTAATGTAAAAAAAGAATGGCAAGGCAGATTGCTTTATTATTATGGTTTGTTTGCATGCTCCATAAATATCTAATATGTAAAAAAATACAATTTTATTAGAGAATTTAATTTAAATTCAATCAGAATCTAATGCATAATAATATAATTTTAGACGTACGTCTAGCAGCTTTCGAGTGCTTAGTGGATTTTGTCCGAGTGGACGGTAAACCGGAAGATCTTTCATCTCTTCTCACAGCAGTAGAAAACGATCCCGATCCTGGTGTAAGGCATGGATTAGCCAGATTATTAGTGTCTATGCCGCCATTTGAAAAGGCGTCAAGACATAGATTGGACACCGAGGCAGTTGTTCATAGGTAAGAAATAATATTTATAATAATATTTTAGTTTCTCTTGTAAGTAAAAATCAAATAAATAAATCAGCTTCACGCTGTATCCTGCACACAGAAGAATATGCAGAAGAAACCTACTTAAGACGCTCCCTCCCCCACTTTCTGCCGAAATCTGGAGGCATTGCGTGTTTTGTGGCAGAACTCAACGCCGCGCTTTGTCTCGACACCAGAGCGAAGAAATGGAAATATAAATAAAATAAAATATATAAACTGAAGTTAAATTATATAATAACTACTTTTTATACTCTATCAGTTACTGTATGAAAAAATTATTAAATATTTTATATGTTTAGTTGTTATGTAATAGTTAATGACATTGTTACAGATTATGGAACAATATTAACAGTCAACTGTCAAACGACGCCAGACTGAGATGCGATCTGGTAGATTTATATTACACTTTATACGGCTTGAAGCGGCCATTATGCGTGCCGCTACCGGAGATACAGGCCATGATGAAGCAAATGCACCACAAGGAAAGAGAGAGGATAGAGCGGGAAAGGGAGAGGTTGGAGCGAGATAGGGAGAGACAGAGAGAGTTGGAAATGAAGCCGGTTATCAAGCAGGAGATTATGGATGTATGTTTTGCTATGTTTTTATGTTTATTTTTTAAATTGACTGTATATAGTGTTTTCTCCTAATGTGAGTTATTGCGTGTTAAGTGCTTGAATTCAACTCCGCGGTTTGCTTGTTACTAGAGAGAATAGTGAAAATATTTCACTATTTCGAGTGGCGATCGAACCCACAACCGTTTACAGTCAGACGCTGTGCTACTGTGTTACGACGGTCATTTTGTATCTTATTAAAATTAAATTTTAATATAATATATAATTAAATTTTCAAATAAATGTGTTTATTAAAATATTTCGATGCCATTGCAAAATTTGTTATATTTAAATTATAATGTACAAAATAATTGTCCGAAAAACTTTTGTATAATATGTGATATATTATTTACTGTCTGTAAACGCCATAGATGTCGATGTCCAAAACTATGGAGATGCCCTCGGGAACTCGGGAATGCATTTTTTTATAACTGATTTCTTATCAGGGAGAATCTTATCTTTATATGCCCTCCTGTTTAAAATTGCTAAAATGAACATTTTTCTACACTTTGTGCTGTTTTGTTCTTGTGGGTCTGTGTAGGTCTCTCCCAAAATCTAACTTTTTTTATGATAATATTATCTATAGATGTGAGTTACCTTTATAATGTAATTGTTATTTTAACATTCTTATTTTTTTTAACAGGTACCAGTAAAAATGGAATTAGACGTTGGACCACTAGGTGACCCAGTTTTAGACCGGGAACTGCCGAAGGACTCAAATCTTCCCGTTCCCATATCAAGTATTAAAGAAGAAGATGATAAAATAGATGTTATATCTGTGACTGATGCTCCTATTAGGATTTATAGTGTAAGCTTATATATTTAATTTTTTTCTCAGCTTCTCGTTGTGTCTCGCATGTAGCAGGTTATGCAGAAGGAGCTTAGTGCTAAGACATTTGCCTCCTCCTTTCCGTCAAATTGAAGGGCGGAACTCAACTCCGCGCTACATATACATTTGTCTATTATACTACATAAAGTTATTGCAAATTTTACAGTTTATCGTATTCATTTTAACCATTTTAACTTTTAGGATGAAGCGAAACGGGAATTTGTATCAGACAACGCGGCACCATTGCCCGGAATTCCCGGCTCCTCAGGTCCTATTGGATTTGAACCCGGCATGTTTAAACATGATAAGGATGATTTGGGAGCACCTAAGGTAAATAATATTTAGTATATCTTTCATATGTGCTTGTTGGTCAGACGATAATAGTCGTAGAAAAAAAAGAAAAAAAAAATAACAAAAACTTACGTTATTTAGTTTAGCTAATTCGGGCAGGAAATAATAAACATAGTTTAATAGCTTTGCTTTGACTTTCAGATAAATCATAAGCTATAAGCGGCTTTGCCTTGCTTGTTTTAGCTTCACGCTGAATCCCGCGTATAACAGAAAGAATTCTCTTTACTATTTTTAAAAGTTACTAGTTTCAACATGTTTCATTCTACAGGCAAAAAAGAAGAAGAAGGAAAAGAAGAAGCACAAACACAAGCACAAACATAAGCACAGTAGCAAAGAGAAGTCAAAAGATAAGGACAAGTCCCTCCCTCCTCGACCCCCCTCCAGCACAGAACACTTGAAGATCAAAGAGGAGACACGGGAGACATTGAGCTCGTTCAGTTCGAGCCAGAGCCCGTCTGAAGATATATCCTCTATGCCCTCTAATATGAGTTTTTAATTCTTTAAGTTAAGATATTATATAAGAAATATTATTGTATTTAATAAAATAAATAAAGTATACTTAATTAGAATATACATATAAGGTTCGTTTTATTTTCGTGATTTTTTCATGAAATATCATTATAACATTCTGTATTTTATAAATAAAAATAAATCAAATAAATCAGCTTCACGCTGTATCCCGCACACAGCAGGGTAGGCAGAGGGAACCTAGTGTTAAGACACTCCGTTCCCCATTTTCTGCCGAATTTTGGAGGCATTGCGTGTTGAGTCGCAGAACTCAACGCCGCGCTTAGCCTCGACACCAGTGCGAAGAAATGGAAATATAAATTTAAGTAAATATTTCATCTCCTCGAGTGGGGATCGAACCCACAACCGGTTTTACAGTCACACTTCAGTTCTTTAAGTTTCGCCATTCAACAAGCAATGTCTCGAAAAATTTGGCGGAAAGTGAGGCACGGAATGTCCTGAAACTACCCTGCTGCGTGGGGGATATTTTTTATTTTTTTGTATAGTTATATTTTTCTGTTTACTTGAAGTATTGTTGTCATTCTCTCCCGAGTTCTATGAGAGTTTAATTTAATAATACCATAAGTCATGATTGAGACATGGACTGAGGCCGTCGTAGCTAAGAGCCTTTGACTGTGAGTGCGATAATTTAGGGGAATGATTGATTGTATTTAAATTGTTAAAGTGTTGAGTTTCTCTCAACTCAACTCGCAATATCGAAAATTGGGCGAAAAGTTGAAAACGGAGTGTCTTAACACTAAGTGCCATCTTTCTACAATGATCTGTGGGAAAAACCGAGAAGCTGCAAATATCTTAAGTAAAGTGAAGTCGAAAGACAAAGAAATTCCTCCTGCACACACGTCATTCCAGCACAAAATTTTTGAAGAAGACAGGAGAGACTCCAGGAAACCTTGAATCGTTCAGTTTGAATTGTAAATAATTTATTATGATTTGAACTGTAAAATAAATTTCCTACATAATAAGTATCTACAATGTGGCCAAATTGAATGTTGGATTTTTTAAGACTGGCAAAACAATGTCTATATTTTAAGGTTCACATGAATCCCGTACATAGCAGGTCATGCAGAGAGTACGTGGGAACCTAGTGTTAAGACACTTCCCTTTCCCACTTTCCGCTGAATTCTTGAGGCATTGCGTATTGATTTGCGGAACACAACGCTGCGCTTTGCCTCGTTACCGGGACCAAAAATAAAAATATTAAAATTTCTTTCCCCCTATTGGGGATCGAGCCCACAACCGTCAAGTTTACAGTTGCATCTTGTGCTACTGCGCTACCACGGCCTCATTATTCTAAAAACTATTAAATTGTAACTTTAAACGTAGTAATTACTTTTGAGATATCAACTTCATACAGTAATAGATAGATTAGAAATATATGATGTAATTAGAACTATTTATTGATAAACAGTTGCAAATTCCATAAATAATTTCTCAAATTACGTATAAGTACTTAATCATTACTAACTAATAGCCTTCAATGTTTGAACACTGACCCAAATAAAATATGTTTTTTAAAATTACAATAACAAATCTGAATTACATTATCTCTATGATTGCAATTATTAATTATCTATACCTAATTAAATTACTAACAAATGAATAGTGATGAATAATTATTAAATTTATTAATTAATATTCTTTCCTTAGCAATAAAAAATTTAACTATTAGTTTGTTTTGTTATTCGTTCTGGTTTTGCTTGGGTGTTTGTACAATTACTTATAGTATAGCTAAGGCTATATATAATTATGGCCATATATGTATATGGTCTACATTAGATACATAAATTAGATTAAAAAATATTAAGGGATAGAAAAAAATAGTTGTTAAAATTTTGTCTATTTATATAGGAATATGTACTCTTGGACAAGATGTTTAAGACGTGCACAACAAAACTTTGCTATATTTTTTTTTTATTATTTATCGATATAGTTTTGGTGCATTGTGAAAAAAGTAGAAGAAACAAAAGATTATTATTAATTAAAGAGAGTGGATCATTCCATTTAAATTTTTCCACTACTAACTAAGAGATGTCATATAGAGACTAGATAGAAAACTTCCATGCATTCTATCTAATTAAATCGTAAAAATTATATAATATTTTATACATATCATATAAAAAGACAGGTATGTATTAAGTAAGGTTGTTGTGTGTCTAAGTATATAAGACAAACCCTATGCTGCTAACGAACATGACTAAGTACGATCCTCCCTGTTTGTTCATGTCGGGAAACGTTATCAACTTAGGCGAGGAGATTAACCTCTTGGGTCTAGTGATCGACCGTATGCTCACATTCAATTCTCACATAATCTCCAAGTACAAAAAATATAAACAACTGGCGCGTGCAGCTATTGTCCTGGGGACCGTTCTCAACCCAGAAGATTTAAGAAAAGTATATAAACCCATATTCCTCGTATTCCTTCAACACTTGACACGTCATGTGGGCTGTTGTGACTCATCTTGTAATAGACTTAATCGGCGTAATTTATTGGTAGTTTTTCATTAATAGAAATTTAAATAGCCTATTGAACTTTTGTTTTGACCTATCTTACTGATCGAATTACCAATAGAGCATTTTTTTTACAATAATTACCAATAGAGTATTTTTCTATAGACAAGGCAAAGGAGCTGTTAGAACTCACCAGGAGTTTTGCGTTTATAATATATATTTTTTTATGATCAATTACAGTTCACCATATGCGCTACCTACAGCAGCGAATGCGTCATGATCCTCAGCTCTTAAGGAGCTTACTGAAGACCACGCTATATCTCGCACACAGCAGGATAGGCTGAGGAAGCCTAGTGTTAAGACACTCCGTTCCCCAGGCGTTCCGTTCCGAGGCGGAACTCCAGACGGAAAAAATAAAAATATATATATAATTTTTCGGATTTGAACCCACAACCATTCGCGTTTACAATCACACACTTATGACACTGGGCCAGGACTGGCCTCAAGAGATATATAATCAAAAATTATTTACATTATGTACTTTTAAGAATGTTCGGTAAGTGTAGTATCCCGAATAGAGCTTGGAACTAAATTGGGCTGTCTAGGTGGTCTCTCGCTCTAGAAACATTAAAGCGAAATATTAAGGATTAGGAAGACATAAAATGAAAATAAAATAATATTATTTGATCCTCACCAAAATAATTTTTATAATCCCTTGGGTTGAGTAGGTAGAAATGCCTGCGAGCTAGGGTTTTTTTTGAGCTGCTATGTATCACAGATTTTTGTCGTCCGTGCTTTTTTTCTTGCGTTTTGCTTGTTTAAGTTTTCGTTTTTTTTTTTTTCAAAATATGAAGCAAACATCGGTCGGCCTTCGTCCTATCAATATTCGGGTTGGCAGTCGTCGATCATGTTGATTGTGGTGAAGTTAGTTGGTTTTGTAGAAAAAAACCGTTTTGAAGTTGTGTTTCGACATATCAGTCACGGAACTTTAATTTGACCGGCGAATGAACCTGCCGATAGCGTTCCTTTTCTTCAGCATTCCTCGGCGTCAGAGTAGTAGATGCTCTTATTTTTGTTTTGTTTGTTTGTGTCTTGTTAAGACGATGACAGCGTATGATATGCTTTTGTGTAGGATGTTCTTGATGGATTCTTGGATGAGCGTGCCCGACTCATGTGTAAGCCTCTGAGATTGGATAATATGGCCGCCATTACGACTGCCCCAAAATGGTTCATTAAAGCCTCGTCTACGATAAGTCTTGTGGGCCTTGCAGATCGGTTGTGGGATCACATGTGTGGATGTGAAATGGGTTGTGAATTAAGAAACATTTAAGAATAACGCTATACCTAGCAGACGTAAAAAAATAAACATTATCGAATTCGTCCTCATTTTATATTTTGTAAAGAATACAAGAGTAATAGCTTAGGCAAAGGGCTCTGGCTAAGTCAAGCTTAAATTTCGGAACTTTCAATTTCCGTACGGAGCCCTCAGTGTCAGCTTGTCAGGTTTCATAAGTTGTATTTCCTGTTGACCTATAATTATATAATTGGTACAGAATTCTCAGTGGGGGAGGCTCTCATATGATGGGTTCTTTTCTTACTAGCGGGATAGCCAGAGAGAACGAAGCGCCAAACGCTACCGTCCCTGCATACTTCTTCCACCCCGTCCAATCTCGTTCATCTCAATCTCTTCATACATGCCCTCCGGGGGGGCTTCTTCCGACTTCCGACCGACCAGTATCATTTATACTATGTTTACGAAGGTCAATTGAGATCTGCACTTTTGTATGTCCTAGTATTTGTAAGTATAACCGAAGATATTGTTGACAACTATGATGACTTGTTATCTGTAAAGGGCCAACATCTAATTAGAACGGTTATCAGTTCATAATGAATAAAATAATAGAATATAATAATATATATCAAATTACACGAGGTCAATAATATGATAAAATATATACAAAACTGAGGCCAGTCGTGGAGCAGGGGTACAAAGTGTGACTGTAAAATCGAGTGGTTGTGGGTTCGACCCCTACTTAACTTAACTTAACTTAACTTAGCTTCACGCTTTATCCCTTGCGGGGTAGTCAGAGAGAACGGAGCGCCAAACGCTACGGTCTCTACATACCTCTTTCGCCTCGTCCACTGTCATCAACCTCTTCATACATGCCCTTCGGGGGGTCCTCATGCTTTTTACGTGACCTTCCTCCAGTATCTTTGATACTGTGTTTTCGAAGGTCAACCGAGGTCTCCCCCTACCTCTCTTACCGCTCACTTTTCCATCATAAATCTTTTTTGCCATTCTTTCATCACTCATTCGTTCGACGTGCCCAAACCAGCTGAGCACGTTCTTCTTCATTCTCACCGTGACATCCTCGCTAGTACCTGCCATTCTGTGTACCTCTTCATTGCGGATTCGATCAGCTAAGCTGACTCCGCATATCCTACGAAGAGATCGCATCTCCACAGCATTCATCTTTCTTTCATTCTTCTTCTGTAATACCCACGTTTCGCTGCCGTATAACAGAGTCGGTACCAAAACTGCATTG
>JAAIXJ010000094.1:38785-175888 GCA_013403705.1 Heliconius hermathena
TTCAAATTTTGTCGGTGCTCCAGAACGCTCTTTGTCTTCAAGGTCAAAATCATTACTTTTGAAGCGCCTAAACCAGTCTCTGCACGTTGTATTCGACAAAGCATTGTCTCAACGAGAATTCTGTGTGCTTCTGCTGCAGATTTTTTCTGAATAAAGCAGTGCAATAAAATTCCCCGCAAAAACACTTTATTTGGCACAAAAGTACACATTTTCACAAAGGGAAAATAAATATGTAGTTGACACTGTAGTAAACACTATTCTACTATAATTTGAGGTTACATATAGTACTACTTTGGTGATTCGTTACCGTACGAAATTCCATGCACAGAGTGCCGCAATGCCATCTTTCAAAAAACAGCAGCAACTTAATAATTATAATATATTTTTATGCCTTCTTAAAAAAATATTTCTAAATACAAAAAAAATAAGCAAAATTTGAACCTGCATCTCACGGATTGTCTGAACACTGCAGCTATCAAAAGTGGAGAATAGTGTCTTGACACTAGGTCATTCATGCCTATCTTGTTATATGCGGGTTAAAGCGAGAAGTTGACGTCATTGTTGCGCCATTCCCGTATGTCGGCCAAAGACGTATTCGATCCTACGATAAGGTTCTTATTGCCCTTGATGTGTTCAAATTCTTTGATTCCCGAGTCTGGGGAGATGAAGAGTGATATGGAATTTCGTCATATAACATTATCTACTACGCGAAGCGCACAAAAAAATAAATGGAGTGGCTTAATACAAAGATCTTCATATAAATTATATTAGCAGGATATGCTCATGATTACAAAAAAAAAAAAAAAGTAATTCACAAAACACTCATTAAACAAATTTACAGAAATTGGTTTATAATTGACATACAAGTTGTTTAATAACAACATTTTTTAAATACAAAAAATATATTATGTGAAGTTATTTGTTAGTTGCGACATCCCCCATTAAGTTAATATATGTATATATTATACATGTAAATAAAATTGAAGTTTGTCTGTCTGTAAAATGAGCGTGTTACTTTGTAATCACAGACAGACCTACCGCCTACGTATATAGATATGAAATAACTAAACATATTTCTAATAGGACATTTTTTAGGAACAAAATAAAATCCTTAAAGAGTTAAATAAAAATTTGTAAGGTGCTAGTATAGATTAATCTAATCAGTAGGCAGAGGGAACCGGGAAGGGAGTATTAATACACTCCGTTCTTCACTTTCTGCCGAATTCTGGAGGCATTGCGTGTTGAGTGGCAGAACTCAACGCCGCACTTTGCCTCGACACCAGAGCGAAGAAATGGAAATGTAAATTGAAATAAATATTTCATCTCCCCGAGTGGGGATCGAACCCTCGATCGACGATCGATCGACAACCAGTCGATTTTACAGTTACACTTTGTTGTCCCTGCGCCACGACCGCCCTCACTCAAATAATACTAAATAAATATACTTTAATACAAGCGGGCGAAGCCGCGCGGAGGCTGCTAGTTTAAGTAAGTAAGTACAATATATTTCACCCAAACTTTTAGCTAATTAAAAAAAAAATTAAGCAAATTACACAGTAAAGACCGGTTCAACGTTAAAAGTAGTTTTCATTTCTTGTCCCATAAAGTGAGACGTAATGCGCAAAATCATTAGTATGCATGAAAAACATCTTGCAGAATCCTAGAACCCGAAGCTTAACATTTAAATATATATGTCATATATTTAAATTAATTCATCTAAAAAATGATGCAAACATATCTAATGTTGGAAATAAGATTTTTTTTAAAGCACGAAGTATTTTTATTTAAGTGGATTATTCAACAGCAAGCGCAGAGTAACATAATATGCCTACCACAGTATCAATTGTCTATTGATAAAATATATAAGTTCGTAAGTTTCGAATTACATAGAAATGAGAACAACGCAAGTATGTTTTTGACAGTTAAAAGTTAAACAAAATAAATCACTTTCACACCACAACAGGAAAGACTTTTACAAGGTAATCCATAATTGTATAAATAATAGTGTAAAAAAAACTCTACATCTAAAAATATAGACTTACTTACTGAACCAACAAAAAATATTTTTTGTTGTAATGATATAATTATAATGATCGAATGGTCAATTTTCTTAATAAAATTAAATTTTGCATATTTCCTTTTGAATTAAGCCATATTTTTAACGGTTTTACCTTTTTTTGTTTCACGTTAGTCACGTTTTAGAGTAGACAGAGGGTTCCTCACTAGGTTCTCAAAGTGTCTTGAGCCTGTAAGACACTCTGTTCCGCATTTTTCACCGAATTTTCGAAACATTGCGTGCGCCGCTTTATTAAAATTATTAATATTTTTTTTCGCATTTCCTTTATTAATTTTTCAATACATTTTATATTACTATTAATATCATTATAATATTTCATTTGTATTGAGTTCTGTTATCTTTGAAAAAAAAAAACGCTACGTTAATAAGGCTGCTATATTATTAAAACAAGTCTACATACGGAATCCCAAAAAAACAACTTAATTGTCCAGCTCGTCTTAGTTTCATCATCATTTGTAGTAGTTGTGTCTCGGACGCTGGTTCCACCGGTTTTAGTTCAACAGATCCGAATAATTATTAGTGCTATTTTTTGTTAATTAAATATTTATAATGGAAGTGTTAAACGGCAATAGAAAAAGGAAATTAAATATCGCAGTTGTTGGGGGAGGGCTTGTAAGTTTGTTTTTCACACATAATTATTAAAAAACAAATGTTATTATTATTATTTATATTTTTAAATAATAATTCGACTATTTATTTAATTCTTTGAACGATTAAAATTAATGGCTTCGGCAGGTATTGGATTTAAGGTTCTTGTGTCATATGAGTATATCTAGTAGATACAATAACAATATTATATATAATAATAATATTATGAAACAATATAATATTATATTGTTTCATAATATTATTATTTGAAACATATAATATTATATTGTTAATATGAAACAATATAATATTATATTGTTTCATAATATTATTATTTGAGGCCGGTCGTGGCGCAGCGGCACGAGGTGTGACTGCAAAATCGACTGGTTGTGGGTTCGATCCCCACTCGAGGAGATGAAATATTTACTTAAAATTTATATTTCCATTTCTTCGCTCTGGTGTCGAGGTTAAGCGCGGCGTTGAGTTCTGCCCCTCAATACGCAATGCCTCCAGAATTAGGCAGAAAGTGGGGAACGGAGTGTCTTTACACTAGGTTCCCTCTGCCTACCCTGCTGTGTGCGGGATACAGCGTGAAGCTGATTTTTTTTTTTTTTTATAATATTATATATATTAGCATACGAAATGATTACTGGTATTAAAATGAAATATAATTTCTGTTGAAGGCAGTAAAATAAATTATATTCTAAATAAATATTATATATAATATAGTATATACACGTATTGATACGAGAATTTATGATACTTATTATGAATAAAAATATCTAAACAATATAAAATAAAATAAAAATAAATTTATACTTGAGTTGTAATGCAATATTACCAATAAAAATAATTATATTTTAATATTTAGTTTTCTTAAGAATTTTATTATTTGTGTATTGTTTGACAGTAAGTATACATAATATTATTTTTGCGATTTCTATTTTTAGTTGGTAGATTTGTTTTACTTGAAATATTTGTATATTTTAATAAATAAATATTTTAAAATAAATAAACAGGGGCACAAAGTATGACTGTAAATCGTCTGGTTGTGGGTTCGATCCCCACTCGAGGAGATGAAATATTTATTTAAATTTATATTTCCATTTCTTCGCTCTGGTGTCGAGGCAAAGCGCGGCGTTGAGTTCCACCACTCAGCTCGTAATGCTCGTAAAGCGTGGCGTTGAGTTCTGCCATTCAACACGCAATGCCTCCAGAATTCGGCAGAAAGTGGGGAACGGAGTGTCTTAACACTAGGTTCCCTTTGCCTACCTTGCTGTGTGCGGGATATAGCGTGAAGCTGATTATTATTAAATATTAATTACCTTTGATTATTTTACATCGTAGTTATATATCGCCGTTGCCGTCGAGCAAAACCTTGAGTGTTTGCTGATTTTTTATGAAAATAGTATTTAATTAATAATTGATTTAGTATTCGCTATTTACAGAATAAATAATAGAAATAAAATGTTACACAAAATGTACTTGACATTCATTAGTTTCAAAAAGCAGGAAGACGTGAACTGAATTTCCTAGAATATTTTTTTTGAGTATGTTTCAGAAATATTTTTAATATGTAGGTTCAGTAAAAGTTGAAAATATAAAATAATTTCCACTATAATATAATTTCAAAAATCTTCAATTCAATGAAATGTTTTCTTTTCCTTGCTCTAATAAGGAACTTAACCACGGCGTTCAGTTCCGCTACTAAACATGCAATGTTTCGAAAATTGGGAGTGTCTTAACCGGTTCCCTGTGTCGTGGCTAACAAGCTACATTTGGGATACAGCTAAAAGAAGAGCTAGAGCTAAACAAGAAAGTCGAATTAAAACTAAAACTGACTTTGTACGCCGCGCTTTGCCTCGACATCAGAGCGAAAAAATGATAATAATATTTTTATTAACTTAAGGTTTATTGATAAATCCTTACTGATAAAATTTCAGGTCGGATCATTAGAAGCAATTTATCTAGCCAAAAGAGGACATCGTGTATCCCTCTACGAGTATCGTGAAGGTAAACTTGATAATAGGCACGTGGTTCATCGTTTTATTATGTAAAAAAACCCGTTTCATCTTTTTAAAAAAAAAAACATAATATATTTACATTATATTAAAAAATATATATTATGCAATAGTTTGAAATTGTGGAAAAAAATGACTATGTTAAAATATGTATTATATATAAAAAAAGATAAGATTATTTATCACGAGATAAATAATTTTGACTGACGGACAGACGGACAAAAAAGTGATCCTTCAAGCGTTCTGTTTTTTTTTCCTTTTGCACTACATAACCCTAACAATTAAGATTTCGATATTATTATCTAATTATGATATTAGTGCAAATATGATAACTAATTTAACCTACCCAAGTACATATATTAGCTGTAATGTAGGTACAGACAGGCTTACATGATATAGGTACATACATACTTGCGTAGGTAGGTGCTTTTACAGGAAAAGGCATTATTTATTTGTTAAATATGTCTCGAAGTTTTAGCTTAAATGTAAACCTTTTTGTAATGTAATTTTTTACAATATATGATTTTATATTAGATATAGAGGTAAATATTACTAAAGTACAATTTACTTATTCTTTTTGTTTGTGGGAACACGTGAAATAAAATTAACGAAAGAAACTGTGCACGTATTGCAGATATCAGAAAAACTCCTCTAGTTCGGGGACGCTCTATAAACTTAGCCTTATCTGTGCGCGGGCGGAAAGCACTTAAGGGTGTTGGGGTTGAAGACCACATGGTCAATGAACATGGCATTCCTATGAAGGCAAGAATGATCCATCGCCCTGATGGTACTACGTACGCTATACCTTACGATTCTAGGACGAATCAGGTAAAATTTTAGCTTAAAATTATATATTAAAGTTTAATTTTTTTATACGTATCCTATATTTTAGGCAGAAAAATTGTACTTCAAGCAATGCTTCCTAGATGGCGAAACCATAGGCAATGTTGTGGTTAACTTTACTTATGGGAAACACATATATTATCTATACAGGGTGAGGCCGGTCGTGGCGCAGAGGTACAAAGCGTGACTGTAAAATCGACTGGTTGTGGTTTCGATCCCCACTCGAGAAAGTAAAATATTTATTTACATTTATATTTTCATTTTTACGCTCTGGTGTCGAGGCAAAGCGCGGCGTTGAGTTCCACCACTCAGCTCGTAATAAAGTGGGGAACGGAGTGTCTTAATACTAGGTTCCCTTTGCCTACCCTGTTGTGTGCGGGATACAGCGTGAACCTGATTTTTATCTATACAGGTGGAAGTGTCAGCGCTCCTTTTACGGAAACAGCATATAGGGTAAAATGTTTTAAACTCATACCTAAAGTATTTAATCAAGATACCTCAACAGTTTAGACGTAAGATTTTTTTTCATTTCACGATGTTTATTCATACTTGTATTTGTGACGTAGTTACGCACGAATGATCTAAACACATACTATTACAAAAATACTACTAAAGGTTAAACAACTTTGAAAACACTCTGTATAATAATACGTGAAGCAAAACATTTTTTACAATAATTGCGCGGACGAAGGAGTATGAAATTTGGCACATGTATTGTTTATATATAGAAGAAGTTTAGAACGCTAATATTTTTGAATAATAATGCTTATAAAGTACATTTAATCAATAAATAAAACATTATAGGGTAACCTGGTCTAGCAGTACTCACTTAAGGTTTAAAATATTCTAAAAGAAACAAAATGAAATGAAAAAAATCAACTAGTNCACGTTGCTATGGCAACGCCAACGTGTATTTATACGCGTCAATTAGTTCTCTGGTAAAAATAAATAGTAATAATAAAAATTATAATATGCAACATTTATTATAATCAGTTTAATTTAATTACATAATCTTGTTTCGTTTTTAGATGTAGCTAAAGATAAAAATTAAAATCGTAACAGCTCGTCTAATTAATAAGAGGTATTGATATTGTTCCGTTAAAAAATTGGTCAATATGATGAACATTTTCAGGTTATTATACAATGTAAAAAACGAAAGTCTAATATAGAACCATAGCCGTCCAGATAAGCCTTAATAGATATGTCTATAACGCCTTAGGAAAAGTGATTCAGCGTTATGAGCACTTTTTGATGACAAAAGAAAGAGAAAATTGAACTTTTAAAACACTTCATGTAAAACCCTATCAGCCCATTTAATCTACATATAAGAAATAATTATAGGATAAGATTTAAAATTAACTAAGTTAAATTTATTGAGGCCAGTCGTAGCGCAGCGGCACGAAGTGTGACTGTAAAACCGACTGGTTGTGGGTTCGATCTCCACTCGAGGAGATATTTACTTAAAGAACTTGGAGAAGAAATATTTACTTAAATTTATATTTCCATTTCTTCGCTCTGGTGTCGAGGCTAAGCGCAGCGTTGAGTTCTGCCACTCAACACGCAATGCCTCCAGAATTTGGTAGAACGTGGGAAACGCAGTGTCTTAACACTAGGCTCCATCTGCCTACCCTGCTGTGTGCGGGATACAGCGTGAAGCTGATTTAATTTTGATTTTTTTTAATTTTTAAAACAAACTAAGTTGCGAGCTTAAACTCGCTGGACATAAATATTTATTTTTGTTAACATTTTAAAGAAATATTAAAAAAAAATCTAGATTTTAAATGTTTCATTACAATACAAAGAGATTAACTATCTGTTTCTATATTAAGATTGATAGATATAGAAACAGATAGAACAGTAGTAGAATAGTTTTTTAAGTTTGTATATTTTTCAGTGTATTTATTCCGTGGGAAGAAATTATTTAAACAGCGTACTTCTGAAAGGTAAATATTTAATATAGTTTATTATTCATAGTAGAACTAAGTTGGAGTATTCTATTGATTCTTTTATATTACTAATTTCATATTAAATTGCAAAATGTCATATATTATATTTATTATAAACATAATATACATATTATTTAGATAAAACGCTGTAGTCAAATGAATTAATGAATGATATGTAATAAAATATTTTTTAATATTTTTAAAGTGTTATTCCACACTTAAGAAAGAGAAATACTTATTTAGAAAACGTATAAAAATTTGAACGTAGCGGGACTCGAACCCGCGCCTCCTGGAAACCGATCAGGCGCTCTGACCACTCAGCCATACGTTCACTATTTGAACGTATGGCTCTGACCATTACAGAGTGCCAGAGTGTCAGAGTCCTACGTTCAAATTTTGATACGTTTTCTAAATAAGTTATAAAATATTATGAATAATTATTTTTCTTTTTTTCTGCCTCAGGCTCCCTACTTTTCACCGAACTCTGGTGGTTCTCGATTAACTTTTCACCGAATTCTGGTGGCATTGCGAGTAGAGTTCGATTCCCACTAGTTGAAATGAAATATTTTATATTTTAATTTCTTCGCTCTGATGGTATCTGCCAAATTTCCGCCACTCAATACGCAATATCTCTAGAATTTTGGCGGAAAGTAGGGAACGAAGTGTTTTAACACTAGGTTTCCTCTGTCTACCCTGCTGCGTGTGATTTACAATGTGCGGAACTTTTATATAAAGCGATATAATTAATAAAAAAATATAATATAAAAATGTTTTACATGTTATGTTTATTGAAATTTCCTTATATTAGATGCCGAAGGAAAATCATATTATGAAATTATTTTTGCTTGGTGTGATAATAGTATAGTTCTTCACATCAGAATCTCCTACATTTTTTTGCAGAATCAGAGAAATATGACAACGTGGAAAGATATTTTAACCATAAATTGGTGCAATCTAATTTACGAAATGGATCATTAACTTTTCTTAAGTAAGTGAAAACATTACTTTATTCTAATGCTAGTATAATAAAAAAAGATTATAGACTATATATTTTATTTGAAGCTATATTAAATTACAATATACACTCTCTGTTAAACGAATAAACGGTCCCATTGAATCCAACAAAACTTTATTCCGGTCCATTGGGTTTATATTTATTTTGGTTTTATCAATCATAAGTTAGTCCTCTGAGCGCTAAAGTTGTTAAAGTAAATAAAACATATTGTTTGTCTGTTTTCTTAAGTACAGTGCAGAATACAATTTGAAACTGAATTTATTCTAATAGAACCTTATATACTATTGATACTAATACTAAGGAAGCTGTGTCAAATTTCTAAAATTCGGTGTAGTTACAGTAGAAACTATATCAAACGTGCAGCAACAGTGATTTTTTTTTGTTGTAATAATATATAATATCTTAAAGTATTCATTACACTATTGAATAAAATTTTTATAATATAAATTATTTTCATTTTCCTCCTCCGGTAAATTTGTATTAAGTGCCACTACTTAACATACTATGTCTTGCATTTGAGCGAAAGTACGTAAGGTTTAAAAAATTGTTTAATATTTTCCTTATTGATCTAAATTCTAATGAGACAAGAAGCATAAAAATATTTAAGCCATTGTAAATAACGTTTTAGGATGGATTCAAAAGATACAGTTCAAGTAAACGCCGATTTAATAATTGGGGCGGACGGAGCATTCTCTGCAGTCCGCAAAGAAATGATGAAACAACCACTATTTGACTTCAGCCAGCAGTATATAGAGCATGGTTATTTGGAACTTTGCATACCAGCTTCTCAAGATGGTGAAGTAAGTACTAAAAGGTCCATTGACTCAATGTACTCACTTTAAAACATAAATCTAAAATCTAAATAACTGATGATTGAAAATAGTTGAATTTCTATTGTATCTTGTTTCAATAATAAAAGAGATTAACGACATAGTATAACCAATAACCAATATCGCATAATGAATTCTAAAATCTGATAAACGAAATATTTTAAACGTTTTTTTATAATGATGGCTAGGAGTTATTGATTTATTGAGAATTGCTGCATGTTGTCGTTGTAATAATCCAGACTCTAAAAGAAAAGTGGTATATTTTTGAAATTTATGATGTAGAGGGAATCCCCGAGTGGTGTATATTGCAAGCATCAAATCACTTGCAATCTGCCAGCTGTTTAATTTAGAGTTACCATTTTCATCTATGTACTTAACCATCCTGCTTTGATAGCTGTAGTCCATATCCAAGCCAAAATACTTAACATTATTAGCTACAGTGTCTAATACATCTTCGGTTAATTTACAATTCGCTTTTGTATTTCTAGGGAGTGTTTCGTTAATACTAAATTTGAAAAAAGTTCTTATAGCATCACTTATGCATGGTTCCCAAGGCAGCGTAGATAATGATGTTGTGTCAATTTTTGATCTTACTTTTACGTTTCTCGTCAATAAGCTATAAAGTGCTGAATTGTAGAAACTTATTATAAAAAATGTGAACCAAATCCAAAATATTACAATTTTTTTTATTTCAATTCTTTGAATCAATACAATATCCGTCTGGCCATACAGATATCCCCATATTTTTAAAATAATTCTTTTCCTATCTTCGTCTCCTAACAAGAACCGACGAGCCACCGTAATTACGACTGCGGCAAATAAATAAGACAAACCTATTAATAACCAAGTGCCAATACCAAATTCTTGATACACTTTTTTCCAAATTTCTTCATTATAGGCTCGAGTAAATATGCAAAGATTAGATTGATAATATCCAGATATGTATTCAAACAATTTTATACGGTTTTTTATTAACCCAAAACCTCCGATTACCACACTAGCTGTGTTATTATGCAAGTATCCCAGTGTACCTGTTACCGTTAAATTGGACAAAACGACTCCGTGGTTCAAATCAGCGTAAATATATTCTATCGTAAGATTTTCTTTTTCTGCTATGTTATCTATTATATATTGTTCTAATCCTTTTTCTTTCCAATTAGGAATTTTATTAACTTTTTTTGAGTTAAAAATGACATTTGGCATATCTTCAACTGCGGCTACAGTTATGGGGCAATTTCGGAGTTTATAGTCTAAGTAAGTGTAGTTCATTCTGAGAGAATATAAATTTCTACAGTCACTAATTTCTTCAATCTTGTTTATTGATCGCCCGCAATTTCCTTCATCGAATGCGTGATACTTGTACGCAATGAAAAGTCCATTTGATTTTGTTATCAGTAAAACGTTAAAAATATTATGATTTAATAATATATTAAAAATTCCTGAATATTCTGATTTATACAAAACATCAACGACTATAAAAAAATGTGCTCTTGAATTCCAAAATACGTCGTTTGACAATGTTGTAAAACTTACATACATTTCATGATAGTTTTTTGTATAAAATATGTACACATCCGTCCACGTCCTCCATTTTCTGATTTCAAACGATCGAGATAGAAATGTATAGCAATCTTTGTTACTTAGCAAGTTATTAACGCCATCAATGAAATAAGTAGAATATACCAGTGTAAAACGGGTACCACACGGAATGTATTTGTAGCTTGTGGACACGATACAGTCGATTACTGAATTTTGGTAAGTATCATGTAGAGTATTATTTATAAACACATCCGTATTAAAATTTTGTGATGCCGCAAATTTATTAAAAGTATGGAAAATTATAAGAAATATTTGTAGCAGCATGATCAATAACTTCATGGTCAAACAATAAACTAAGAACTGCCTTGCTTATTGAAAAATGAGTACTCAACATAATTAATAATATTAATTACATTGAGTATCTATTTTTTCATATGTATATTTTTGTGGTCTGTTACTTTTGTAACGACGTTATTACGTTATTAATATACGACGTTATGATTATACGTGCTCTAGGGATTATACAGGATGGAAGCGTTTGCGCTCCTTTTGCGGGAGCAGCATATAGGGTAAAATATTTCAAACTCATACCTAAAAATATTAATTAAGATTCTTAAACAGTTTAAACGTAGGATTTTTTTCAATTCACAATGTACTAAATGTAATGTGTGCACATTACATTAGTACATTTAGTATTAGATGTGACGCAGTTACGAATAGATGCCAATAACGTAAACCTACCTACTGCTACAAAAATACTATGATGCCACTCTGCCACTTTTTATTCTCAAAAATCATACCAGAACGAGAAAGGATATCTCACGTTCTCTTTTACGCAGTTACCTATTTTCCATAATAAACCTAAACAACGTACAACATCACCGCCAATACCTACGATTCGGAAATGAGGCGTCTGCGATGTTGCCGCTTTGATAGGTTTGTATCTGTGTGCGTCATTCTTAACAAATGGCGTTTTATTTTACAATGATAATTTTATTATTTATTTTGTTTGAAAAAATCACATTTCATTTTTGGCAAAATATCTTTTATTTTAGTTTTATTAGGCTTTTATAGAGTAAAACTGTGCTTTCTTTTAAAGTGGGGATGACAAAACTCTGTATATAGTTACAGTATGTCAATTACTACATGAACTAGTTATTACGCTCAGAATATTTATTACACACGTAGATTTATCTTTTGATGTAATTGGTTCTTGAATAATATATTTTCAGTACCTTTAGACTTAATTAATTTCAACAAATTAGTTTATGCATTTGTATTTTATTTTCATTTTATTATACTTGAACTTTATACATATTTTTTAGCTTTACGCTGTATCCTGTATATATCTGCTTGCCCGCGTGGGGAGCTTGACAACCTAGTGTTAAGACACTCTGTTCCGGTGAAGACACTTCCGTTTACCACTTTCTGCCCAATTCTTGAAATTGTTGAGTGTCGAGTCGTGGATCGAAACGCCGCGCTTTGCTTTGTTGCCAGAGCGAGGAAATAATATAATTTTTTTCTTGAGTGGGAATGGAACCCACAACCAGTGCCTGGCCATGACTTGCCTCTGTCATGTTATGATATTATTTTAAATATTTGGCCCGCGCTGCTTCGCCCGCGCCTTCGTTTCTTTTTTTATATATTTTATAATATTTAAATGTATGGAGAGGAAATTGGTTGGTTATTGTTGCATTTTTATCTATTAGTATTATTATACGCTTTGTAAATCGTAATTTAAATATTTGGATCTTTCCCCGTGTAAATTCCCATACTGCGGGAACTTCGGGATGAAAAGTATGCTTCTCCATTAAATTAAATTAAATCAACTTCACGCTGTATCCCGCACACAAGAGGGGAGGCAGAGGGAACCTAGTGTAGACACTCCGTTCTCCACTTTCCGCCGTGTTCAGGAGGCATTGCGTGTTGAGTAGCGGAACTCAACGCCACTCTTTGTCTCGATACCAGGGCGAAGAAATGAAAATATAAATGTAAATAAATATTTTTTTACTCGAGTGGGGACTGAACCCACAACCAGTCGATTTTTATAGTTAAAGCTGTTCATTATGACAGAATATAAAACAATATATCTATAGAGGAATTACACACTCTTTTTATTCTTTAACAATAATATATATATTTTTTAGATGTCTCTCTTTACTACGATGGCAGCTGTGTTCTAGTTAGTTTGCACATTTTCCTCTGAAAATTAGTTATGGTGGCATAACTCTAACAGTTACACATGGTATCGTGAACTTTTTGGAGATATTACTTCTATAAAATTGTAGTAGGTACATCCCTTTGTTCTATTGTCAATAATTTCCCCAGCGTACGTGATATAAGATATTTTTCGGTATTTCTTTACACATTAACCGTCCAATTGCATAAGAATTTTCCAAATCGGTCCCGTAGTTTCGGGGCTTATTTAATTCAAATAAAGAAACAAAAAATCTAATCGATTGTCTTCATTATTTTTGTGATATCGATGCACCTTCCCCCCTCCTCCGCGGAGTTACTCGCTACGGTGCGCGAGACCACACACTCAGCATTTTTTGTTATTATATGATTTTGCTTAGATTAATATTTTAAATTCGTTATACATTTTATATTATACGTTATTTTACAGATATTGAAATTATCTTTAATAAAATATCATTTAATAGGATAAGGATTAATGCAGAGGTATGAATAATATGGTTTGATTATTGTTGGTACTTTTGTCAACTTATAAAATATAAAAAAAAATATTATATTGGCATAACTACAGTACTTGGACATATGGTGTCACGGACTTTTATATACTGATGCGTTCTATAATACTGTAGTACATTGTCTTGTTCTATCGTCAATAGTTTTCGCAGCGCAAGCGATGATAGAATTTTTAAGAACAATTTCTTCACACCTTGGGTTATATTATTGCATTTTTATTAAGGATCCCTATTTTTTTTTTTAATTTAATATAGCCTATGTTGGTCAGTGAAGATGCAGCTTTCAAATAATGAAAGAATTTTTAAGATCGGTACGGTAGTTTTTGTGTGAAAACAATACAAACACAAAATTCAAATTGTTTCAGTAGTTTAGAAGATATTCGTATACAAAAAGACAAACAGACAGACAAAAAAATGTTCTATTACTTATTTTAAATCCCGCAACATTGCTTTTCCGCAAATATCTTCTACATATTTTTACTGTTTCTTATATTATAGATGTAAATTTTCTCATTAGTTTCAGATGCCACCAAATTACTTGCATATATGGCCAAGGGGTAACTTCATGATGATCGCTCTCCCGAATCAAGATTGTTCGTGGACCGTTACACTTTTTATGCCTTTCAATAATTTTAAAAACATAAATACAGAAGAGAAGCTTTTACATTTCTTTCAAAAATATTTTCCTGATTCAATAACTTTGATCGGTCAAAAGAAACTGATAGAAGATTACTTTGGGGGTTCTCCTTCTGCATTAGTGGCTGTTAAGGTAGAATATATATGTGTACTCTATTTTTAGCTACACGTTGTATTCAGAGGGAACCGGGGAGCCTAGTGTTAGGACACTCCGTTCCCCATTCTCCGTTCCCAATTCTCGAGGCATTGTGTATTGAGTTGCGTGACTCAACGCCAAGCTCTGCGACGACACTAGAGCGAATCGAATCCACAATCTGTCTTGTTTACAGTCACTTACATATATAATAAATAATATATGAAATTATTTATACTTTACTTACTTTAAAGTTATATTTAAGATTTTGTGACAAAATAATTGACTTATATTGTTTTCTTAACACTATAGTATTAACAACTAACTTTGACATTATACTTCAGTGTCGCCCTTATCATGTGCACAACAAAGCTCTTATAATTGGCGATGCAGCGCATGCTGTAGTTCCCTTCTACGGGCAGGGTATGAACGCCGGCTTCGAGGACTGTTATCTATTAAATGAATTATTTAATAAGCACAACGACGATATACCAAGTATCCTCGAAGAGTATTCGGGCAAAAGATGGAGAGATGCTTTCGCGATCAGCGATCTGGCAATGTATAATTATATTGAGGTAACTTTAATTTTATTTAAGATATTCTAGTATATTCTATTGCTTATATATCTACTTATTAATATGACAAAGCAGGGGGTTGAGTTCCGTTTCAAAGGTGGGAAACGGAGTGCTTTGTCCCTAGGCTTACCCTGCCTGCTCCTGTGGCAGTTTGCGGTATCCTGTATATCCAGAAGATACGATCGCTTACTTAATAATAGAGAAAATGTGGAATATATTTTCAGATGCGAGATTTAGTTACCCGTCCATCATATCGTATCCGGAAGGCGATAGATGATTTCATTTTTTGGCTTTTACCTGATTTATGGGTACCTCTTTACAACTCCGTGACGTTTACAACGATGTCCTACAGCCAGTGTGTAAAGAATCGTCAATGGCAGAACAAGGTATGTATTGTAAATAAAATAATATAAAGAATATTTAAAGTATATATTCTTTATATTATTTTATTTTTAATTAAAATATTTAATATACTATTTTAAATTTAATAACCCCTAAACCGGGTTCAGAACCAATGCATGTACATGTCATTCTTAACTGCGAAACAATGACGTCAATCAAATGTATAATATATGATTTATATGAATATTTATTTTATGTAAATCATCAATAAAATATAAAAAAAATAATTTCACCAACATGTGTAAATGCTTAAAAACTGATTTTGTAACAAATAAATGTATTATGTTATAAATAAACTTATTTGTTTCCAGGTACTCGTGTTCTTTGTCACAATGTTATTTTTTTTTGTTTTTATCATTTACATGTATCACAAATAATAACTTATTTGTAAATAAATGATAATTAATATGACATTTTGACAAAGTTATAATATATTTATAAAATGATAAAAAAATGGACATTCAGAAATATCTAAAGGTACATCAAGAGGACTTTTATTCAACACAAAATGTCTTTTTTTCTGAAAAGATTGATTAGAGAAATAAATACAATGTTTTTAGTATAATTTATTATTTAATATCTATAGAATAAAACATGATTTGATTTCTAAGTGGTTGTTAAAATAAAATAAATATATCCATATGTGTATAAAAATATTGTTTTTTTATGGTTGCCACTCTAACGATGCAGTCTCTACATTAATAAAAAAAGAGCCTTCTTCGCTTAAGCGCGATGGTATTATTCTAAAATATGCTACAAATCGAAGGAAGCTGTGCTTGACGTCGAGGCTTTGAAATTCTATGCAATTCATTTGAAACTCTATCAAACGCGCAGAAACAGTGCTTTTGCTACTTTAAATATTGTTAAAACTTACTATTATATTAAAACTTCAAAGATATCACAACGGCTGAAGAATCGGCAGTGATCCTAAACCAGTTACCGGTTGTTTGTTAAGTGGTCCTCTACGATGATGTCTAATATACCTAACATTTAAAAAGTAGCCAAGTGCGAGTCGAAATTACCCTCGGTGGATCCCGTAGTAGTAAGTAAGACTAAGCATAAATTAAGGCCGCTTAAAGTACCCATTACCTACACCTAGCCTTTTGGTTATTTTATCACAATATTTTTTTGCCAGCGTAATATTTTTACTTTACTTTTTGTTATATCTAATTTTATTATTTTGTATCTCAAAACGAAAAAACGAAACCCCTGAAAGGATCACTTTGACGTCCGTCTGTCAAAACCTACCAAACCATCTCGAGATCACGTGGAGGTATCAAGCTCAAATTAATGTCAAATATTCTAATCTTTTCTGCACTCCAAGGGAGGTAGGTCTCCCTTGGAGTACAGAAAAGGTCAAGCTAGAAGCTTGAGTCAAGGCAATCAAAAGATTATGCATCATTATTACTGCATTTTGTATGAAACTTGCCGGGTAATCAAAACCTATAGAGTAGTGATTCTCAACCTTTTTTTTGTTGCGGCACATATTAAACGATTTCAAAATTTGGCGGCACACAAAGATAAATTATTTTCTACAACACTGCATAAATAGTTTATGACAAAAATTTTAAATATACGAATTTATTTTTTTGTGGATTTAAATATATATTCATGTTAAAATATTTTTCTTTTTAAATGATATAATTTAATTATATTTACATTATTACATATTTGCAAAATTTCGCGGCACATTTTTGAAATTTGGCGGCACACAAAAGTGCCGCGGCGCAGTGGTTGAGAATCACTGCTATAGAGTACTTCCACTGTATCTACAATTGTAAAATTTGGCAAGAAGTGAGAAGTTGCAGTACAAAAAAAATCCAAAAAAATAAAATTTATAGATATTTCATAGAAAAAAAAATAATTATAATTACAAACTTACGGACGTACGGTGCCCTTGGTATTAGAGTCCGACTCACTTTTGCCTGGTTCTATTTTTTATTAATAATTGATAATTTTTTTAAAAATAATTATGACATACATTGTCTGTTACAAGTATAAATGTTTCTAGTGCATCGAACAAAACTTTGTTCCGGTCCATTGGGTTTTATCAATCATAAGTTAGTCTACCGAGTGCTAGAGTTGCGGTAAAATTTTGTTAGAGTCCTAAATAAAAATATATGTTTTTAACATTTTTATAGTGTTATTTTACACTTAAGAAAATAGTTTTGGAAACGTTACGTTTGAATTTTACTTAATTTTAAAATATTTCTGAGGCCATCATCGCATCTTATGCATTTGGCTGGAAACGTGATGATTTTGAGTTCGATCCTCATTTGACAGAATGAATTATTTTCAATTCCTAACAGACGAAGACGTGAAGTGGCGGAATTCACGCCATATCTCAACGGAAAAAATGGCGAAAAGCGAAGAACAGTGTCTTGAAACTAGGTTTAATCTGCATATCATGGTGAAATAAAACTTAAAGTTATTTTTCTCATTATTAAAGAGTAATTTTAACAAAGTAATATTAATATTTTTTTAATTATTTAATTTCTTGGATAATTGCGATTTATTTCAATAATAAAACATAGAAACGATATAGTATAGCCAAAAATCAATATAGCATAATGAATTCTAAGATCTGACAAATGAAATATTTTAACCGTGTTTTTGTGACGATGCTTAGGAGTTACATATTTCTGGGAGATTGCTGCACGTTGTCGTTGCAATAGCCCTGATTCTAAATGAAAAGTGGCATATCTTTGAAATTTATGAAGTAAAGGGAATCCTCGAGTAGTATACATTGTGTGCATCATATTACTTGTAATCTGCAAACCTTTTAATTTTGGGTTACCATTTTCATCCATATAACAGTGCTCTCTCATATGGTAGCTGTAGTCCATTTCCAAAGTATAATACTTATTATTGTTCGCTACTGTGTCTAATGCATCATCAGTCAGATTACAGTTTGCTTTTACATTTGCAGGGAGTGTCCCTTTAAAAGTAAATTTGTAGAAAGTTCTCATAGCATTACTTATGCAAGGTTCCCAAGGCAACGTAGATAATGACTTGGTGTCAATTTTTGAATTCACTTCGACGTTTCTCGACAATAAGCTGTAAAGTGCTGAATTGTAGAAGCTTGTCATAAAAAAGGTGAACCAAATCCAAAATATTACAATTTTTTTCATTTTTTTTAATTTAATCAACTCAATGTCCGTCTGTCCGTATAGATATCCCCAAATTTTTAAAATTACTCTTCTTTTATCTTCGTTTCCCATTAAAAAATGACGTGCCATTGTAATGACAACCGTTGTAAATATGTAAAAGAAACCTATTAACAGCCATGTGCAAACACCAAATTCTTGATAAACTTTTTTCCAATTTTCTTCATGCAAGACTGGAGTAAATATCCAAAGACTTGTTGTATCATAACCCGAAATATATTCAAATAAACTGACACGATTTTTTATTAGCATAAAACCCCCGATAACAATGCTAGCTGTGTTATTATGTAGGTATCCTAGTAAACCTGTTACTGTTGAATTTGATAAAATATTCCCATATTCATGTTTCGAATCTGTGTAGATATATTGTAGCGTAAGATTTTCTTGTTCTGCTATATTGTCTAGTATATATTGTTCTATTCCTTTTTCTACCTTCCTAGGACGCTTACTTACTTCTTTTGATTCATATATGACGTGAGGCATGTCTTCAGTTGCTGCTATAGATATAACACAATTTCGAAATTGATGATTTAAGTATGAGTAATTCATTCTGATGGAATGTATATTCCTACAGTCATAATTTTTTTCAATTTTATCAAATGATCGTCCACAATTGCTTTCATCAAGCGCGTGATAGGTATACGCACTAAATATGCCTTTTTCTGATTTTGTTATAAGTAAAACGTTAAATATATTAAGATTCATTAATATATTGAAAACTTGTGAATACTCCGCATCAAGTAAATCGTCAATGATTATAAAAAAATGTGCTCTGGGATTCCAAACTACATCTTTTGACAATGTGCTAAAACTTGTGTACATTTCATGATAGTTTTTCATAAAAAATACGTACACATCCGTCCATGTCCTCCATTTTCTGATTTCAAACGATCGACATAGAAAAGAATAGCAGCTCTTGTTACTTAAAAGCTTATTAACGTCATTAATGAAGTAAGAAGAATATACTAATGTAAACAGAGTGCCACACGGAATGTGCTTGTAGCTCGTGGACACAATACAGTCGATTGCTGAATTTTGATAAGTATCATGTAGAGAACTATTTTTAAAAATATTAGAATTTAAGCCTTGTGGTGTCGCAAAATGATTACAAATATGAAAAATTATAAGAAATATTCGTAACAGCTCATCCAACTTCATGGTTTAATATTGTTAGTACTACTAAACTGAGTATTGTCTTTGTGACTGAACATCGCATATTGAGTATAATTATCATGTCCATTTTTAATGACATAAAGATAGATGACTTGTGATGATTTATGGTATTCTAAGGGAAATATCATTGCCTACGTCAATTACTGTTTAAAGTAGTTATAACGATTTGAATACTAATTACTATTATAAGTATGTAGTATTTTATCGATCTAATTATTAGATAAGTAGAAGAAATCTCAAATTAAAATTCAACCTGAACCTATTAACAATATTAAACTTTATCCAAAAATGTCTCATAAAATAAATAATTTATTTGTAGATTACGTATTTTTTACAAATTTAAAGTATTATTCCACAATTTTTTTACAAATTTAATCATAAAAATTAGAAGGTAGCGGGATTTGAACCCGCGCCTCTTGGAATGGTTTCCGGTTAAAATGCCGCTATGTTAAAATTTTTACATATTTTGTGAAAAGTAAAAGAAGAAGATCTGTTATTAGAAAAAAATATATATTACAATATTTCCTAGTTTCCTTACATAACTTCCTTGCTGCTCTCATGATTTATTACCTCGCTTACTATGCAAGATGAAGTCCGAGCTGATCAAGACAAGAAAGATATAGCGTTTATAGTAACTTATTCTGGTTAGCAGTACTTATTAAGTATCTATCAGTATAGTGTATAACATTTTTTTAACCTAAAATTTATGATAAAAATATTTTTGACATGTTCAAATGTTATAAAGTAGAAAAGATAGTATTTTTTCCGTTACTATTTTTCCATAGCTCTCTTTTTTTAGTTTATATACAAGTTTTGTAATATATATTTATATTGACACATAATGTTCACATATAGATCAATTAAACATAAATTTCATTTATTTAATAATAACTAGCGGGTCCCGTGCGACGAGGGTTCTGTACCAATTTCATAATTGTGATTGGGAAATACCTTATAGGTTTTGATAATACTGCGACTAAAGTTAACGAACTTAAGTTTGCGGACACATACAATTGTTTTGTATGATTTTTCCCTTATTTGTACTGTAAGATCTTACTTCATCCAAAATTTCATAACTGTAAGTCTACGGGAAGTACACTATAAGTTTTGTGTAATTTCGTTAAAAATGAAGCAAAAAGGGTACATAAATGCTCATATATTTTGACTGAGTTGTATTGTATTAATTAAATGCTAATTTTCTGTGCTCCAAGGAAGTGTAAACTTAAATATCTGATATTAATTTCAGCTTGGTACTTCAACGCGATCTCAAGTAAAAAGGTCTTGACAGACGGACAGATGATGCACAAAGTGAACCTATAAGAATTTCGTTTTCTTTTTCCTTTTGATGTACAGAACCCTAAAATGGATTCATTATTTTAGTTTGCTGCTATGCATTAAATAAATAATAATTTAAATGTTTTGGGAGTTGATTTGATTTTGCTTGCAAAACTTGTAAAACGCTGTGGATTTTTCATTAATTTATATCGTAGGTTGACAAATGATAGTGTCTGTTACGCAGATAAAATCAATAAATACCTAGATGGTACCAATGTGGATGAATTATAGTACGGAATAGCTGGCTTAAAAATAAATTTAAACTATAGTAATACATAAATTAATTATCCTAGAATCGGTAAAATTTTAAGTTCACTTGCGATTTTTATTATATTTCTTAGTCATTATAACTCCTTAAAGAGTAGTTCTAACAAATTTTTATATATAATTGCGACTTAATTCAATAATAAAACATACAAAAGATACAGTATAACCAAACATCAATAGAGAATAATGAATTCTAAAATCTGACAAATGAAATACTGTAAACGTGTTTTTGTGATGATTGTTAGGAGCTACATACTGGTGGTAGATTGCTGCACGTTGTCGTTGCAATAGCCCCGATTCCAAATGAAAAGTAGCATATCTCTGGAATTTATGATGAAGAGGGAATCCTCGGGTGGTGTACATTGCGAGCATCAAATCACTTGCATACTGCCAACCTTTTAATTTTGGGTTACCATTTTTATCTAAATAATATGGCTCTCTCATATGGTAGCTATAGTCCATTTCCAAAGCATAATACTTACTATTATTAGCTACAGTGTCTAATGCATCATCAGTCAGATTACAGTTTGCTTTTACATTTGCAGGGAGTATCCCTTTAAAAGTAAATTTGTAGAAAGTTCTCATAGCATTACTTATGCAAGGTTCCCAAGGCAGCGTAGATAATGACTTTGTGTCAATTTTTGAATTCACTTCGACATTTCTCGACAATAAGCTGTAAAGTGCTGAATTATAGAAGCTTGTAAAAAAAAATGTGAACCAAATCCAAAATATTACAATTTTTTTCATCTTTTTTAATTTAATCAACTCTATGTCTGTCTGACCGTATAGGTAACCCCACATTTTTAAGATTATTCTTCTTATATCTTCGTGTCCTATTAACAGACGACGTGACATGGTAATGACAACCGTTGCAAATAAATATGAGAAACCTATTAACAACCATGTTCCCAAATTCTTGATAAACTTTTTTCCAATTTTCTTCGTGCAAAGCTGGAGTGAATATGCAAAAATTTGCTGTATCATAACCCCAAATATATTCAAATAAACTGACACGATTTCTCATGAGCATAAAACCTCCGATAACAATGCTAGCTGTGTTATTATGTAGGTATCCTAGTAAACCTGTTACTGTTGAATTTGATAAAATATTCCCATATTCATGTTTCGAATCTGTGTAAATATATAGTAGCGTAAGATTTTCTTGTTCTGCTATATTGTCTAGTATATATTGTTCTATTCCTTTTTCTACCTTCCTAGGAAGCTTACTCACTTCTTTTGATTCAAATATGACGTTAGGCATGTCTTCAGTTGCTGCTATAGATATTACACAATTTCGAAATTGATGATTTAAGTATGAGTAATTCATTCTGATGGAATGTATATTCCTACAGTCATTTATTTTTTCAATTTTATCAAATGATCGTCCACAATTGCTTTCATCAAGTGCGTGATAGGTATACGCGCTGAATATGCCTTTTTCTGATTTTGTTATAAGTAAAACGTTAAATATATTAAGATTGATTAATATATTGAAAACTTGTGAATACTCCGCATCAAGTAGATCGTCAATGATTATAAAAAAATGTGCTCTGGGATTCCAAACTACATCTTTTGACAATGTGCTAAAACTTGTGTACATTTCATGATAGTTTTTCATAAAAAATACGTACACATCCGTCCATGTCCTCCATTTTCTGATTTCAAACGATCGACATAGAAAAGAATAGCAGCTCTTGTTACTTAAAAGCTTATTAACGTCATTAATGAAGTAAGAAGAATATACTATTGTAAACAGAGTGCCACACGGAATGTGCTTGTAGCTCGTGGACACAATACAGTCGATTGCTGAATTTTGATAAGTATCATGTAGAGAACTATTTTTAAAAATATTAGAATTTAAGCCTTGTGGTGTCGCAAAATGATCACAAATATGAAAAATTATAAGAAATATTTCAAACAGTATAAACAACTTCATGGCTTAATATTGTTAGTACTACTAACTGAGTATTGTCTTTATGATTGAACATCGCATATTGAGTATAATTATCATGCCCATTTTTATTGACATGAATATAAATGACTTGTGATGATTTATTGTACACTAACGGAAATATCATCGCCTATGTCAATTATTATTTTAACTAATTATTACGATTAAAATACTAATTATATTGTTATTTTGTCGATCTGGTTAGATAAATAGAACAAATATCAAATTAAAATTTAACCCGAACCTATTAAAAATAGTAAGCTTTACCCAAAAATGGCTCATTAAATAAATCATTAATTCCTTCTGTGCGCTAACTAAAAGATTACGTCTATTGTTATAAGAAAAACATTAAAATATTTCTTAGTTTCTTTAGATAATTTCCTTGCTGCTGTCATGATTTATTACCTCGCTTACTATGCAAGATGAAGTAGAGCTGAGCAAGACAAGAAAAGCTGAAAGATATAGAGGTTAATAGCAAATTATTCGAGTTAGCAGCATAGTTATAAAGTATCGGACAGTACTATATATAACAATTTTTTATCTTAAGATTTACGACAAAAATATTTTTGACATCTTCAAATGGTATAAAGTAGACAAAAACGTAGAATTAGTAATTTTTTCATAGGTTTTTTTAAAATTTATAATATATAAACTTAACTTAGCTTCACGATGTATCCCTAACGGGGTAGTCAGAGAACGAAGCGCCAAACGCTACGGTCTCTCTTTTCTTTCATCACTCCTCTTACATTCCACGTAGTTATTTGTAGTTCTGTCCTCCACCTCACCTCACCAATTTAATCGTCGTCATTTAATATGAACGGTTTATACAGGTGGAAGTATCAGCGCTCCTTTTACGGGGCCAGCATATAGGGTAAAATATTTTAAACTCATATCTAAAGAAATTAATCAAGATACCTTAACAGTTTAGATGTAGGATTTTTTTTCATTTCGCGATGTTAATCCATTCCTGTAATTCGTGTGACGCAGTTACTCATGGATACCAATAACGTGAACACATACTACTACAAAAGGTTAATCAACTTTGAACTTTGCCTCCAATACCTACGACTAGATTTCAGAATGAGGCGTATGCGACGGTTTCCCTTCGATAGGTCTATGTGTGCGTGCGTCGTTCTTGACAAATGGCATTTTATATTATAACAATAATTTTATTATTTATTTTGTTTGAAAAAAATACTTTTAATTTTTGGGAAAAAAATATTGTATTAGGCGTTTATAGAGTAGTTAAAACTTTTTTAATTTTAATTGGTACTCTGTTCATAGTATGTTTAAAATTAAATACGAAGTGTCGTAATATTAAGAAAATTGCAGAGTACTACTTACGTTAAAAAATACGTTTGCCGTTTTAAGTTGTTTTAGTTTAAATAGGCAATTTTTAGCTGTGATCAAAATTATAAAAAATCGTATCCCCTTCAAGGTCAAGCTGTTGTTGTATTACTCCCTAGTCCATTCATATATACAATATGGACTGGAGTTGTGGGCGCGTAGGAGGATTTTGAAATAGGAAATTAAATAAAAAGCAAACTTAGTGACTGATCAGCGTGCAGTCTAACGATATATTGCGATTTAAGATGAATTAAAACGACCGTCACATATGACACATACTCGATAACTTAATACACGCCTGTTATAAAAAAATAGCATTGCATTAAGAGGCTTTTGTTGCTTAACTTAGTTATTACTAAACATTTACATTAAAACTATTATTAAAAGTGCTTCAACAGGAGTCTTATGGTCGAACTTATAAAACTTATCTTGGCAAAATATATAATCTACAAGTTATAATAAAATAATAAGGAATTTAGGTTCTAACAATATACTACGCAAATATCATAACAATGAATCTGAACTGTTTACATTTTTAAAAATCCTACCTGTAAATAGCCAATTAAAATTCAATTTATTAAAAAAATACTTTTTTTGTAATGAAATTAAAATTGCCATTGAACATCCTGTACATACGCGAACTGCCTCTAGAAAGCAGTTACGGACAATACGAGCCAACAGCGCTTACGGCGAACGCACGTCGGCCTACCTCGTACCGAGAATAATAAATGATCTCCCATTAAATGTATGTAATGTTATCAATAAAGAAAATATAAAAAAAGTTAAAAAAAATATTTTGTAAATAGTATTTAACTTTATTTATTTTATTATTAGGACCTTGAATATTTTGCTGCTGTTTTTTGAAAGATGTCGTTGCGGCACTTTGTGCATGGAATTTCGTACGGTAACGAATCACCAAAGTAGTACTATATGTAACCTCAAATTATAGTAGAATAGTGTTTACTACAGTGTCAACTACATATTTATTTTCCCTTTGTGAAAATGTGTACTTTTGTGCCAAATAAAGTGTTTTTGCGGGGAATTTTATTGCACTGCTTTATTCAGAAAAAATCTGCAGCAGAAGCACACAGAATTCTCGTTGAGACAATGCTTTGTCGAATACAACGTGCAGAGACTGGTTTAGGCGCTTCAAAAGTAATGATTTTGACCTTGAAGACAAAGAGCGTTCTGGAGCACCGACAAAATTTGAAGACAGAATTGGAGGCATTGCTTGAAGAAGATCCATGTCAGACGTTAGTAGAGCTCGGGAAAACGTTACAAGTAGATGCGTCAACAGTTTCAAAACGTTTAAAAGCGTTAGGAATGATCCAAAAGCAAGGGCATTGGGTGCCGTATGAGTTGAAGCCGAGAGACGTAGAACGACGTTTTCTCATGTGTGAATTGTTGCTTCAACGGCAAAAGAGAAAAGGTTTTCTGCACCGTATCGTCACTGGGGATGAAAAGTGGATTCACTACGACAATCCAAAGCGAAAAAAATCGTGGGGCATGCCGGGTCACGCATCAACATCGTCGCCAAAACCAAATATCCATGGTTCTAAGCTTCTTCTCTGCATTTGGTGGGATCAGCAGGGCGTAATTTATTATGAGCTGCTTAAACCTAATGAAACTATCACGGGAGCTCGCTATCGACTTCAGTTGATGCGTTTGAGTCGCGCTCTGAAAGAAAAGCGGCCACTATACGAGCAGAGACACGACAAAGTGATTTTATTACATGATAATGCTCGGCCACATGTGGCAAAACCAGTCAAAACTTACCTGGAAACACTTCAATGGGAAGTTCTACCCCACCCGCCGTATTCACCGGACATAGCCCCCTCCGATTACCACTTGTTTCGGTCGATGGCGCACGGTTTAAGCGAGCAGCGCTTCCATTCTTTTGAAGAAGCCGAAAAATGGCTTGATTCCTGGATTGCCTCGAAAGATGAGTCGTTTTTCCGACGGGGGATTTAATTGCTACCAGAGAGATGAGAGAAAGTGGTCTCTAATGATGGACAATACTTTGAGTAATGTCATTGTAAGCATTATATTTTAAAATTTATAAATTTTAAATTAATTAAAAAAAACAGCGATAACTTATTCAAGCACCAATTCACCTAATAATTAACTTTTTTATAAATTTACTGTGAAATATTATTTATTATTTAACTTTATTGCAAATTAGAATTGTGTAATTTCAGAACATTTTTTAACATCATTACAAACCTTTTTGGTTTTTTAGATGTTATATGTATTGTTGTTCTTTTATTAATTTTTAAATGGTAAAAAATTAAAAAAAAAAATAACATGTAATAGATATATTATGCACCTAGGTGAATATAAGTCTTCTTTTTTGTCACTATACATAAGAAAAAAGTCGGCAACAATTTCTTTAAGCTTAATTCTTAAATTTACTTTCCACTTTATTACACTTAAAAATTAGACAGTTCAGATGTTCGCTAACAATCTGTATCAAAGTATGTAACTGCATGTATAATTTTTGCTCCATTAAACTTAATAGTTCATTGAAAGTTGCTCGATATACACGTCATTTAACACGGCATATCCCAAATGCGAAAATGGCGAAAAGTGAAGAACACAATGTCTTGAAAGTAGTTTTTTCTGCGTATCATATTGTAAAAAAAATACAATAATTTAAAAGTTTAGTAATATTTAAATTAATTATCGTAGAATCGGTAAAATTTTAAGTTCACCTGCGATATTTACTATATATTTTTATCATTGTTACTCCTTAAATAATAATTTTAACAAAGTAATATTAATATATTTTTTATATTATTCAATTTATTATTATTTGCGATTTATTTCGATAATAAAACATACAAATGATAAAGTATATCCAAAAACCAATATAGCATAATGAATTCTAAAATCTGACAAATGAAATATTTTAAACGTTTTTTTGTGATGATTGTTAAAAGTTACATACTGGTGGTAGATTGCTGCACGTTGTCGTTGCAATAGCCCGGATTCCAAATGAAAAGTAGCATATCTCTGGAATTTATGATGAAGAGGAAATCCTCGGGTGGTGTACATTGCGAGCATCAAATCACTTGCATGCTGCCAAATTTTTAATTTTGGGTTACCATTTTCATCTAAATAATACGGCTCTCTCATATGGTAGCTGTAGTCCATTTCCAAAGCATAATACTTATTGTTGTTAGCTACAGTGTCTAATGCATCGTCAGTCAGTTTACAACTTGCTTTTTTATTTCTAGGGAGTGTCTCGTTAAATGTAAATTTGTAGAAAGTTCTCATAGCATTACTTATGCAAGGTTCCCAAGGCAGCGTAGATAATGTCTTTGTGTCAATTTTTAAATTAACTTCGACGTTTCTCGATAATAAGCTGTAAAGTGCTGAATTGTAGAAGCTTGTCATAAAAAACGTGAACCAAATCCAAAATATTACAATTTTTTTCATTTTTTTTATTTTAATCAAATCAATGTCCGTCTGTCCGTATAGATATCCCCAAATTATTAAAATTACTCTTCTTTTATCTTCGTTTCCCATTAAAAGACGACGTGACACGACGATGACAATCGTTGCAAATATATATGAGAAACCTATTAACAGCCAAGTGCCAACACCAAATTCTTGATAAACTTTTTTCCAATTTTCTTCGCGTAAAGCTGGAGTAAATATACAAAGGCTTGCCGTATCATAACCCCAAACATATTCAAATAAACTGATACGATTTCTCATGAGCATAAAACCTCCGACAACAATGCTAGCTGTGTTATTATGTAGGTATCCTAGTAAGCCTGTTATTGTTGAGTTTGATAAAATAACCCCATAGTCATGTTCCGAATTTGTGTAAATATATTGTAGCGTAAGATTTTCTTGTTCTGCTATATTGTCTAATATATATTGTTCTATCCCTTTTTCTACTTTCCCAGGATGCTTACTATCTTCTTTGGATTCAAATATGACGTAAGGCATGTCTTCAGTTGCTGCTATAGATATTACGCAATTTCGAAAATGATGGTTTAAATATGAGTAATTCATTCTGATGGAATGTATGTTACTACAGTCATTAAATTTTTCAATTCTATTAAATGATCGTCCACAATTGCCTTCTTCAAGCGCGTGATAGATATACGCACTAAATATGCCTTTTTCTGACTTTGTTATCAGTAAAACGTTAAATATATTAAGATTCATCAATATATTAAAAACTTCAGAAAGCTCCGCTTCATGTAGATCATTAATGATTATAAAGAAATATGCTCTGGGATTCCAAACAACATCTTTTGACAATGTGGTAAAACTTGTGTACATTTCATGATAGTTTTTCGTAAAAAATATGTAAACATCCGTCCATGTCCTCCATTTTCTGATTTCAAACGATCGAGATAGAAATGAATAGCAGCTCTTGTTACTTAAAAGCTTATTAACGTCATTAAGGAAGTAAGAAGAATATACTAATGTAAACAGAGTACCACACGGAATGTGCTTGTAGCTCGTGGACACAATACAGTCAATAGCTGAATTTTGATAAGTATCATGTAGAGAATTATTTATAAATATATTAGAATTTAAACCATGTGATATCGCTAAGTTATTATAAATATGGAAAACTATAAGAAGTATTTGAAACACTGTAAACGACTTCATGACTTAATATTGTTAGTACTACTAAGCTAAGTATTATCTTATAGACAGCATAATTATCATTTCCATTTTGAATTACATAAAGATAAATGACTTGTAATGATTTATTGTATACAGAAGGGAAATATCGTTACCTGCGTCAATTACTGTTTGAAGTAGTTATTATGATTTGAATAATAATTATATACTTTTAGGGTTCTGTACCTTTTAAGGAATAAAGGAACCCTTATAAGATCACTTTGTTATCCGTTTGTCTGTATCTCTGTCAAGAGCCTTTATCTCAGGAATGCTTGGAGATATCGAATTAAAATTATATAAACATATACGATACTCAGTCCCATGATTTCCTGCAATAATCGTATTTCTTCATTTACTTAAAAAAAGATATGGCAGTTTATATCGCTAAAAATGCGTATTTCGACATTACAAAGGAAATCAAAATTAATAGGGTACTTCCGGTTGACCTAGAATTATGAAAATTTTCAGCTAGCATCTACAGCGAGTACTAGGTCAGGATCTATACATTTGTGGTTGATCCTAAACAATAATAGCCTTAAAAGGGGTCAAAACTTGGTATTAAAGCCGCTAGTTCAAATGATGTATCAGAATAAAAAGCTTTGTGCGGAGCCCTCGGCGAGTGAGTCCAAATAGCGTTTGTTCAGTTTTTTTTCTCATATAAGTATAAGTAGAAAAAATCCAAAATTCAACATTCTATTAACAATATTAAATTTCTCCTAAAATGGGTCATAAAATAAATTATTCATTCGTTCTCTTCTATCTCTATAACTAAATCTTTCTTTATAACTATTATAAAAGGTCATGTTTTTTTTAGAAGAAAACATTAAAATATTTCCTAGTTTCCTTACAGAATTTCCTTGCTGTTGTCATGATTTATTACTTCGCTTACTATGCAAGATGAAGTCCAAGCTGATCTAGACCAAAAAGATATGGAGGTTAATAGCAACTTATTCTAGTTAGCAGCATAGTTATAAAGTATCTGATATGTACAGTAATGTATAACTTTTTTTTACTTAAAATTTATGATAAATATTAAGTAAAAAAAATTATATACATTTTTTAACTTCATATTTATTTTTATTTAGTATAAAGCCACAATATATAGTAGGTCCAGATCCCAGTGCTTAAATCTGCAGGTATCTGTTTTTTTAATGAAACTTATATTTAAAAATTATACATAATTTACAAATTTACAAATTATACACAAGTTACAAATTATACATTATTGAGGCCGGTCGTGGCGCAGCGGCACGAGATGTGACTGCAAAACCGACTGGTTGTGGGTTCGATCCCCACTCGAAGAGATGAAATATTTACTTAAATTTATATTTCCATTTCTTCGCTCTGGTGTCGAGGTTAAGCGCGGCGTTGAGTTCTGCCACTCAACACGCAATGCCTCCAGAATTCGGCAGAAAGTGGGGAACGAAGTGTCTTAACACTAGGTTCCCTCTGCCTACCCTGCTGTGTGCGGGATACAGCGTGAAACAATTTTTTTTTATATTTAATTTTTACATCAAAGTAGAATAGATTCATTTAGTGTAGTTTTATTAGCATTTCCAAATGTTTATAATAACAAGCAGAGGACGAAGAGAGATAGAGAGAGAGAGAGAGAGAGAGAGAGAGTTTATTGAAATGTCATTTTCCATATTTTCTTACTGAGTAAAAAAATATCCGCAATAATTGTCACCCTTCATTAAGGAAATATGATGTAATTAATACCTTATAGTAGATCGATATTTGTAAGCATTTATTTAATTAGTCAATTTAGTCGTTTTAAAATGATAATTTAAATGAGTATTAGTATTTAGAAAACAGATTTAGCAAAATATATAATCAATATCATGGATTCATTCATCTTTAAATAATTTTCTGTATGAACTTAATATTGATTAAAATTATCATTTAACAGGTGAACAATACACATTGATTGATAAGTACAATAAACATTGATTTTAAGATTGAACTTCTATTACAAAATGTTTTTCTTTATAACATAAGGCAGACCGCGCATTTCATCGTCTATTCTCATAGTCAACTGGAAACAGAATAAAATATTTCAAATGTTGGCAACCTCTGGTTAAATGGTTTTAATTTGAAATATTTAACAAAGAAAGCTAATTAAAAAAAAATGAGTACAAATTATTAACATTAAGTGACCTATTTAAACCAGGCAACCCTGGGCTTGCAGCAGACTGAGAGCTGGCAACTATTGTTTCTCCATTTCCTTCTGCAATTTTCTTTCAAATAAAAAAACATATGAGTGCAATTTTCTCCAAAAAACGTATTACCATACATTTATTTAAAGGTGATTGCGGCTTCTTCAAGGCAACCCTAGTATAATCTAATCTACTTTCTAGTATCATTCTTAAATATAAGTTTCATTAAAAAAACAGACACCTGCAGATTTAAGCAATGGGATCTTAGGCCATAGCATCAGTATTTTTTTCAGTTAATATAAAAGATTTTTAATATATATTTATATTGACACATAATGTTAACGTGTAGACCAATCAAAAATAAATTGGATATATTTTAATAATGTTCTTACAGATGACATTTTGGATTTATATAATCTTTATTGTAAAAATACTGACCCTAAAATTAAAATTTGTAATAACACTTTTGTAAGTACTGTGGAACTTTCATTAATCTTTATCGTACGTTGACAAATGATAGTGTCTGTTACGGAGATAAAATCAATAAATACCTAGGTGGTACCAATGCAGATGAATTATGGTATGGAATAGCTGATTTGAAAATAAAAATATAATGTAATATTTTATTTACATAATATAATAATATTAAAAATAACGAGGCCAGTCGTAGCGCAGTGACACGAGGTGTGACTGTAAAACCGACTGGTTGTGGGTTCGATCCCCACTCGAGGAGATGAAATATTTACTTAAATTTATATTTCCATTTCTTCGCTCTGATGTCGAGGTTAAGCGCGGCGTTGAGTTCTGCCACTCAATACGCAAAGCCTCAAGAATTCGGCAGAAAGTGGGGAACGGAGTGTCTTAACACTAGGTTCCCTCTGCCTACCCTGCTGTGTGCGGGATTCAGTGTGAAGCTGATTTTTATTTTTTTATTTCATTTTATTAAAAATAACAGATAGACAAGCAGTCTAGTTTGTGCTCTGTAAATAGTATGTTTTAAATTAAATACGGAGTGTCCTAATAATAAAAAAAATCAAAGGATACTTACGTGAAAAAAATTAAAACACATAAACTATTTTAAATTTTGACACTTTTGCCTTTTTATGTCGTTTTAGTTTAAACTGAATTAAAGAAAGTGAGTAACAGTTCCATACAGCTATAGAAATGTTGTTGCTATTTTATTACATTCTTAAATTAGATAATTCAGGTGTTCGCTTACAATTTGAATCAAAGTTTATATCTGCATGTATAATTTTTGCTCCATTAAACTTTAAGCTTCACTGAAAGTTGCTCGATACAGTATTTACCGTAAAGTTATGCGTACCGTATCTAAATTTATACCGAAAAATATATCTATTTTTAACAGATGTTAATGCGCTTCCAGTTGTTTTTGAAAAATCTGAAATTTTAAATTAAAGTGTAAAATACAAAGCTGACGTACTTATGTACATATAGTGCTATTTAAGGACTTGTAAATATAAAATAAATTACATACTATTTTTATTTTCAGTAATTTTGATTCTAAAACATGTGCAAATGTTGCAACTAATGTATTACTATGTATTATTCACTTATTATTATTTACTTATATATTATTCTGTAATATTCCTAAAGTATAAATTGCTATGAGAACACTGCAGGCTTGATTCAAAATAATACTGAATTAATCTTCATGGTTTGATTGACCTGGATGAAAGCTCTATCCTTCTCACCTGGTTCTATGTATGATAGAAGATAAAGAATAGATTTTTATCTCCTTATGTAAGCATAANTAATTGCATTGGGCTGGAGCAGTGAAGGCGAGTGTTTGTTACAGTAAAGGGTACCCTGAAGCCTACACCTGTGGTCGCAAGTCCCAGGCACTGCTCCGAGCTTCTGAGTGTTTGTACATGTGTCATGTGTTCACATATGATTAGAACCAAAGGCCAGGACATGGCCGAGGTTCTACTCGTTTATTATTTACGCCCACCGTCGACACTTATTATTATTATATATTATTCTGTAATATTCCTAAAGTATAAATTGCTGTGAGAACATTGCAGGCCCGATTCAAAATAATACTGACTTACGCCCAATATTAATAATCTATCTCCAACTCTCTCTCTTAATTAATCTTCATGGTTTGATTGACCTGGATGAAAGCTCTATTCTTCTCATCTGGTTCTATATATGATATAAGATAAAGAATAGATTTTTATCTCCTTATGCAAGCATAATATTTTGTATTTGCATTTTAAAATATTAATGTAATTTGAATTATTTAGGTTGAGGATGAGGCCGGTCGTGACGCAGAGGCACAAAGTGTGACTGTAAAATCGACTGGTTGTTGATTCGATCCCCACTCGAGGAAGTGATATATTTATTTACATTTATATTTTCATTTCTTCGCTCTGGTGTCGAGGCAAAGCGCGGCGTGGAATTCCGCCACTGAGCATGAAATGCCTCCAGAATTCGGCGGAAAGTGGAGAATCGAGTGTCTTAACACTAGCCTTAACTCTGCCTACCCTGCTGTATGCGGGATACAGCGTGAAGCTGATTTGATTTTTTTTATCAGCTTCACGCTGTATCCCGCACACAGCAGGGTAGGCAGAGGGAACCTAGTGTTAAGACACTCCGTTCCCCACTTTCGGCCGAATTCTGGAGGCATTGCGTGCTGATTTGATTGGAAATGTTTAATAAGATTAATTAGTATTATTATAATATACTAATATTCCGCATGCCGAACGCTTTTCATGTCGGTCGTCTTATAGGGATAGATGAGAGCTATGTGTACTAAAAATAAATAAATAAATGTACTAAAAATAAATAAATAAATCTAAAAATGTAATCGTATAAATTATGCATATTTAAAGAAGCATATTTTTATATATGTACATGTTCCTAAAATTAAATGGAAATAGTCACGTACAAAATGTTACTTTTCTAGAATTTCTAAATGTTGGATACCTATTTTCTAAACAGTTTTGATATTATACACTCGTATACTTTTCGACACCATCGCGGCGCAGTGATACGATGCAATGTGATTGTAAACGCGATGTTTGTGAGTTCAATTTCCACTTTGGGTAATGAATTATTTCCATTTCCTGGCTCTGATAAGGCATAGTGGTGTTTATTTCCACTTTTTATATACATTACTTGAATTGGGACGGAAAGTAGAGCACGGAGTGTCTTGACACTAAATTCTCACTGCCAACTTTTGTGATAACAAAAAATAAATAAAAAACATATTATAAGTTATTTATATATTGTACCACTATTACATATATATTTGAAGATGAATCAAGGCGTTCCCAGGACACACGACATTCCAAGCTTTTAGCGACGAATCGAAAGTTCCCACCAAATTAATTGGTCCTCAGATTTGACAACGAGAAAAAGAACAAACTATGCTGACGCTAATGAAAATTTATTATCTTAGGGCAGGTACCGACTGAAGATCTTATTTAGAACTCGGAAAAAAAGATAGCGAATTTGATATCGTTATTTGAAGAGTTTTAATAATAGTTTTCTACTGTACCTAGTAGATTAATTATTTTAAGATATTAATATAAATAAAAATGAAATAAATCATATAAATCAGCTTCACGCTGTATCCTGCACACTGCAGGGTAGGCAGAGGGAACCTAGTGTTAAGACACTCCGTTCCCCACTTTCTGCCGAATTCTGGAGGCATTGCGTGTTGAGTGGCAGAACTCAACGCCGCGCTTGTCCTCGACACCAGAGCGAAGAAATGGAAATATAAATTTAAGTAAATATTTCATCTCCTCGAGAGGGGATCGAACCCACAACCAGTCGGTTTTACAGTCACACTTTGTGCCCCTGCGCCACGGCTGGTCTCAGATATACGTTGATACGATATTAATATATATATATTATTTACGTTGACAAAATTTATTTTGTATGTAAAATTGTTTCTTTCATTAAAGTATAATGAAAAAAAAAATAAAAAAAGTAGCTTATTAGAACAGAAAGTAGCTTAAACAAAAGATTTTTTTTTAATTTCATAAGTTTTACGTTCTTGAGGAACTGAAACACCGATATTTATTTACTGTAAATTTTGAACTAAATTCCCCTCTCATACATACAGCAAATATATTGTATAATAATACATTCACTAATATAAAATATCAACATTTTTCTTTAATAAGTATTTATTTCTTGTAGTAAATAACTTCAAATACACTACTTCTGGGAACCTCGATACCTCGTTACCTAGCTAATGATCGTCCTTAGTCCGACTGGGGCTGGCTTAGGAAGGTATTTTAATTGGCGGCTCCCTCAAAGTCTCCTGCGCCCACAGTTTTGGTATTTGAAATGGTTGAATTTCATACCTATATATTGCTTTTTGGTATCACGTAAAGGAAGTCGAGTTTGTCTTGTTTAGGTGGTTCGGGCTTTAAATATTTATTTTCTCTGCAAATTTTGTGCTGGTTATCTAAATTGAATTAATTTATTAACAAAGTACATAGATATCATTCTTTCTTCTTTTGTTTTTTTTTTAATTTTTTCACTGGTGGGAATCAATCCATTCATTTGTTATTTCAGCTTTAGATCCCCATTTTACGCTCAATTCTGGAGGCATTGAAAATATTATATATTTCGTTTCCTCGAATAGGAATAAAATCCACAACCTGAAGTGACCTGCGTTTTGTCACATTTTTGTCACCTCTGCGCCACGACTGGCCTCTACCATCTCTTTATTTAGAGATATTTAAAAATTAAAAAACAATAATATTTTTACTATGAATTATATTAATAACATAGATATTTCTATAAAGTGAGATTTTATACATTATAAATAAATGCAAAAAAGCAGTATATATTAATATTTGTAAAAATATTTGATTTATCTTACGGAAGCATTCATTAAATTGTTACCTTTTTTTGAAGCTGGTAAGTACCAGCATATAAAATTGTAAACATTTTTTTTTTAATTTTAATAATCTATTAGTATTTCAACAAGCAATTTTATTAATATTAAAAGTATCCTTTCTACAATATAATGTACAGGGTAAATGGATCAGATATATTTAGTGCCTAATTTTAATAAGGGTTGTACCGTATAGACTACTGTAATAAAATATTAACTTATGCCTAAATTATTTGCAGTTTACAATATGTTAAGCTGTGGGTGATTCATTAAAATCAGCCAGTAGTAAAATTCGTTCTAAAGTTGTGTTATACGAGATGAGCATATTATATAACTTAAAGATGAATATATTGTAACGTCATGGAATTTATAATCGTTTATTCTTTAATTTTTTCAAACAAAAATAGTCAATTATTATTTATTATAAATTCGAATCCATTTATATAGTCTGTAGCCCTTTTATCGCTAAACTGAATGTGTACAATATAGCAGCTACATATTATTTTATATTTTTCAGCTTTACGCTGTATCCCACACATAGTATGGTAGGCACAGGGAATCTGGGAAACTAGTTCTCGAGGTATTGCGTATTGAGTGGCGGAACTCAACGCCGCGCTTTACCTAGTTACCAGAGCGGAGAAATTAAAATATTTATTATTTCATTCCTCGGAGTGCATTGAGCCCACAACCGTCGCGTTTAAAGGCGCACGCTTGTGTCTCTGCGCCTCAACGGCTTCAATTTTTATTTGTTGAATGATTATTATTAATGTCATATTTACAATTGTTATTTATTTATCTCCTTCATCAAACACAACATCAAACAAAACTCTTATTTATTAAAACAGTTTAATTTCACCATATAATTTATTACTGAGTGTAGTGTAGTATGGTGCACCCAATTAAGAGGAGTGACCGTGCGATGGATAGACAAAACGATAAACATTTTTAAGTTATTTATTTTTATCAGGTGCATTGAGGCTTTTTTTAAAGAATGCCTTGTTTAAACTTAAATAAGTTGACTATAAATATTAGGAAGGAAGCGATTAAATCGATTTTATATCTATCCGATTCCGCGAAGGAGAATAATGTGTTTTTAATATTTTTAAAGTGTTATTCCACACTCAGGAAAGAAAATTACTTTTTTTTTACGTTTTCTAAATAAGTATTAATAGTGTGTTTGTCAGTCATTAATACTGTAAACGCGACTGGTAGTGGGTTTGATCCCCCCTCGAGGAAATAAAATATTTATCTAAATTTATATTTTCATTTCTTGGCACTGGTGTTACGGTAAAGCATGGCATTGACTTTCGCCAACCAACACGCAATTCTTAAGAATTCAGTGGAAAATGGGGAACGGAGTGTCTTAACACTGGTTTCCCTCTGCCTACCTTACTGTGTTTATTCAATGAAAAAAAATATAAGCATAGCAATATATGCATAACTTTTTAAAATTTAAAGTAAACTAATATTATTACGGGATATACAAAAAATTGTTCTCAGGCCTATGTTTACTGAAACAACGTCATCCCACATGATGGCTTAAACACATCCCCTTAAACAAACAAAATGACGATATTAAAACACATGTGATGCATTATGAGGCGTACGTAAACTTAATGGTAGCACCATATTGTATATTTCTAAATGTATTTACCCTAAATATTTTTTTCGTATATATAGCAAAGTATAAAAGCTGTATAAAATAGGCCTTTATATTGTACTAGCGGCCCGCCCACGGCTTCGCTCGCTTAAAATACATGATTATTGATTTAATAAGCAGAATTGATTGACAACTATAATGACTTCTAATATGTTATTGTTGTTACTTCTATTATGTATAATTTTTATTAATTATGTATAAATTGTTGTTACTTCTATTATGTATAATTTTTTTATTACTTTAATCTGTAATACTCTAATATGATTTTTTAATTTTTATAAGAATTTTTGATTGTTTCGAACTAAAAAAAAACGACCAATGTTGATATTTGATATTCATAAAATATATATAAAGCTAATTATTTATTATATGTATATATTTTTGTAACATTACGTTCTTTTTACCTATGTTATGTTTTTTAAAGCTCTGTTAAATGTGCTGATGTCACTTAATAATTTAATGTACTGCTTCAGAAACAGCCTTAAATGTTAAATTATTGATTTGGGTAAGGATTCATAATATTCTTTGTAAAATAACTGTAATGTTTGCATATTAACTCCTGTACAGTTTTTAAATTAGTTACACATATTATTAGCTAAATGTACAATTGGTAAATATGTAGTTATTACAGAGTACACGTAGAAAGGATGTTTTTAGGCATTTTTATATAGATTTATTTCAAACGAACGAACGAACCAAAAAATCTATGTATTTGCTTGATATCTCTTTGAAGATCAAATCGTTCTTTATCTCTGTGTTGAATTAATTACGATTTAAACTTAACTGTTATGATTTATGAAGGTAATTTCCACTAACAATTCAATTTTGTTTACTTTATTGTATAAAATATTGTAAAATAGTGCTTTAAAAATATATATCTTTATCAACAGTCATATAAACCAGACGTTTCGAATGTCATTCTTTAGCCAGGAATCTTACCAGCGCGATTGCTATATAACATTCGCAGACAAACTAATGCCTTGAGTTCATTCAAATGACGATAACTTTTTTTTTAATGAACCGATTTTGATGAACCAAACTTTAGTAGTAAAATAAAGCAATTGGTGAAACTTTTAAGTAAATCGATTCAGTACTGTCAGAGAAAAATGTGGACATACTATCGACAGACAGACAGACAAGAAATTCAAAAAAAATATTTTTTCTTTCTATTATTTTTTTTAAGTGTCCCTCTATCCATTTCAGTCAAAATTACTAAATGTACAGACAAAATATTATATTATATTTTTACTGTCTTATTATATATAGAGATTAATATACTCAATTCTTCGTTTTGGCACCAAGTCAAAGCCCTGGAACGACTCGGCGGAAAGTGGATACCGGAGGACGGAAAAACGGCGAAAAATTAAGTGTCATAACACTAGATTCCCTCGGCTTACTCTGCGTGCGGGATACAGCGTGACGCTGATTTATTTATTTTATTTATTTCAATACATTTAAAAAAAAACACGTAACGAGTACTTCGCTACTTTCTATTGTGAGTTTGTGGGTTCGGTTGGATTTATTCATAGCTTCAGTCTTCACGATGTTTGCTTTCCCAATGCCGAGCACGAGATGAATTTAAAATACAATGTCAGAAAACCTCAAGAACTGGAGCTTTTGAGCCTGGCTGAATACATACACAATATGAATAATATAACCATAAGATTTATTTTTACATAATATAAGAATTATTTATTGTATAAAAATGCTATTTTAGTGTAATTCACATTTTTAAAATGAACGTAAAGTAAAAAAAGGCTATTTCTCACTATACGTTCATTATTACAGCATGATGCGTGATATGCATAAGCAAATATTTCATTTTAATGGGATTTTCAATCTTATCTAATTTAAATTAAAAGTCGGATTTGAGTTTTCTATTCGCGATTCGATTTTCGATGCGATTTCGCATACACGTATTAAACTATTTAATTTCTTACGTTTCATGTACCTTCAGATTTTACGTTTACGAGACGAATTACTTGACAGACCCGTCAGAAGGTGAAATTTATAAGTTTTTGATGATAAATTTTATACAATTATACTGAGTTCGTTCGTTTTACATATAAGGCATTTCATGATATATATAATAGTTTTATTAACTGTATTTAAGTTTCACTTCCATAGTAAGAAATTAATAAAGTTATATATTTAAAAAATATATTTTACTTTGGTTTATGAACCTGAGATAAATAAAACCATTTTACGAAGTTTCTTACCGACGACAGGGATGTAATATATTATATACACTAGATGCCGCCTGAAACTTGGTTAACATATTCCGACTCTTCGATCAGCTATTTCCACTTCCCATCCGCTTTTGCGTGCGACTAGAAAGGCTACAGGTTGTAGGTTCGATTCTCTCTCGAAGATGTGAAGTATTTTAAATTTTAATTTCTTAGCTCTGGTAACAAAGTAAAGCACGGCGTTGATACCACCACTCACCGGGCATTGCCTCCAGAATACAACTGAAAGTGGGGAACGGAAGTGTCTCAGATGCTCTTTGCCTTGCCTTTGCGGGATACAGCGTGAATCTATAACAAGAATTTTAATGAATAAATAATTAATATATTCTTCTATAAAGAAGCAAAGCTTATAGTTATTACCAATAGAAATTTGATATTGAACTTCAAAGTTAACGTAATCAGCCTTGAGAGTCAGTCGATCAAATTTTATGGTACTTGACTGAATGTTGCTTATTTGAAGAAATCTTTTCACATTCGCTAGTGCATCCGAGAGGGCACCCTCAAATGAGGTCGTCAGCGCTTAAGTGGCCTAACCTACATTCTTTTGTAAGTCACAAATTTTAACCTAAAGATTATGGTACCATCAAATTTAATCAAAATAATTTTATTTTTCTACCGGCAAACAGTATGTTCAAGTATACATAGACAATTAGTATGTTTATTAATATTAAATATTTTGTAGCACAGGTACTAAAGTTTTATATATAGCATATAAGAAACCAAAAAGAAGCAAGCATATTCGAAATGGAAGCCAGTGGCGTGTACACGCTGAGCATGAGTCCAACCATTACATCCGATTCGATAAACCACAAATCTTCGCTAGAGTAGTCTAATGTATCGCTATGTAAGGCAGGACTAGTTAAATTTAAAACTAGTACTTAAAAAATCTTCGTCGTAAAATTACAGTAATATTTTACCCTTTACGTTACAAAAAATTATAATTAAATTGTCTTAATACTTAAACTTTTCACTATATGTGTGACAATTATTTTACTGTTTTTTTTTTATATATAATTACATTTAGTTGCCTTATTGTTGATTGTAATAAAATATAATTCGATTTTTATGTAATGATGTCATTATTAGAATTAAAATCAGCTTCACGNATAGACTACCTTGTGATATCAGAAATGCTCCTAGTGTCAACGTTTTTAAATACAAATTAAAGAAATGGTTAATCGAGAAGTCGTTTTATAGCTATAAAGAATTTTTAGAAATTAATATTATAAGATATTAGTTAGAACAACAATTTTAATTTATATTTAATTTTTTTCGAATAATTTAAATAAAACAAAAGTTGAATTAATATAAAATAATGCAATGTAATATAGTGTAATTATCATATAACCTAAATGTGTGTTTATTGTTTGACTTGTAATTGATGTTACCAATAAATTATGATTATGATTATTATGATTATGATTTCCACTTTCCGCCGAATTTTCTTAGGCATAGCGGCGGAACTCAACGCCGGGCTTTTGCCTTTGTGCCAGAGAGAAGAAATGAAAATATCATTATATAATAGTTCATTCCCTCAAGTGGGGATCGAATCCACAACCGTCGCGTTACGATCACACCTTGCGCCACTGCGCCATGACGGCGTCAACCGATGGTCATTATTAGAAAACACTTATATTTTTTTATAGTAACATTCTTCCATAAATTCGAGTATTTTCACAATATAGCTGAAAAAAGTAATTGGAACCTTTGAAAATGGTGAACCGCCGCGGCGTCCCCGACCATGTTGAATGATGGAGGTCAGATTAATTGGTATCGCTCTACAAGTAGAACTTCAATAACATTTATATTGGACAAATTATTCTTATAGGACTTTGTGAACTACTGGGATCTGGGAGTGTCAGGATAACTATCAATAGTTGTTATGTTATTAGAAGATTTTTAAACATTTTTTTAATTTACTTTTTATTTCTAAAGTATTCATTTAATTTACTATTCACCTAAGAGCCAATAGTAGCCAAACCTTCGTTATTTTATAAAGCCTGAAGGTTTCTGTGCGCATATAACCAACACTGATAAGTATCAGGAAACATGGAGTTTGGGTGGTGGTTACTTTGGTAGTTATTAAATAGATTAGATAACTAAAATGACAAAAATAGTACCTAACTTTCGTTAAATTATAAAGTTAAATTTTTTGCATTTTCATGGAAATAATATTGGACATGACGATGTTCATTGCCAGATATTTAGCATGGTTTTAACCCTTCTGTGAGTCTGCCAGATTCCTCTAAATTACAAGCGCCTGCGAATCTAGTGTACTACAGTGTAAAAAATATTATTTGCTCTTAATATATTCCTAATATATTTGAGGCCAGCCTGTAAAATCGACTGTTTGTGGGTTCGATTCCCATTCGAGGAAATAAAATATTTATTAACATTTATATTTTCATTTCTTCGCTCTGGTGTCGAGACAAAGCGCGGCGTTGAGTTCCGCCACTCAACAAGCAATCCCTCCAGAACTTGGCGGAAAGTGGGGAAGGGAGTATCTTAATAGGTATAGATACAGCGTGAAGCTGATTTCTAGTATCAGGCGCCTATAGCTTGTGGGATTTGGGTATGTCTGGCTGGGAGTCATGCTAAGTATCTGGCAATGGAAAACGTCAATTTTAATATTACAGTTCAGTTCTTCATTTATGGCGTTTATTTTAATATTATTCCTAAGAAAATATACAAAAAAAAATTGAGCTTTATTATTTAACGAAAGTTAGGTACTATTGTTTGCATATTAGTTACCTAATAACTGCCAATGTAACCATCACCCAAACTCCATATTCCCTGATAGTACTTACCAGTGTTGTGTGTATGAGTCCAGAAACTTTCAAGCTTTATAAAATACCGAAGATCTGGGCCTAATGTTTAAAACATGTACAGAGAGAGCCAATAGTAGGCTCTCTCTGTATATGTTTTGTAATGTGGAAAAAGAAGTAATTAAACATAAATCAAATAATTCTGTTTTTTCCATAAACTTCAAAGATAACAAAAATATCTGTTGGTTTGGTTAAACGCGCTAAGCTCAGGTACTTACTGGTTTCAAGGAAAAAAAAATTTTCGTGTTTGATAGTAGACTTATTCGATGTAATCCATAGTAACTGCGGTCAGAGTTAGTTATATCCATTTGACCATAGGCGGATAATCGGAGGCATATAAAACACCTCTTAATATTTTGCAGAATTATCAATTACTTATACAAAATAAAATATTATACTAAATTCTTTCAATGGCCATCTATCCACTAACATAGCTTTATAAGTTAGTCTTAGGTAAGCTTTTCTACTATTTCTTTCATAACCAATTACTTCTAAGAAAATATTATATTTCCATAAGTAGCATTCTTTTGTGGAAATATCGATGTCGTTGAGCTGAAAAAGGATTTTAATAAGGTATATACAACAATCAACATACAGAGAGTAAGGTAATTATTTAGTGAGTTTGACCCGTACTATTATTTCTTGCGAGCGAGTGATTCCCTCTTGCGTTTTATATATTTTTCTTTATGATGAAATGGAGCGATTCTGATCGAGTGCTTTGGTAATTGATCGTTTTTGTTGTTGATTACTTTTTTCCTATGATATATTTATATTTGTATATTATAATAGTTTTCGTTCTTTGAATAACTTGCTTATACTATTTTTTTAGCGTCACGCTGTATCCTGCACGCAGCAGGGTAGGCAGATCAAACCTCCGTTCTCCATTTTCCGCCAAGTTCCAGAGATATTGTGTGTTGAGTGGCGGAACTTAACGTCGCCCTTAATCTCGAAACAGAGCGAAGAAAATAGGAAAAATTGGATATTTCATTTGCCCTTTGACTGGATTAAATAATGTGTAAATAATTTAAATAATTAGGTAGAAACATTTAAATTTAAGCAATTTGCTTAATTCGCAGCTGCAGAAGACTTTCAGAAAATTTTGATGAAATTTCCAACAATATCTTGCATGGTACTCTGTTTTGTATATTTGCTAAATGATAAATATAGCAATATAATATTTAATGGCATGGAAGAACCTTAGATATTCATAAATGTGCAATCACAATTTCACAAAGCAACTTTGCCGTTTCAGGCAGTCTTCGATATACATTTTTGATAATATTATAAATTTTGTGGTATTCGCTGGTAGTCGTTCCATAATTTTAGTAGCTGAGTGCACATTCCTTTGAAAACGGCTGAATATTCTGAATCGATGCCGTTCTGCTCGAGGCATGTTTGACTGGGCATAGTCGTTAGAGTTATGGAGAAATTCATCTCGATATAGAAGCGTTTATTACATTTATTACAAAATATGTATCTAGTTTTTAGAAGCTTTCACGTATATTGCTTTTATTCGTTTATAAATTTTAATATTAGATGATGCATTTGAAATTCAGTTGGTTTATCTGACCGTATGATTTTTATAAGTTCGATGGTCACTACGTAAATGTTTGTATAATTTTTTTTAGCCTCACTCTTATATCAGAGTAGGCAAAAGAAACTAAAGTTTCATGACATTGCGTGTTGTGTGGCGGAACTCAACGCCACACTTGTCTTGTTACTATAGTGAGAAAATGAAAATAGCTCATTCAACCGAGTGGAAATATATATATATATATATATATATATATATATATATATATATATATATATATGTGTGTGTGTGTGTGTGTGTGTGTGTGTGTGTGTGTATAGATATTGTTAAAAATTTTTTTGCTATCAAAATTTTCGTGAAAAAATTTTAAAAATATATGATATTTATATTGTTGAACTCTAATATATCATGACATGGTCATATAACTTTTATGACCATAATTTACACTTCACACTTCTTTTGTTTACTTTTACTTTTATTTTTAAATTAAATATAAATTTAATTTTGGTATTTCGTAAATTTATTTCTTCTTAAGTTAAAAAATTATGTAGATCTATCCCACTAGGAGTAGTCTTCATTATTTATTCAGTAATTACTGCCAAGAGATTTAGTCCGCTTACCAAGACTTTAGTGTCGTTAGTTTAGTGGCGCAAACTTTAGTGTCTAAAGTCTTATCTACAAAAGACGCTTTAACTTATATATTTAGACTAATCTGAGAAAAGTCTTAATTTCGTCCGCAGTAGTTAAATTGGAATACGAGTTATGTGTGACTTCAAATTTCAGTACTTATGTCATTTTCATTTCTCTTCTCTGACAAGACTAATTGCAGCGATGAATTCCGAAACTTCAAGTATAAAAAAAGATTTTCTTGAAAATAGAAAAATATATATATATATATTTCTACTTTTTTCTTCTATTTTTTAATAATTCACTGAACCCCTGGAGTCTACCCTTCACCGAGTAATTATGACAGATTTTAGACGTTATAACGAAATAAATCCGTTACTACAAACAAAAAAATATATAATAAATTCAACTTTAAAACCAAAAACAAACAATTACATAACTCTTGTAATAAAATATGTTGCTACCGCGCTGTAACTCTCAAAGGCCTTAAATAGTTAGAGATACCACGCATTTTTGAGATAATCTTGAACAATACATACATACATACATAGATATAATAAAGAAAGTCACGAACAAATTAACATATAAATGTGATCTTGGGTGCAGTTAAGCGCAAATAAGTGGAATAACGTGTTCATTGATAGTATATTCATTTTTATTGCCCTTTTGTGAGATCTCTACTCATTAGTCGAGTATCACTCTCGTACAGTTTTGTTGTCGTGTTAAGAAGTAATATCGTTTGTTTCTTTATTTTATTTATTACAATATATTATTTTATTACTTACATTATGTTATGGATTTGTATTATAATTGGTGTTGTGTCAAAAAATATAAAATTTTATTAGTTTGCTTTTCACTCAATTTGCACACCAATCCCCGTTTGCTATCTAGCTGTAATGTCTTTAAAAGACAACGATGTTTCATTCTCGCACAATTTTTTTTTAAAGCTTAACGGGAGTCCTTTCGTATACACTTAATTTTCGCACTGTCGTATAAATTATGGAAATCATTTATCGATCTAGACCCTGAATTAACACCTCTCGCAAAAATGTATATACATATGTGACTGGTTTTGACACGCAACAGGTTGTGGGTTCAATTCCCACTAGAGGAAATTAAATATTTAATATCTGGTGTGGAGGCAAAGCGCGGCGTTAGGTTCCGCCCCTCAACACGCAATGCCTCCAGAATTCGGCAGAAAATGGGGAACGTATTAATTAAAATATATAATATGTACCTACCTATATTACAAAATAATACAAGCATTACTCGTATTTTTTTTACAATTATTTAAACATTTCATATTATATCTAGGAACATAATAATAAAAATAAATTTCTTTGTAACGACGCACAATACAATAAACAATCATTATGTCAAATTTCATTAGAGAATAAACATGTTTTATAAGAATAGCTAATATCCTAACGATTTTTCTATAAACAGAATCCGTTATCCATAATTTTAATATAATTCTATCAAAAGGTATTTCCATTATCATAAAATGGAAGATATCAGGCCAAAGCTATGTAAATAAAACATATTATACATATAAATGCTACCTACTATATTCCCACACAAACGTTGCAGTAGCTGTTTTTAGATATTAACACACTTGTATAGATACGTCGATTTTATCATATTAATGTCTGAACACGATGCTAAATGGTAAATTAATGTGAATTTTACAAATTTCACACATCAATCCCATTTAACGGGATTATGGTTAACAGTATACGTGATTGAAGCGGAATGAACGACACATAATATGAATAAATTCATATTGGATTCAACTATGAGAACAAGAAAAAACAATAAAATTAATACGATAATAATATTGAACACCTCAGTTTTCGTATGCCCGTAAAAATTGTTTTTCTACCTTCACTAGATACAGGGAGCGTAATTTTAAGACACATTCTTCATTTTTGAGCCCAGTCGTGGCGCAGGGGTACAAAATGTGACTGTAAAACCGACTGGTTGTGGGTTCGATCCCCACTCGAGAAGATGAAATATTTACTTAAATATATATTTCCATTTTTTCGCTCTGGTGTCGAGGACAAGCGTGGCTTTGAGTTCTGCCACTCAATGCCTCCAGAATTCGGCAGAAAGTGGGGTACAGAGTGTCTTAACATTAGGTTGATTGTTATTGTTAATTGACGTTATTGAATATTTTCAAATTCAATAACGTCAATACATCTATATGGCTGCCGTGGTGCAGCAGCACAGTGTATGACTGTAAAAGTTATACTCTGTGCTGTTGCGCCACAGCGTTTGAGGGTTCGATTTCCACTTGAGAGAATGAGCTATTTTCATTTTCTCGCTCTGGTAACAAGACATGCGCGGCGTTGAGTTCCGCCACACAACACGCAATGTCATGAAAATTGGTGTCTTTTAACTTTAGTTTCTACTGCCTATTCTGATATAAGAGTGAGGCTAAAAAAATTATACAAACATTTCCGTAGTGACCATCGAATTTATAAAAATCATACGGTCAGATGAACCAACCGAATTTCAAATGCGTCATCTAATATTAAAATTTATAAACGAATAAAAGCAATATACGTGAAAGCTTCTAAAAACTAGATACATATTTTGTAATAAATGTAATAAACGCTTCTATATCGAGATGAATTTCTCCATAACTCTAACGACTATGCCCAGTCAAACATGCCTCGAGCAGAACGGCATCGATTCAGAATATTCAGCCGTTTTCAAAGGAATGTGCACTCAGCTACTAAAATTATGGAACGACTACCAGCGAATACCACAAAATTTATATAATTATCAAAAATGTATATCGAAGACTGCCTGAAACGGCAAAGTTGCTTTGTGAAATTGTGATTGCACATTTATGAATATCTAAGGTTCTTCCATGCCATTAAATATTATATTGCTATATTTATCATTTAGCAAATATACAAAACAGAGTACCATGCAAGATATTGTTGGGAATTTCATCAAAATTTTCTCAACGTCTTCTGCAGCTGTGAATTAAGCAAATTGCTTAAATTTAAATGTTTCTACCTACTTATTTAAATTATTTACACATTATTTAATCCAGTCATAGGGCGAATGAAATATCCAATTTTTTCTATCTTCTTCTCTCTGGTTTCGAGATTAAGGGCGACATTAAGTTCCGCCACGTAACACGCAATATCTCTGGAACTTGGCGGAAAATGGAGAACGGAGGTTTGATCTGCCTACCCTGCTGCGTGCAGGATACAGCGTGACGCTAAAAAAATAGTATAAGCAAGTCACTCAAAGAACGAAAACGAATATACAAATATAAATATATAATAGGGAAAAAAGTAATCAACAACAAAAAGGATCAATTACCAAAGTACTCGATCAGAATCGCTCCATTTCATCATAAAGAAAAATATATAAAAAGCAAGAGGGAATCACTGGCTCGTAAGAAATAATAGTACGGGTCAAACTCACTAAATAATTACCTTACTCTCTGTAGGTTGATTGTTGTATATACCTTATTAAAATCCTTTTTCAGCTCAACGACATCGATATTTGCACAAAAGAATGCTAGTTATGGAAATATAATATTTTCTTCGAAGTAACTGATTATGAAAGAAATAGAAGAAAACCTTTCAGCTATGTTAGTAGATAGACGGCCATTGACAGAATTTAGTATTTTATTTTGTATAAGTAATTGACAATTCTGTAAAATATTAAGAGGTATTTTATATGCCTCCGATTTATTTGCGACTTCGCCCCTATGGTCAAATGGATATAACCAACTCTGACCGCAGTTACTATGGATTACATCAAATAAATCTAATCAAACACGAAAATATTTTTTTTTGAAACCAGTAAGTACCTGAGATTAGCGCGTTTACCCAAACCAACAGATATTTTTATTGTCTTTGCAGTTTATGGAAAAAACAAATTTATTCGATTTATGTTTAATTACTTCTTTTTCACATTCTAATTACAAAATATATAAAGAGAGAGAGACCTAGGTTATTTTATAAAGCCTGAAAGTTTCTGTGCACACACACACTACACTGGTTAGTAGTATCAGGGAATATGGAGTTTGGGCTTGGTTACTTTGACAGTTATTAGGTAACTAAGATGCAAGAAACAGTTCTTAACTTTCGTTAAATTATAAAGATCAATTTTTTTATATTTTCTTCGTAATAATGTTAAAATTGACGATGTCCATTGCCAGATACTTAACACGGTTATAGTTCCCAGCTAGACACCCTCAAATCCCACAAGGAAATATAGGCGAATATAGGCGAATATATTAGGAATCAGCTTCACGCTGTATCCCGCAAACGGCAGGGTAGGCAGAAGGAAACACATTCCATCCTCCACTTTCCGCCAAGTTCTGGAGGCATTGCGTGTTGAGTGGCGGAACTCAATGCCGCGCTTTATACACCAGAACGAAGAAATGAAAATATAAATGTCAATAAATATTTTATTTCCTCGAGTGGGGATTGAACCTTGTGGGTTCAATCCAGTCGATTTTACTGTCATACTTTGTGCCCCTGCGCCACGACTGGCCTCAAATATATTAAGAGCAAATAATATTTTTTACACTGTACATTCGTAGGCACACTAGATTCGTAGGCGCTTGTAATTTAGAGGAGTCTGGCAGACTCACAAAGAGGTTAAAACCATGCTAAATGTCTGGCAATGGACGTCGTCATTTCTAATATTATTTCCAAGAAAATACAAAAAATTGAGCTTTATAATTTAACAAAAGTTACGTACTATTTTTGGCATTTTAGTTACCTATTATAATAACTGCCAAAGTAACCACCACCGTGTTTCGTGATACTTATCAGTGTTGGTTATATGCGCACAGGCTTTATAAAATAACGAAAGTTTGGCTACTATTGGCTCTTAGGTGAATATTGTATAATAATATGAAATGTCTTATATTTTTGATCCAAAGAAGTCAGTTCGCGATACTAGTTAAAACGCAAAACTACAATTACAAAATGGTGTTACGGCTGGTTTCATATGTCATTATAGTATTTATAGCTTCTAGTAGATAGGGGTCGGTATCCTTATTTTAACTCAAGAGTAAAGGAGCCTGTCCATTGACTTTAGTAAGGAGAGGCACATCTTTAAGCAGATTAATTGCAGTAGAAAAAAAAATGTTTGTTTTTTTACTTTTAGTCAAAAATCTTTAAATGTATGTATATTGTATTTAATAAATTTCGGTATAGTGTCGTAGCACAGTGGCACAAGTAGGTTCGATTCCCACTAAGGGAAATAAATCATTTAAATTTTTCGCTGTGGTAACAAGACAAAGTGTGACGTTGAGTCCCGAGCGTTAAGTATAATAAGAGAAAATATAGATAAAAAAAACAAAATTTAGTTTTCACGGTTAACGTAAACACTGCCTTACACTTTGAACACGCCTAAAGCGCTTTATCTAGTCTCCAGTTACTGTATACCGTCGCGTGCGCAGGTCAATGGTAAGTAGGATTACCAGGAAACGTTTGAGACTTCTACGAGAATTTTACTGTTACATTAGTTTAATATTTCGAAAATATTCAGTAGAAACATCTATTTTCTTTAAAATTTCTTTTTAAACTACACCACTTCTCACTCCACTTTTTACAAAGTACGTGCGTTTTCTATGGTAAAGATTAGCTCCTCATACATTAAGACCCTTTAACGTAATGGTATGGCGAAAAGAATTAACCAAAATGACAAACATTCCTTACATATTTTCTTTCTTTAATTATATGTAAATAGCGTTTTTTGAACAAAAGATAGTTATAATTTAGATTCATTTATAGTATGTTCAAAGATCGTAGTAATTATGTTCCCGTTTACATTTAATAAAATGGATATACTAGTAGTAACCGTGAAATGAGATCGCAGACTCAGTGTAAAGATAGCAGGCACGCGCACATTCCTGTTCCTTTCCTATTACTTTCGAATTGCAGTAATTTATATTTGATATCGTATATGTTTTTAAGGTTCCATATCCTCAAAAAAATCGGATCCCTTACAGAATTATTGTCTTGTTCGTCTATCTTTTTTTTTAGATCACATGATTCTGTTAATCTGAAATTAATATCAAATATCCAAATCTACAGTACAGTTTTGCCGAATATTATAATATATGAAATCCATAGGAGCTTTTCCGTTGACCTAGAATTTTGAAAATTGGCCAGAAGTGAGAACTTTCAGAATAAATAAAGGCTCGCGAAATTCATATACTTTTTAGTAGAAAAAAAATATTTCAAATTTATGCACGCGCTCACAAACTTACGTTTATCAACTTTCATAAATTACACTTCCCGGTTACCCACGAGTACAATCGTAAAATTGGTTCAGAACTGTCGGTGGGCCAGTCCGATACGCGCTTCACCGATTTTTTTGTGTTACTATTAAGTTTTAAATCAATCTAAGAATTTATTTGCTATATAAATCTCTATGAATTAATTTATTAGGAGGTAAAAAAGATTAAAAAATACATGAATATAAACACAAAAAAATCCGGATCATGATCTTCCTGCAAGTTATCAAATTTACGGGTACTTCAGGGCAGGCCCTGCCGCACCTTGGAGAGAAAAAGGCTCACTATAGGCGACCTTTCGACCGAAGGCCGTAATAGCAGTGATTGTAGATACAAATTTCAGAAGTGAATGCAGTTTAATTTTACATTATTTTTATGGGAATCTAGTGTTCTAGTGGAACTCCGTTCCCCATTTTCCGCCATTTTTTTCTAGGTGTCTTGGTGTCTGAGCAAAGAAATGAAAATATTTATAAATAATATTTCATTGCCTCGAGTGGAGATCAAACCAACAACCGTCGCGTTACACGCCGCGTTATAACGCCTCGGTAGTTAATTTTACATTTATTATTACTATTTATATTTTTTTATTTAGGTTCTATGAATTCAAATACATGATACATATATCTCTTAAATACAAAACAATCAAGAATATTTAATAACTGACTAGTTCAAAACCGTTGTAGTTCGAACATGCAAAGTTTAACTCTCGAAAATATTTCACAAATGATATCCACGATGGAAGTTTCATATCCGGAGTTGGTAACTATTCGATACGATCGTAACTCACTGATTTAATTAAACTGGAATCTGATTACGAGATATGCGAGCGGCGACGGTTTGGGAAATAACTTTAAATATTTTTTACTTATTAATATGTATGTTTCAATCAGGTTGATAGTTCATGTAATTCAATATTATTATTAATAATATAAAAAAAAAGAAATTGGTATAATAACTTATTGAGTAAATATAGGTACAGTATTAGAAATACTCAATCAGAAAAAACTTTACATTTTAAAAATTTGTCACCTGTTATATCTTTGGGTTTAGATAAAATACGGCGATTGGTCTCTCCAAAAAATATAAGTATACTTACTATATTTATATAAAATACATTTTTTATTTCAGCGAAAATGACATATTCAAATATATCGAATAAATTATTATTTAGTATTTTTAGCTTCACACTTTATCCCGCGCACAGTAGGTTAGACAGAGGGAACCTAGTGTTAAGACAGTTCTTTCTACCTTTTCCCTCGCTCGGGACCAAAGCGTATGATGAATATATTAAATATTTGATTTCCTGGAATGCGAATCGAACCCATAATCTATCGCGTTTGAAAACAATCTTTGTACCGCTGCACCACGACTTGCCTCAACTAATCAATTATTTTTTATAGTTTAACGGAGTATTTTTTATTATTTTCTCTATACCAGCTCCTTTATTTGATTTACCTACAGTTTACAAAGTAAATAAAATATAGAAGGTAAGCAAAAACAGAAAAATAACTGGAAATGCAGAATATATTCGGAATGTACTCACAAAGCGGGTAACAACGGAAAGAATGAGGTCGAATAGACGCTATCAAAGAAGGAAAATTGTTACGGTTATTTTGTAAATTACACTCTCCGCTGTGTGTTTTAATGGATAATGCAGGAATTTAAAATATTTTTTTTCTCTTGTATATTTCAATTTGAAAGTAAAATTTTATATTTTGTTATTTATACTATACTAGATTTAGAATTTGTTTTATTTTAAACAATGAAAGTTTTTTTACTCTGTCCACTTTAATCTTCCGTGATATTTTTTAAGAATATCGTAGACGTCCTATTCTCCTCTCTGTTATATTCCGTCATTACTGATAGTTATAACTAAGGGGGGATGTGAGGGGGGAGTGAGTGGCCCCACGCCCGCCACTTCCCGTGGATTCCGGCCGTTCGGCTCTGAATCCTCCGGGACGGATCGCAATAGTTTATATTTATGATTCTTATATTATAATACTTTTGCGAAAGATCAATTATTAAATAACTGATTCAAAGACCGAAGTCTAATATACATACTTGCAATGGAGTTGAGATTATTTTATGTAGGCCGTAGCCATAATTATATAACATGTAAGTCACTGCCTTATATATCAGATCTAACTCCCTACCGTCAGGCGGCTGATTATGTAAATCCACTTTAGTTTGTTTCTTTAGAGGGCATTCATTACATTAATGTACCCGTTTTACGTTCATGTATGTTTCTTATAACTATATATTTATTTATCGTATCTTAATAATATTGAATTCTATATGTATAATGTGACGTGTTTATTATTTCCGTATGAATTCGTTAATATAGTATAATTCTTATTATAATTATTAACTTCGTGCTCTTATTATATGCCTTAATTTCAATATTAATATAATTTATATTCACTGTTATTGTAATGTAATATAAAAATCATTAGTTGAAAATACTCAGTTATCGCTAGAACAGCCAGCGACTCCAAGTAGGCATGATTCTACTACCAGTTCAGTAAAGAACCTCAGTGCTGAGAAGAACTGCCGGAAGAAACTCAGCAGCAAAATCCAACACTACTAAAGCAATTCGCTTATACCATATATGTCAGCACCAGGGACGCCCGGCTATATATTATAAGTATGTCGTCGACATCAGTCAATTGACGCATTATGTTTTGTACGATGATACCAAGAGTTGGACAAATAAGCGAACACTACTATAAACACCAGTACTAGGGCATAAAATAGCATCACACACCTATCCATCATACATCAAGTGTTAACGTTGACGCACCGCAAGGCACCGCGAAACTATCTAAATGTAATATATATAAAATATAAAAATTAGGCTAGTCGTGGCGCAGCGGCACGTGGTGTGACTGTAAAACCGACTGGTTGTGGGTTCGATCCCCAATCGAGGAGATGAAATATTTATTTAAATTTATATTTCCATTTCTTCGCTCTGGCGTCGAGGTTAAGCGCGGCGTTGAATTCTGCCACTCAACACGCAATGCCTCCAGAATTCGGCAGAAAGTGGGGAACGGAGTGTCTTAACACAAGGCTCCCTCGGCCTACCCTGCTGTGTGCGGGATACAGCGTGAAGCTGATTTATTTATTTATTTTATAAAAATTAAATGCCATAGCAATTCACTTAGCCAAGCACAATAGTACCAGCGAAGCCAAGCAGCAGTCGGTTGTGACTGTAATATTAGTTAATACTATGTTGTAACATAGGGTCAATGAACTCTAACAGTCGTATATAAGTCGTAAATAATTAATATTTTGTTACTGTCTAATATCTTTATGCTATTTAATTAAATATATTTATTTTTAGGACATTAAATAGACTCATATAATATTTATAAATTATAAATAATACGTATTTTGATAGAATAGTTTTATATCATATTATAAATGATACAATTATATTTATATTTCCTTTATGTACAAATTAAATATTTATTAATATATATATATATATATATATATATATATATATATATATATATATATATATATATAGACATTACATTTATAAGTAATTATAATTCACCAAACCTATTTAACTCTCATTTCACAATTCACATACACGCATCTAACAAAGATGGCGGCAGGCATTCTGCGTACATTAATATAGTTGTAATTTTACATACCTCATAAAAACGTCTTCATGTATTTAGTTCCAATTACTAAATAAATAATATTTATCTCTGGATATTGACGGCATTATATATATGCTCTTCTTTGTTTTAATAATAATCTATTAAAAACTTACCGACGAAGTATTCCAAAACAAACAATCGTAAATAGTGAAAGCATTTATAACTTATCTTAGTAGCCTCGAATACTTATATCACAATTGAAGACATAATCTCACATGCTTTTTGAATATTAAATATAACTAAATATATATTTATTATAAATTAAAATTTCTCTAAGCATTTTTAACATCCATCCTTCCTCAGACGCGTCCGTCATCTCCCCTCTCTTTCTTTCCTTTCCTTGTCTTTGACGTTAACATTAGCTTATTCAACCAACATGATATTTTATAATAATTAAAATATTAATTATGTTATTATTTATTTTAAATTATAATATACAATGATTACTTATAATTATTAAATGATTTTTAATAAATATATATAAATATCTGCGTGTTTTACATACTCTAATATTTTTTTATGTGAACGGAATGCGTAATTAAGGAAATGATCTAAACTATTATTAATAAGATTGTATTTATCGTAAGCTATAAATGAAATAATGTTATAAATTATATTTATAATATTTTTTTATAAATTATTTTTTGAATTAATTATATTATTTACCTACACATTTTAGTTCAAATATGGATATAATATGTACAATATAATATGTACAAATATACATATTTATAACGATTTATGTTTCAGTTTACTTAAAACTCTTATATCTATATTTTTAAAAATATTATAATGGCACTCGCCTATTTTTAACTTTTGCATTATCCTTTTGCAGAAGTGTTACTTTTTATTAAGGGTCCTCAAAAATTTTATGGTAAATTCTTTGCCATTGTTCTATGGTTTTGTTTTTTCCACTCGACCTTTTTTCACTTGCCGAATAAGCTTTTTGCGGGTCAACAGTAGTCACCTGCGTAACAGAGGCGTATATATATATTACGAAATGTACTATTATATATTTCCTTATAATTTTTAACGAGTAATTCAGTTTTTTACTTTTAACATTGTTAACGTCGATGACTTTAGATAAATACAAAAATTAAATCTGACTTTGATTCTTAACTTATTTTACACTTACCTCATATTTTATTTAATTAAAATATTTTGTACAAAAAGTTTTTTATACTTTTGTCGAATTATCAACTCCACTAGCATTATTTAAAACAAAAAAAGAAATTATGACAATTAATAATTAACAATTTCCTAAATTATTTAATATAATCATACATATGTAACGATAACGTGATGGCATCAATGATAATTACACTTTTAACGTAAAACTTATAACTGCTAATTTTATTATATAAAAAAAAAAAATTAAGGCCATTCGTAGCGCTGGGGCACTAGCGTGTGACTGTTGCGGGGCGGGGTTGCGGGTTCGATTCCCACTCCAGGAAATGAAATATAAAATAATTTTAATATCTTCGCTCTGGTGTCAAGGCAAGGCGCGGTGTTAATCTCCGCCGCTCAACACGAAATGCCTCCAGAATTCGGCGGAAAGTGGAGAGCGGAGTGTCTTAATACTAGGCTCCTTCTGCTTATCCTCCTGTGTGCGGGATACAGCGTGAAATTAAAAATCTCGCACACAGCAGGGTAGGCAGAAGGAACCTACTGCTAAGATACTCCGTTCCCCGTTATAAAAAAAAATATTTTTAATACTTGTATATAAATAAAAAATGACAATAAAAAAACTACCCACATTCGTGTATAATATAATTGATACCATTTTCATTCGCATTACGGATTCAGATCGACGATAGAGCGCGAGGGCTTGACACAATGAACGCGTGCCCTTTGTTCAATTTTGAATTATTGTTGGAAAGGACTGCTGTTCAGTCGTGGGATTTTTTTCTGTATATTAAAATTTCTTGCTTTGCGGTAATTTGAATAACAAAATAATATGCAAATGTGCATATTTTACTTTAGAGAAGGTATAGAGGGTCTAGTGCGATATCGCTTCATTTTAAGAGAGAGAGTGAGAGAGAGAGAGAGAGAGAGAGAAATTGTTTAGTAACAATAACAACTCTTTTTATACTCATTCTCACCACTCAGTATCCCACGTGTGACACGTTAGCATGAACCAGAGTGTATAAAAAAGGTCCCTCGAGTGAAAATCGAACCCACAGCCTATAGCCTTTACAGTAACACGCTTGTGCTCTGCTTCACGACTGGCCTTTTTCGTTTTACATAAGTATCTATTAATGTGAAATTTGAACCTACAACTATCAGTTACCGTGAGACTTCTCTTAAATACCTTATAACAGTGTTTGTAATACAATCACAAGTATTTTACTATATATTATAGTAGAAGATACCGTTTAAAGCTTACTGCTAAATCACACTTTGTATTGGCAATGCTGCGAGTAGTCAAGGGCCCATATCGGCAAAGTTACGTTTGACAATGGACGCGTGTGCTTTGTTCGTTTTGGTATTGAACATTTCAACTTATTGTTTCCAGGAATTAGGTTAGCGTGGGCAAAATTTGTCAATTATTACAAAACTTACGACTAAACTAAGTAGTAGTCAAGTAAAATATGTTTGAATTTACTTTAGATTTACTTATTTTTTGGGTACCGTACCTTAAAGTTTAAAACTGGAACCCTTATGTGATGGCTTTGTTATCAGTCGGTGCATATATTGCGTGGAATTGTCAAATTGAAATTACTATGAAACATAAAGGTCTACAGTAGTTTTAAGCATAGAAAAAATCAAGTCATTTTATATGTAATTCGCTGCATAATCATGACCTATAGGGTACTTTCCGTGGACCTACAGTGATTAAATTTGACATAAAGTGAGAACTTACAATACAAATAAACGATAAAAAAAACTTCATTTTTTTCATAGCAAAAAAAGGATATATTTGTAGTTCATTTCATACAAAATACTCATTTTGTATGAAATAAACTACAAACATAAGTTCGCAAATTTAAGCCGACCGGTTTCCAGGAGGCGCGGGTTCGAGTCCCGCTACGTTAGAATTTTTATACGTTTTCTATATAAGTATTAAGCCAGCTTATATTTACCGTAGAGATTTAATTATAAAGCTTTAGCAAGAAGTGAAAACTTGCGGTACAAGTAAAAGAAAAAATCCGAAAAATTACTTTTTTTTATTTATACTACATATTCTGAAATTTATATAGAACCCTCGGTGTGCGAGTGCGACTTGCGCTTGATCGGTTCTTTTTGCATTTTTTTTTATTATTTTTCAATTAAATATTATTTTTTAAAGTAAGATCATTATATAGGTACGATATTTGCCTAATTGTGAAAATACAAGTTTCAAGCGTGTCTGACGTTGTTCGCGTGGATTGTGGTTTTAATTATTTTCCTCAAAAAGTAATAAAAATTGGTGTAAAATATCCTTTATCACTTACATTTTTGTAATCAGAAAATTTTATGCCTTGTACTTTATCTAAATAAATATCTTAATGGATCTTCTCTTAGCAGTAAATGTTGGAATGGGTGATTAAAATTAAAAGAGAGCACTTTTATTAAAAAAATGAAGTAGGGCTCACATAATGAAATCAGAAAAAACAATTCCATTGTGTCCTTAAAAGATAAAAAGATGGAAAAGGGTAAATAATAAAAAATAACGAGGTCAACCATAAAGTTAAGTAAAGACTGCTTGTGTCGCGCTGTAGGCTTTTATTTAATGAGGCGGTGCGACCCGCACCTTGTAGTGAAATGCTAAATATAGGTTTCCTTGTTTCTGGTTAGCCGTCGGCGGTAATTAGGTGCTAATCTGCTAAGAAATATTGTTTTTGGCTCTTACATGTAAAGTATGTATGTTAGTATTTTTGTTAGTTTCACGCTTTATCTCACACATAGCGAGATAGGTCGAGGGTATCTAGTGTTAAGACACTCTGCTCCCATTAAGACACTTCTAATCTCGTTCCGTTTTCCGATTATTAGGGCACGAAATGTTTATATAACTACTATCAGTTAAGATATCAGTTGAGGCCGGTCGTGGCGCGGCGGCACGAGGTGTGGCTGCATAACCGACTGGTTGTGGGTTCGATCCCCACTCGAGGAGATGAAATATTTACTTAAATTTATATTTCCATTTCTTCGCTCTGGTGTAGAGGTTAAGCGCGGCGTTGAGTTCTGCCACTCAACAACACAAATTCGGCAGAAAGTGGGGAACGGAGTGTCTTAACACTAGGTTCCCTCTGCCTACCCTGCTGTGAGCGGGATACAGCTTGAAGCTAATTTATCAGTTAAGACAATTAATTCTTTCCTAAGTGTGAAATAACACTTTAAAAAATGTTTAAAAATATTAATTAAACTTGTTGTAGATTCTCAGAATAGAGTAATAAATTTGAATAACATTATAAAAACAATAAGACAAATTCGACTTAATCTTCCAATAGTAATCGCTGTACTGAGATGACCGTGTGCTATTACACTAAACTTAGCGCTCGAAGTTTCCTGCAATTCACGATACGACCTGAACGTTGCCGTTATCATACACAGCCACTTGTCCTACACGGTTTAATATGAAAATAAAATTTCATTGAGGCCAGTCGTGGCGCAGCGGCACGAGGTGTGACTGCAAAACCGACTGGTTGTGGGTTCGATCCCCACTCGAGGAGATGAAATATTTACTTAAATTTATATTTCCATTTCTTCGCTCTGGTGTCGAGGTTAAGCGCGGCGTTGAGTTCTGCCACTCAACACGCAATGCTTCCAGAATTCGCCAGAAAGTGGGGAACGGAGTGGCTTAACACTAGGTTCCCTCTGCCTACCCTGCTGTGTGCGGGATACAGCGTGAAGCTGATTTGATCTGATTTGAAATTTCATTCACTTGGATATTTCAGTATAATTTAGCTTGCGATATCTCTAGAATGCATAATGATTTAAGACAGTTCCATTTTGAACAATAACTAAAGCGGCTATTATAACTGTGAGTTGAATGATGGACTAGAATTAGAGCGAGCGCCGCCCGCAGCCGGTCACTGGTCTCTGAGTGCAATCTTTGATATATATATGTTTTATACTTATCTTTGCAGCTCAGCTACTTTGAAAGGCGTTTTAATGCTGCTTTTGCGGAATTTGTGTTATGAGAATTGCTTTATATTGTCGACTAGTGACCTCCGCGTGGCTTCGCCCTCTTGTACTAGTATATAGTATGTACTAGTACAATAGTATTGATAATAGTTAATTATTTATCTTATTTCAAGTACTTTTGTGATTTAATAACATTATCATTTTAAGAACAATATACATATATTGATAGGTAAAGTTTTGGCGAATTCAATCCAGTCGTGATGCACGGGCACAAAGTGTGACTGTAAAATCGACTGGTTATGGGTTGGATCCCCACTCAAGGAAATTACATATTTATTTTCATTTATATTTTCGCTCTGGTGTCGAGGAAAAGGAAAGCGCGGCGTTGAGTTCTGTTGTTTAGTCTGAGATTAGCGTATACAAAGGCACCGACAAACAGTTAAAAATAAAAAAGACACTGTTTTGTTTTTTATTACATTACCAAAGGCGGATACGGATCGGCGTCTATATGTGGAAGATATAGTATAAGAAAAAATGTTATCGGTAATAGTAATGTAGTAGTTACAATGGGAATGGAGTGTCTTAACACTAGGTTCCCTCTGCCTACCCTGCTGTGTGCGGGATACAGCGTGAAGCTGATTTATATCTTCCACATACAGACACCAATTCGTTACGATTTTATTATACGTATAGATTATTATTTATTATTGTGGTAGTTTGTTATTGTGTTGTGAAATAATATATTTCATTGTTGAACTGTCTTCATGGTTGAATTGGTTTTAACATAGAAATGCAAATTGATGCAAGTAACTAGGTCTTTCTATGTAATATATATATATATATATATATATATATATATATATATANATATATATATATATATATATATATATATATATATATATATATATATATATATATATATATATATATATATATATATATATATATATATATATATATATATATATATATATATATATATATATATATATATATATATATATATATATATATATATATATATATATATATATATATATATATATATATATATATATATATATATATATATATATATATATATATATATATATATATATATATATATATATATATATATATATATATATATATATATATATATATATATATATATATATATATATATATATATATATATATATATATATATATATATATATATATATATATATATATATATATATATATATATATATATATATATATATATATATATATATATATAAATAAATTTAAACATTCAAGTCACCGATTTTTTATTTTTATATAATCATTTCTTGACAACTTTACATATAATAGATTAGCTTATCTGACAGAGTCCGAAGGTAAGACGACACCTTGGGATGACCATAAAGTTTAACCTCGTTTTAACAAATGCTGTTGTCTCAATGAAGCGTGAGTTTAGTTTTTTATATGATTTATTTAATTACTTACAATTTATTTCCTAACATTGTTTGTATATTAGCACTTTTATAAAATATACAACATATTTTTATTATTGCATGTTTACTTTTAATTATTTCGTAGATTAAATTGCGTATCCACGATTGCAAATTAAATTAGAATAAGCTTTAATGGGTACGTAATTTTTTCTGCATTACAGGCTAGGTAGATATCGACTCATTTCATACTCCATTATCTGCTTAAATCCAAGTACTTGCATTTGTCTTTTTAAAGCGGGAAAATAAACATAATTTTAAATATGAGCATTGCTCTGAGTGGGGATTGAATCTATAACCACTGTGCTTATAATCAGTTGATGGACCTCTAAGCCATGACGATCTCTTATTATTATAATCTTATTTTTTTCCATTTTACGCTATATGCGGATATAGTATGGTAGGCAGAGGTAACCTAGTGTAGTACACTCCGTTGCCCACTTTCCGCGGAATTTTTAAGGTATTGTGTGTTGACTCAACGCTGGGTTTTCTCTCGGTACCAGAGCAAAGAAAAGAACACATCAATAAATAATAATTCTTAAGTGGGAATCGAATCCATAACCGCCGTTTACAGTCTCATACGCTTGTGCCCCTGCGCCACGACGATCTCAAATAACCTAATATTTTCAAGAAAACCAATTAAAACATAGCGTTAAATTCCTAAAGTTTCCAGCAATTAATGAATAACGCATGAGGGTCGGGAGCGAGTCAGAGACGTGGTTGGACAAGTTGTACGAACACCCAGTATCGGCACCGTTGTATTTTAAACAAACTATTTATATATCGTTAAATTTTAAGATATGGAAAACGAGAAATAGTAATTCTGCATAAATTTGTATATATAATATAAATTACTTACTAATCAGTTTTTTAACATTATGTGTATAATTTAAGCGAATAAATCAACGTTTTTATTAATGAAATATTTATCACTGTTGTGCAACTTAGGAAATAAATTAATCTTAATACTGATTTGTCAGACTTAAACTAAAAGTTTGATTTAAGTATATGCACATGTATATACTGTAATGTCTATTAAATATTAAAAAAATTGAAATTATTCTAGCGCAGTAGCTAATAGTGAGTTCGAATCACGTTCGAAGAGTTACTTATTTTTAATAATATTTTCTTTAAGGCCAGTTATGGCCCAGGGGCACTAGCGTGTGACTGTAAACTCGACAGGTTGTGTGTTCAATTCCCACTTGAGAAAATAAAATATTTAACATTTTCACTTCTTAGCTCTGATGTCGAGGCAAAGCGCGGCGTTGAGTTCCGCCACACAATATACAACGCCTCCGGAATTTGGCTAAAGGGGCTGAAAGTAGGGGGCGGAAAAAAAATAATTTGATCGGCTTATGCGGCGTCGGTTTCCATTGCCATGCCATTACATTATAGATAATTATTATAAGAGAAGGGAAAAGCTAACAAAAACGAAGTTACCTCTAAAAATATATAATAAATCAAATAAAGAAACAGTAAACAACAAGTTTACTTTGGCGAACACATTGGCTATAATTGGCTGACTTTACAATGTTAACTTGCACTATTGTTTCGAAAACGAAATACGTTTGAGAAATACAGTCCAACACGAGTCCAATACAATTCAACAATACGTTTCTGTTGGACGTGATGAGAATGTTTTATGTTGATGGCAGGGCGCAACCGATTCCATTCCCAATTTAGTTTTTATGCTCCGAAATACTTATTGCAATTGCTGAGTAAGTCAAGATGTGATTTAATTTTTTATAATATGATGCTTAAAAAATTTAAAAAACACAGTAGGTACTTTCTACTTTGGTGGTCTTCGAGGTAATTAGTGCAGTATAGGATTCGATAGGGTAGTATGGGTTAGTATTTTTCTTCTTAAAGCGCTAAAAATAAGCAAAAGAAGAAAAATATATTAATGTATAGAATGAATGAGACTCCAAAGTTTCCTTCAATATATTTATTTGTAATAATTATAAAAAATATGTTAAAAAATATTTTTTTCGAATTCCCTTAAGCCTGCTTGATTATAAAGCGAAATCAGCTTTGAGCATACTTGCCATTGGCAGTGTAATCTAGTTTACGTGAAACTGGGTCGCTAGTATTAGATAAGAATTAAAATTGAAGATGTATTTTTTAAATCTTTTCAACATCGCATGTTTATATAAATGTACATTTATAAGAAATGTGAAAAGGCACAAAAAATCTTGTTGTAATTCAGTGCATAAAAACCAGTCAAATGCGAGTCGGACTTGCATACTGAGGGTTCTGCAGCAATTTCAATATTGTATGTCAACGGTAAGTGTAGTTAACTTTTAACTTTGTGGTTTCTAATGATTTTTGTCTATGAAATATACATATTTAAGTTTTAACTTTTTGGATTCTTCCCTTATTTAAACAACAAGTTCTCTACCGTTCTCAGTTCTTGCCAAATTTAATAATTGTAAGTCCACGAGAAGTATCCTATAGGTTTTAATTACGCGGCGAAATTCATATAAAATGCTGCAAAATGCATAAACCCTCGTATCTTTAGATCGTGTTGACTTAGAAGTATGATTATTTCTGTGATTTGCATGTTTCATAATAATTTTAGATCAAACATCCACGTGATCTCGAGATAATTCCGCTTGACAGACGGAAAACGAAGTGATTCTATAAGGGTTCCGTTTTTCCATTCAAAGTACGGAACCCTAAAAACAGGCTCCATTAAACTTTATTAATAAATCACGACATGGTTTACTTTACTTGTAACTTAGATTGTTTTAATTTCAACTGTGTTTAAAAATCTATCCTGTTGTTGTAACAGAATATTTCTTTTTTTTTCAAATTTAATTAAGTTTACATTTACACGCGCCCTACGACTGGCCTTAATATTTAAATTAATAAATAAAAAATAATAGTATTATTATATAATAATTTCACTTTTGGGTCGGTTCGGCTAAAATAAAATTAAATTTATATTTCTTACGACAAAGTCAACTAAGTTTCCTCCACGACGCCAATGTACCGGATCGTGTTAAAAGGACAACTGAGGGGACTTTTAAAAATGACTCTCGCAAATTGACAGCGCTTGTGAAATATAAGTGCTATTTGTTAAGGTCCGTATTACTTTAAGGGTGATAAATTGGTATTTGAAACTTTTTAGATGGGTTTTTCTATAGAGATGACTTATTTTGTAGATAGAATAGTATCTTTTCGTTATTTTGAAAGTAATTTTCTTATATTTTGGATATAAATTGATTTAATATTCTGTTTTATATATTACTATAATTAATCTAAATTTGCATGAAAATTATGTAAATAGATGTATTATGGAGTTCAGTTGTTTCACAGGGGTCAATAGCGTGTGACTGTAAATATGACAGGTTGTGGGTTCGATTCCCACTCTAGGAAATAAAATATTTAATATTTGAATTTTCTTTGCTCTGGTTTTCAGAAGACAAGGTAAACTAGCGTACGGGTCATCTGATCACCTCCGCTCACGACCCTGTGTAACATTAGAGGGGCTACAGGTGTGTTGCCGGCCATTAAGCGCTTTTTGCGTGGCGCGTACAAGACAGTTCCTACGAAATCGCACAGTAGTGAACTGCCACGTATACAGTTGGTGTGGATGGTATTTTAGTTTGCAAATGTAAAAAAATCAGCAGCAGGTAATAGGTCAAGCAGTTCTCCAGAACCAGAGAACCAGAGAATCCAGAACACTCCAACCAGAGAATCCAAAACACTCCCCATGATAAATGCGGTAGAGAACGCACAGCGAGGAAACATCCCTACGCAAAGACAAAGTGTCAATCAAGACTTTTACAGATTATTGACCTCAACGATTCGAACGGCTCTATGTTGTATGCGATCAAATGGGTCAAGCTGATACTGGGGTGCACCAGCCCAGAGATGAGAACAGTACTCCATATGAGGCCGAACCTGGGCCCTATACAGGGCCAATCGGTTTTGGCGTGAAGTACTGTCTCGCTCTTTGTTGATGACCCCCAATTTCTTTGAGGCGAACTTGTCCTTGCTTTCCAGATGGTCGTGAACAAATTTAGCAAGGAGCGCCTCATGCCACATTCAATCAAGGCCTTCGTCATGTCCAAATTAACTGCCAGGCCCTCTTCCTTGCTTTCAATAATCGCAGCCCAGCGGTGGGTTAGGTAAACCAGAAGATCACTGGTTGAGCGACCATGGCAGAAGTCATATTGACGGTCATTAATCAATCAGTGATCCTCTAGCTAGATAAACCAAGAACTAGTTATTTATGATGCTCTCCATGACTTTTGAGAACAGAGAGGTGATAACAATAGGTCTGTAGTTAGATGTATCGGAACCATCACTTTTCTTCGAGATTGGGCGAATAAGAGCGCTTTCCCATGAGTCTGGGATGACGCCGACTGAGTAAGAATGTCGAAACCGCACCGGCAGCACCGGTGTTAGCTCAGGAGCACATGAACGGAGTACTCAAGTAGAGATACCATATGGCCCATTCCTTTGAATGTCCAAAGAGGACAGAGCTAGCCTAACAGATTTTTGCCTGAACTTGACCTCAGGTATTGAGCTCTGTCAGCGCGGAATAGTCGGCGGCGTTGTTCCTCGGTCATTCAAAGTCGAGTTCATGGCAAAGAGAGCGCCCAGGAGATCGGCTTTCTCTTTCGCCGTATGGACTAAGATGTAATTTCATGTAGGTAATGCCAGAAGCTATAAAGCGTGGGAAAAGGAGTGTCTTAACACTACGCTCCCTCTACCTAACCTGCTACCTGCGGGGTACAGCGCGAACCTGAAAACAATGTATATATTATTTTTAAAATATTCATTAGGTTGTGGGAGGTAAATAATAAAATGTACAATGCTTGAAATATAAGTACCAACTATCAATTAGTTTCTTTTGTTTTATCTTCATGTATCTCCCACGTTTAACTAACTTAAATGAGCATATTTTTTATGTAAAATTTCACAGTATTCATACTGATTAATAATAGTGTTAAATCACAAAAGTAGTTTTTGCATATATTTCGTAGGTTTCCGACTGGTTGTGGGTTCGATCCCCACTCGAGGAGATGAAATATTTACTTAAATTTATATTTCCATTTCTTCGCTCTGGTGTCGAGGCTAAGCGCGGCGTTGAGTTCTGCCACTCAACACGCAACGCCTCCAGAATTCGGCAGAAAGTGGGGAACGGAGTGTGTTAACACTAGGTTCCCTCTGCCTACTCTGCTGTGTGCGGGATACAGCGTGAAGCTGATTCGTAGGTTTTAATTTCTTTAATTTAGATATTCGTATAATTTATTGTTTGTACATATATACCTCCTTTTTCCAATTTTTAGGCGCACGAGTGTCTATTGAACCCATAAGCATACCCATACCGAACCGAACCCACAGCTAGACATACACTAAATAGCACCCAATAGTTTTAAAAAAATATTATACATTTTAAACGATGTATGAAAACGCAGTTTCCGCGTGCCTTGGTTGTCTCTACGAGTTAGAAAGAGAGACAAAAATTCTAAAAGTTTATAACACCACAATTGGGGCTATAATGAAATGCCGCTTACTGTGCTGTGACCATATTTTATTTATTTATTTATTAATATTATTTAAAATTCTAAATACTCAATTGTCTATAGTAATGTTGTAAAAGATTTTATTAGGTCGATATTCTTGCTGTTTTATGAAGCTCTTACACGATGTAATTGCTATCATTTAAAGTTTTATTTGTTTTTAAATGAAGTATAATTTAAGTAGGGATTTAAGCTTAACTATTTAGTATTTTGTTTTGAAAATAATGTTATTTGAAGCAATAATACATATTTATTCGGCGCTGTGATAGTAAAGTTAATGCCTGCTTATTAAACGCGATAGTTATAGGTTCGATCGTATACTTAGGAAAATTTATAACTACAACACAGATATTTCTCTCATTTGATTAGTCAAAATACAAAGTAAAGATATGCCGGCTTTTCTTTTTCACACAGTTTTCGTTTAGCAGTCGAAAGTAAATGGACCTTAAATGGCCTTGACCTTAAAGTAAATGGATCGTAAATGGCGTTATTGCAAAGTTGTTTATATTTAGTTGTCTATATTGCATTATACATACATGGTATAATGATAATAAAACATGAACTGCATTCTATTATTAATATTTAAAAAGAAATTAAAAAAAATGAATTGAATGATTTTTTGAAAAAGAAATTCAGAACCCTTAAAATTTTGTTATAAATCTATTAGGGAGAGAACCTGAAAACCTAGTGTTAAGTTCCGTTTCCATTAAGATTCCATTTTCGTTCCTCATCTTGTGCCAAATTGTGGAAGCATTGCATGTTAAGTGGCGGAACTTAATGCCGCGTTTTGCCTCGTTACCAGAGCGAGGAAATGAATATATTAAATATTTAATTTCCTCGAGTACCTAGCGAACCCACACTCTGTTGCTTTTACAGTCACACACTTGTGAGCAGGGCCACAGCTGGCTTATATTAGTAGTATAATTATATAAGTATAGCATTTTGTTAAAAATAAAATCAATATCTCTAGTACATATTATCCCATAAATGTATTAAAGGTGGTAACCGTCACTGGTTACTCAAAACATGGTGACCACAATTCAACTTTTTATTGTTGGTACCAACAAGTGGGGCTATTGTGCGCGTTCAATTGTCTGGAACCGTTTAGGAGTATTGAAGTTAATATATACCGTGTTTGTGCTGGACGTACGATAGATTGTTGTTCCTAATTATAGGGTAATACTTCATTTTTTATTATGTTACATATATATGTTATATACATACACTAGAGTAAATCGGTTGAATAGTCGTTTGATTAACTGTTCATAATTTTCCATGTTTTTTTTTCGAATTTCATTGTGTAAGGTGAAGAGATTTAATTAATTTATAAGAAAATTTGATCGAGGCTTATAATATGAACTTACAAGTAGTCATTATTGAATTTGTTGTCTGAACTGTCAAAACTTGATGATAATACGTTTTAAGAAATTTGAATCTATACGACTTAACTTTTACATTTACTGACATTACATGACTTGGAAGTATATTACAACGTTAATTGACTAAATTAAATTTTAATCTCATGTGACACAAAAATTAATTCGATGTTAACATTTTTTTATTTAAATTAATCAAATACTATTGTTCCAATAAACAGTGAAAACATTAAATTGTTATTACAAACAACACATATATTTTTTATTTTTTTTAACGTTAACGTTTGTTTAAGTGTCAATACCATACTCGTGTAAAACTTTGAGATGAGTTGTTGTTTGCGACACTTACGTCAATGAATAAAATTGTTTAACTTTAGATGATCTCAGCTTTATTGTTTATGATTATAGATATTTCTAATATATTTCTCTTCTTTTTCAAAGATTGAAATTCTCTTTTAACGACACAACCCGCTTTTACAGTCATACGCGTCCATGTGTCCCTGTACAAGACTGGTTTCTAGTAGAAAAAAAAAAGCAGTGAAGCCAATTATTAATTTATTATTATTAAGGCCAAGACAGCCAACCTTCCTAAGCTTGCTAAAACTAGTCAAAATAGAAGATCAGTACAAATTCCAACTTTACCACGACCATTTTAGGTTAATTACAGTTTCCAGAGAATAATATAATTCAAGTAAACAATTTAAATATGTTATTTTCAGTTAATTATTAAAGTATCTAAAAAAGTTCTTCATTCAACCTATTTCAAACACGATCCATAATTATGGAAAGATAATAATTTTAACTTTTTTTGAAAGCAGCTATCAGTGTACGCGTTTATCACGACACATTAACGTAATATGTATATCCGCTACGACGAGTTTTAAGATTATAAAGACATTTCTGTGTAATTTGTACAATTTATTAATTTGATATTGGTTTAAATCCAAGTTGTTTTTATTTATCTATGCTATAGAGATTTGTTTTCTATTTTCAGAAAGTTGTCGAAGTCGTTACCATCGTATTGCAACATATTTCTATAGAAAGCTTAAAAAGTTATGTTTTAGTTTTGTTATTACCTATTTGATACTTCATTTTTTATACTAACTTCCAAAAATGCAGGCTTTTCCTATATTTTTAATATCTAATTCAAATTTGTACATATATATATATATATATTTGGGCTTTGCCCATTTTGCATGTATTATACATACAAACCTTCCTCTTATATTCTGTAGCTTAAAAGTTAGACGCGTACATTTGTGGAAATTGACTTTGTTTTATAATATAAGATATATCTGGTGGCATGGCAGTGCCCTCGCCAAGTCAAGCGCGAAGCAAAGTACTACCATACTATACATCGCATACATCGTCCTTTTCTAGAAGCATTTTGGCATATTTTCGTGCCCCTATTTGAGAACCTCTGGATATACTTTTAGCTTTTAAATTGTCGTATTTTAGTAAGCTATAAGCACACACCAAAATCCTCCCAATCAAATCCTCCAAGTTTGTTTTATTGGACGCTCTGTTCATATATTAATAACTATTGGTTCAATTTTTTTTTATATTGGATAGAACTTTTATCGAAGAAAGTAAAATGTTGATAAAACAGGAGAACTGGAGAGAAATTACAAAAAAATAAAACACAGTAATATTCTTTATTTAATTGAATGCATTGTGCCTAAAGATCAAATTTAGTATCAACTAAATAGATATTTTAGAGGCCATCATAGTTTTAAAACGGGAGAGTAGAGTTGATGTGAGTTAGTCGTCTCGTCGTGCGTGGTAAACCTCGCGAATGTCAGTGAGCGGTGGGCGATAGTAGCTCTGCTATACGAATATTATAAAACACGTTAATTTGACATTTAAAACATACGATATAACGATATTCGGGCGTAAAGGAGCTTAAAGAAATTCACGCTCAAATTTAACAATAAAATACGCCCGAACATCGTTATGTCGTAATATTTTGAAATATATTTTTATATAATATAATTGAAAGATAACAATCTAACCTTTCACAAATACAATTAATATGTATTTGAACAAATTGTTCTAATAATATACACATGTGTATGCAACGGCCAGTATGACATTAGTTCGCAGTGGGTCGTTTGGCATATTGCCAACGTGATTGTGATCTCGGGTAACGCACGCCAATAGCCTAGTTAGTTTAGAAGTGGTTCAATAGCTTGTCCATTGATTATCCCTTTAATAGTCTAATAAGGTACTCACGTTTACTATGTGTACTTCATTTGATACTGTAACTAAGAAATTAGTATTAGTATGTCTGTTGGTTTGTTGATATAAGTTAAAGTGATTACTTATAATATTATTATAATATGTTTAGTGTTTTTCTTTATATTAATTTATTTTTGGAGAAGAAAATTTATATATCAGGCCCGTCTCAGGGACCTTTCCCAGAGCTCCTCAGTTCAAAGTAATGTTTACCATTTGTGACCATCTGTAGGTATTTAAAGAACCACTCCATTAGTTTAAAATAAAATATGATAGGTAAAAACAATCTGGTTACTTGTGACCTATTTTCTGACGTTGATAGTTACGCTACGCTCAGCTAACTTCATTCCGATTTCACCTGAATAACGTTGCGACGGCGTATGAAAAGTTTATAAGATATAACTTTGTTATTGTTGAAGTATGGTGTATAGTACAACGGTGTGATTGTAACACAACCGTTGTGGGTTCGATCCCCAATTGGGCAAATGAATTATGAATTATTATTTATTTATATTTACATTTCTTCGCTTTGGCACCAAGGCAGAAGCCCCTTGTTGAGATCCGACATTTAACAAGCAAAGCCTCGTAATATTCGGTGGAAAGCGGTGAACGGAGTAGAGAATGGTGTGGGGGACCACTATGTTCCCTATGCCTAAGTATTCACAACTCAACAGCGTGAAGCTGTTTTTCAACTTTGTTATTATATATAGAATATATCTAATAGATAAATTGAGCAAGTTTAATTATCTATCAGTAACGCCTCTTGCTCTTTAAAATATCTAAGCGCCGTAGGGCCTAAATCAACATTGGATAGGCGTAGCCATGTCAGTCACTAGATGCGGACGTCAGAGATTAATGTGTTAAGCTATTATTATTTAATGTTTTGTTAAATGTTATTTGAAGAATTGATTTAACTTTATTGTATAAAGTTTGAAAATACGTACAAAAGTGGTTACAGGCCCATAAGTTTATATGTCGCCGATTTAAAGAGATATAAAGTAAGTTTAACATTCATATAAGACATTTAAATGCTTGTGTTTCCATGAACAGCAACTATCGATAATATTATGTTGCCATATCCACTTTTGATTGCTGTAATTACATCCCAGTGATAGATTTGACATTTTTAGGGTTCCGTACTTCAAAAGACACCCTTACAGGTTCATTTAGTTGTCCGTCTGTCAAGAATATTTAGCTGTAATTGAAGCTCAAATAAATATCAAATATTAAGGTCACACAAAAGCACGGAAAATCAAGCGTCTAAGTCACCGCAATTATAAGATACGACTATTTATGAATCGATTTTGCTGCATTTGTATGAAATTCGCTATGTAATCAAAAGCTATATTAAAAGGTATTCCTTAGAATATAATTATATTTGTAGTTATTTTTACACAAAATATGGACCCACCATATGCCCGCAAACTTAAATTTATTGATATTTTTTCAATTGTACTTCCCGTTGACTTACAATCCTAAAATTCGTTCGAAAACCTCCGTTGGCAAGTCCAATTCGCACTTAATCGGTTTTTTTAATAATATTTTAAATTCTCAAATTTATTACGTATACAAGAAATTATTTTGAGTACGAGTATGCTAAATATAAATAAGTATTAATTAAAAACAATATGCCAAAAAATCAGCAAAGAAAATATATGAACAGTATATTACATCTATATTTAGTATGCTTCACTACGTTATTTGCCTAAGGGAGCAATTAATACTGAAAGCTCAAGCAATTCCAAGCTAATAGCTATGTGTCAAATAGTATTTACGCGCCCGTGGCTACATTCCTATCAACTAGTTGAACCTTTACTCATTTTTTTATCTATTTATTTTGAAAGTGTAGGTACTTTTGACATTAATATTAATAAATTATTAAGTTAGTAGTTTCTTTTCGTTCCTTTTTTTTTCATCTATTTAGAGACCCTGTATAAGTAGGACCCAAGGTGAGTCTCAGTGCCTCTACAATTAATAAAAAAAAGGACAAGCGCGAGTCAAGCTTGACCACCGAGTGTCGTAAAAATTTGAGGTCTCGAGCTTTTTCTGAGATTCAAGCTTAGCTTAGCCAGAGCTCTTTCATTTGATTAAATTAAATTTGTTATGTACTTTTTACCTGATAGGTCTTCATCTAAACAGACAAACAGATAAACAAACAAAAATTCCAAAAATGCTGCCTATTGTTTAATGATATTTTTTTATTGTACAAAAATTTGTATCTTATAGAGTTATTATAAGTATAGATACAGATTGCAATATACTGACAGGTAAACCCATGCCTTGAGTTCATTCAAATGACGATAACTTTTTTTTTAATGAACCAATTTTCGTAAACTGTAAACGTTTTGCCGAGTTAAAACAAAATAATTGGTGAAATTTTTAAGTAAATCGGTTCAGTACTTTCGGAGATAAACGTGGTCATCACAGACAGACATACAAAAAATAAAAAATATATATTTTTGCTTTCTATTATTCTTTTTAAGTGTCCATCTATCCATTCAAAAATACTAAATGTAGAGACAAAATATTTTTATTGTTTTATTCTATGTATAGATTTTACATGTATACATACGTGGAAAAAGAAATGACAGCACTAAGATTCTTTTGGAAATATTTGGAAATGTAGAACCAGATATGAAACGCAATGATAAGATGTACCAACTCGTATATTAAAGGAAATGTGACATCAAAAGTAATGAAAAATGTGCTCAGATGGTTGAGGCACGTAGAAATGAGTTAATATTACATACGAAGTAAGAGAGTGACAAGTGTGTTATTTTCATTTTTTTTTCGTCAAATACTTTTATCATTAATGTATTCTATTGAGAATATAAATTATCTGTATTTTAAAGACCAAAAATTTGGGAATTTAAATTCGGGAATTTGGCATTGTGATTATATTTAATATTATTTTCAGTTTCTCTCTTTGGTAAGAGAAAATGTAGTGTAAAGTTTCAGGACTCATCACGTCGTATCTCGTACTCAGGCGGAAAGTGGAGAACGGAGTTTCTTGACACTTCCTTATCTTACGTGGGATAATATAATATAATACTTATGACTTAAAATTAATATTTTATTCCTAACAAAATTATAAAAACGAAACAATATCCTGATATTTCTAAAAAAAAGTAGTTCATTATCATCTCAGCCTTTAGTACACCCACTGCTAGACATAGATTGGCCCTAAGGATTTCCACGATGATCCGTCTTGCGCTACTCGGATTCAGCGGCTACTAGTGCGAGAAACTTCGTCTTCCTTTGAACATATCTCCATGTTATGATATTATTTTATTAGTATTTTTTTAGCTTTGACTGTATTCCACAAATAGCAAGGTGGGCAGAGGAAGCCTAGAGTTAAAACACTCCGTTCCCTATATTCCGTCGAATTTCTAGAGTGTGTGTGTTTCTAGCGTGTTGAGTGACGAAACTCAACGTCGCATGTTGCCTTGACACCAGACTGAAGAAAGGAAAATATTAAATATTCTATTCCTCGAGTGCGAATCGAACTCGCAAGCTGTCGCGCTTATAGTCACATGCTTTTACCCTGCGCCACGATTGGCTTCAATGATTAATTGTGTACTTATATATTTCATATTTAGTTTCCATGAAAATAAATTTAATATTTGTCAAGCAAAATAACTAACTTTCATTATATTTTAACTAAATAGTACTAATTTTTCAAAACGATTATCTATAAAAGTGTTTCCTTTTTTTACTGCTACTTAAAACAGGCTTAAAACTGGACAGAATTATCTCTAAGAATATCCTTCTCTTTATCTTTTGAGGTCGATAGATATAAATAACATAACACGTACACAGTGTGTCTATACTTTAAGGTATACTAGTATGTATGCTATAATCACGGGAAACGGACCGAGAACTTTTCTATACCATACGGAATACTTACTCGATGGGAAAGGAAAATTCACACGCAACGAATCGTTAATAGATCTAATTACTTCCTATTTTATCTCATAAGAGTATCTACGGTCTACAGAGAAAGCATTAGATACGTCATGAGTCATATGTGGATGTTATGAGTCGTCGTCGGCATAAAGATTTTTTTTTATATTATCTGTATATATTTTTTTATACTATCGCTTAATTAGGTGTAGGTAAATAAGGAGAACGTAGTGGGAAGACACTCTGTCAGATAATTTAGCAATGTTGCCAATTCGGTAGCAGAATTAAGAAGAATTATAACAATAAATATTTTCTGTGTTCGCTCCCTATTGTAGAACAAATTATCAAGTCGTGTTTAATGACATCCAGTTGACATGATTATGGTACAAAGTATTAAGAAGTACATTAAAATTGAAGAATAAGATCAAAGTGTGCAAATGCCGCAGATCAAGTGTACAAAAAGTAGATATTAAATCACTTATTCACTTCCAATAGCTATATTTCTTACAATATTGTTCATTATAATTCACTACAGCCAAACATTTTCCCGCCCAAATTTGACATTATAAGCGCGCGTCGTTCTTTTCCCGCCAAGCCCCTCCCCGACCGCCCGGCGACAGTGTACCCGAGAGTTACCTACAAGCCGGATGGCGCTTAAAAATAGTTATTGCTAAGATTAATTAACATATTTATACAATACTTATAAGAGCTTAGCTAACAACATAAATAAATTGTAACAAGCGTTTAAGAATTTCGACGTAACTCGATAAAAACTTATGGCTTAGTTGGTCACAGCACTTGGATTATTTCCAAAGAAACCCGGTTCCAATCCCGCTACGTTCAAATTTTAATACGTATTCTTAAAAGTAAGAAGAGATTATATTTTTCACAATAGGTAACTCGTTTTAAAACCCTCAAGAGATTGGATTGGCAGGTGATTCAAATTTAAAAAAAAATCACCTACAAACAAGATATTTCTTTCCATAGCCAACGCACTTTTACAAGTTCTATATTTAAACAATGTTCACTTAAGCGTCTTTTCAGTTACTATATAGGAATTTCATGCTGAAATGCGCGCGACGCTTGACCATATAATGCATATACGCATTCCTCTAAAGGTTTCTGTATTATAAATCTATTCTGCGCACCCTCTGGCAATATAATGTACGCTACGTTGACGACCTTACGGAACAACGGCGCAGAAACTTAAGCTGTTTTTAGCATATTTTATAGTATTTTAATTATAAATCTCCTGTAATAGAATACTTCATATATATTTTTAGGTTCAAGCAGTGTCCCATAGAGGGTAGGCAGAGGGAACTTAGTGTTAGGACACTCCGTTCCCCATTTTTCGCCGATTTCTAGCGGCATTGCATGTTCAGTGGCGGAACTCATCGCCGCGCTTTGCCTCGACACCATAGCAAAGAAATGAAAATATTAAATAATTCATTTCTTCGAGTATGGATCGAACCCTCAACCAGTCATGTTTACAGTCACACACCTGTGCCCCTAATAGCATAATATCTGTTAAGGTAAATGGCGAAAGATAATTTCGTTCTCTATTTTCCGCCGAGACATTCTATGTAGAGTGGCGGAGTACAACTCCAGATTTTAGGTTATAAGAACAAAGGATCGAAAAAATAAATAAAATATAAATGCTGAACAAATTTATTATCAATACAAACAAAACTATTACTACATATTTAATTAACGTGCAATCTTATGCTATTTTACATATATGTTACTTAATTGCTAGAATTTTTATGCCGTTTTTAGAGTTCAGTTTCAAATTTCGGGAAGTAAGACGTTTCTTTAGAAAACCACATAAGTCGGTTCCGTAGTGATACCACAATCGGTGTTACGTGTCGATATGTGGAAATAGCCGTCGATACCCCAGTCCCTACCCCAGGAGTTTTTAACAATCCAATATTCTTCACCATCACGATTTCCATATCCTACCAAGGTGACTTCGTGATTCAACACTTTTTTGTTACTAAAATACATACAGTCAATATCATGTATAAATACAATAAGTTTTATAAAAATGAATCGCAAAACGAAGAATATAGAACGTATATTTTCATTTTTCAGCTTTACGCTGAATCCCGCAGGGTAGGCAGAGTGGGGAGTCTGGTGCTAAGACATTTCACTCTCTTTTTTTCGTCGAATTCTAGATGCATTGCGTGTACGGAACTGAACGCCGCGCTTTGCCTTGATACCAGAGCGAAGAAATGAAAATACAAAATATTTCTTCATTTAAAAAAAATTCTATTCATTTCTTCCAGTGGGACTTAAATCTACAATCAATGACTTACCTGTCGCGCTTGTGTCAGTGCTAACATATTTTTTTATTTAAAATAAATTATTTATTAATAAGACAACTTACCAAGTATTATCAAAAACAATGCCACCAGTATAGTAGAGCAAGGAATCAGTGGCATCAATTGATACTGATAGGGGCCCGTGATTAATTAACGCAATCTGCAAAAAATAAAAAAAACTATAAAAGATTTTTCCTTATTCCCTACATATAATATGTAAATAATAGAATAAAATTCTAATAGTAAATTCATAAATTTATATTTAATTTTTTTAGGTTCCCAGGCTCCCCTGCAGCGTAAAACTTATCAAAACTAAAATAAAACTATTATTATACCTTTAATGCTTCATTGTTAAATGGAGTGACGTCTGTAAATCCTTTGATTGTATATAGTTTTGTCATGTTTTTTATTTTACAAAAGCCATCCTAAAAATCATAAGATAATAATTTATTTTAAGATAAATATTAAAATAAATACATTATGCTATTACAAATTTATGATACGCTTATGCTAAAATAATAATAATTACTTTATTAGCATAAGGGCCATACTCTTCTTCTGTTGGCAAACCATATTTCATCATCCAATTATAGGCACCGGTGTCAGAGCCTCCATTGCACCCTAATACGTCAAATCTAGAATAAAATATATTGATTTGAAATGTACGTTCACAATGCACATTAAAATTGTGTAAAATAACTAACAAGTTGCGGCGTTGAGTTCTGCCACTCAACACGCAATGAATCCAGAATTCGGCAGAAAGTTGGGAAAGGAGTGTCTTAACTCTAGGTTCCCTCTGCCTACCCTGCTGTGTGCGGGATACAGCGTCAATCTAATTTAATTTAATTTTTATCAAACAAGTTTAAATCTTATCGATTTTGAATGTCGAATAAATTATAATCTCGCTGTCATATATAAATATATTGTACATAATAATGCTATTATATAAATACAAATTTCATAATTAACATAACAATTTAAAAAGATGAAAAGTTAAAAGATTATATTAAGGGCTATACAATGTAACATATAGATAGGAAACATTCTAACAAATATATTGTAATATAATAAACTTACCCCCAAGCGCAATCAATTAGTGCCTGATTCGCTAATCTCAAAAGTCTGCCTCCGTTTACTCGAGCTAACGCTCCCTCTGCAGCGCTGGTCGTACCAAAAGTCCAACATGATCCACACGAATCTTGATCTAAAATTGTCCAGATACTTTGTTTACAGGTTACTGTATATTTTATACTTTTACTTACGTGGTAGCATTTTCGTTTTGATATCTAAAATATTTGATCCCAAATGATATATGGTAATAACTAATACAGAAAGAAATCGGACTAAAATGGAAACAAAAAAGAGGAAAACCTTCAGATTTTATCGGATGATTTTGATATAAGAATTAGAAGTGATTATAAAAATATTTATGCATAATAAGATACTTTACTTTATATTGAAAAAAATATTCTGTAAATCTATAATTTTTTTATATTAGTGTGTTCTCTTACCATATTTTTAACTTATTAATTACCTCTGACTGGTGTTATAACACCTAGCATCCTTAAATCAAATTCTTCGGGTAATTCTTTAGATACTTTATCAATGTGTGTTTTGTTGTATGGGAAAGGCACTGTTCCAGTTTCTCCTGCTTTGCGTCTTCGAAGGCCTTTCATCTTTTCTATTTCATCTGGAGTGCGATCCGAAAATTTGTTGATACCAAGTTTAAAAGTGGTGTTTTTTCGGTTGTGGGTATGGATAAATCTGTGATATTATAAGTTGGTATATATGAATAACAAAGATATTTATATAAAGTAAAAAAAATAATATTTGTGTATTACAAAACAGACACGAGTATTTATTACAATTAATTTCAAAACAGACCAAAATATATACATTTAATATGATCGTACATCCAATTACGATTGACCTCAAATCTGCCATTATGTTTACTATACAAAAAAGAAACAGTAGCTCAGAACGTGAAATATTAAGAACGCAAAATGCCCAAACAAAAACAAACTCACCTTAAATTTTCAGCAAAAATATTTCTTCTTTTTTCATGTTCAGTTTGATCATCGTACTGTCTTCCATAATCATTGATAAACCTTTTAAAAACCATGAAACTTATACTATAATATATATAATAACTTATACATATTATGTAGCTACAATATTAGTAACTAAAAGTATAAAATATATTTATTCATTTTTTTTTCATCTTCACGCTGTATCCCGCACACAGCAGGGTAGGCAGAGGGAACCTAGTGTTAAGACACTGCGTTCCCCACTTTCTGCCGAATTCTGGAAGCATTGCGTGATGAGTGGCAGAACTCAACGCCGCACTTAACCTCGACACCAGAGCGAAGAAATGGAAATATAAATTTAAGTAAATATTTCATCTCCTCGAGTGGGGATCGAACCCACAACCAGTCGGTTTTTACAGTCACACCTCGTGCCGCTGCGCCATGACTGGCCTCATTATGTACACTGTATTTACATAATTTATGCAAATTGGGTTATTTGGATAATAACTTACCTTAAGAGACAGTCGTGGCGCAGCGTCATTCGGTGTGCCGCAATCCGGTTGTAGGTTTGATTACCACTCGAGAGTATGAAATTATTTTACTTCTTTGCTCTGGTAATAAGACAAGATGCAGCGTTGAGTTCTGCCACCCAACACGCAGTGTCTCAAATACATGGCGGGAAGTGGGCAGCGGAATACCTTTACAATAGATTTCCTCTGTCTACTTTGCTATTTTATTGACATCGAAGTTAACTTTTGGCCGATACGCAATAAGTTTTCGCTATATAATAAGATATTATATAAAGAAAAAATATTAATGTTACAATTTACCTCGTAAATGCAGTACCCAAATCCTTATTACTGTTGTCTTGACCCGGTAGACTATCTTCTTCTGATCCTGAATTTTCAGTACAATTATCTAAAAATAACATGGCAATCAGGTTGATGATACTTACAATATTAAAATTATATTATGTACATTTAAACTTTATTGGTATATATAAACCTAGCGACCCATACGCGACTTCACCCGCTGAATCTTATTGTTATATTATAGCCAAATTAGACAAAATCTTTACATAAATTATATCAAATGTGTGATTGTGGTATATAATCAATAATATTAATGTAAAATTTCACATAAATCCGTTCAGTACTTTTTGCGTGAATGTGGAATAAACATCCATCCTCATAAACTTTCACATTCATAATATTAGTAAGATAGGATAGAATTTAAAAACGTGTCTTACATTGATCCACACTGAATACACTCTTGTCGTAGTCCTCTTCATAATTATTAATATTCCAAATATAGTGATTGGACACTTTTCCTAACCACGTGTTGTACGTTAATTCTTCGATTCTAGAAATATAATGTATTTTTTTTAGTTATTTTTTATCTTTAAATTTTTTATTTCCCCTATTGGGGATCTACCCACAAGCATCACGTTTATTATCTTTACACTTTATCGTTACGGTAGGCTGGTGTTATTTCTAAGAGTCTTAATACATCTTCGTAGGGGCTCTTTAATATGCATTATGAGAGATATAAGAGTGACTCACTTTATAGGAATCCAATATGTTTTTTTATCATTTAATGTAGCCCATATATATACTCTTTCTTCAGTGTTCATATAATCGTCCTCGTTGATCTTAGCAAATTTGTCGACTTCGCCGGACGCTAACATTTCTTTGCCTAATGTTGAGAGATAAAGAGAATAAATAAAAAAAAATAGTACCTACTCACAATTTCCTTAACAATAGCACATACAGCAGTACTATTAGGATATTTGGAATAGAATGTTTATAGAGAAAAAAAATACTTACCAACATATTCAAATGAACTAGCTGATGGCAAGATTTCCTCCAATGTTATGGGATTTCCTATGGAACCGTTAGTGTAATAACAAAATATTTTGTTAAAATATTCTTCAGTTGTTTTTGGGGAAATCTGTGTAAATATAATAACTAACATCATTTTAAAGTATTTTTTTGCACATAGTATATATATCCATAGCGAAGTTATGGCATGTTCAAAAATGTATCATACTTTGTTGGGTGACGAAACTCAACTTTTTGGTAATTAACTTGGACACTTATTTAAAGACAAAAAAGATAAAAAGTATCGACAATTACTTCGTGCGCTTTGTGCATGTATAGCAAATTACTACTGAATCAAAATTATCAAGATTATACGTAAAATACACACATATATACTTTTAGTATACGTAAATTAAAGAAATTAAATAAGTTTGTACCTCATATTCTACTCCAAAACTTAAACTCTTTATTGAAGCAGCTACGGAGATCGTTTTGACTGCGCCATGGTTGTAATCCACTCTAGACTTTTTTGATGAACGCCTTAAATAACAAAAAAAAATCGACTTCAAACAACGAACTAAAAAGTAAAAAATAAGTAAAACATGCTTAGTAATTCGATATTGTAGTAAGGTTGTTGTAGCATTAGCTTAACACCGACTTCAAAATTATAAAATCTTTTTTAATTGTTTGTGTTTAACAAAATAAAAGTACGGTTAAAAAAATATTTTGGTACTTTTTAGTTCATTGCTTGTAGTCGGTTTTTTTTTGTTAAAAATTAATTTACTTATTAAGAAAACGTATAAAAATCTGAACGTAGCGGAATTTGAACCCGCGCCTCCTGGAAACCGACCAGGTCGATTCATCAGGTTTTCTAAATAAGTATTTATCAAAATCTGTTCACCCAGTCAAAAGTTCTGAGGTAACAAACATAAAAAAAAATCTGTCGAAACAAAAAAATACAGTCGAATTGATAACCTCCTTTTCTTACACAAGTCGGTTAAAAAATAGAACTCTTATATATATATTTATATTTTTGTGTAGACTATATGTTAAATGTATGTATGTTCTAGAGATATTTCTGTACTACCCATAGATGATTTTTAAATAAATAATAAGATATTTTTGGTTACCAGTTGAAACTTACCAGTATTTGATGTCTTCTACTAAGCCAGAACCTAGAAATAGCTTTGTTGCTTCCAGCGCATATTTTTTTTGCCATTTCAATTCTGGAACATCTTTATCTTGAACTGTGAAAGAAATTGTATTATTTCTTTAGTATTTGCTGTTACTCTATTTATAGAACTACTATTTTCTTAAATTTCGTATTTTTGCTCATGATATATATATTCTTTATTGCACTATAAAAAAATAAATGGCATGATATAGGCAGAGGTAACCTATACCCAAGTGATATGCCACCCAGCTAAGATCATTTTTTATTTATAGTCAGTTAAGGTAGGAAAAATTGTGACGCTTATACATAGCAATATACAATTATTTATCAGTACATTCTTACAAATATCTAAATTTTACTTACCAGACTTCCCTGTCACGTATACAACGAAGAGTAAATATAATATTTTTTTTAGTAACAAATTCATCGTGGACCAGTTAGAAACCATTCGGCTTCCACTGCGATCACTATTGACATAACTGCGTAAAAGAATTCCTTTTATAATATTTTTTTATCAAATCTATAAATTAATTAATCATTAACTTGTATTTTTATCACAGTATTAAAATAAATAATGTGGATATGATTTAAACAAGTTGTTTAAGGATAACGTGGCACAGTTGTGCAGTTTCTGATTGTCAATAATCGGATGCGGATTCAATTTTTGTCTTGGAGAATGAATTATTTTGATTTTTTGCTTTGATTAAAATTCAGCGCATTATTCATACCAATACTCTATATAATACTGTGTCCAATGGAGAACCCAGTGTCTAAATCTAAATAAATTCATCACTATTCAGTTTTGTGAATACTTAAAATTGCTAGTAAAATCCACATCGTGAGTACGTTTAGATCATTTCTTAGACTATTTTTTTCTCGCTTTATTCCGCGCATAGCAGAGTAAGCAGAGAGAACCTGGGATATAATGCTAAGGCACTCTATTCCCACTCTGTTGCTGAATTCTCGAGGTACTGCGTGTTGAATAGCGTAATAAAAAGCCGCGCTTTACGTTGTGGAACCTGAGCGAGGTAATAAAAATATTAAATATTTCAATCCCCAGAGTGAGAATCGATCCCGAAACCGCCGCGCTTACAATCGTACAGTTCTACCCCTGCACCACGATGGCCTCGAATTCATGCTTCTTAAAATTTTAAATAAATTTGTATATTTATGTCTATGATTAACTTTTAACCGTTTTAAATATTTCGACAATTTGACAAATATTAAATTAAATCCCATCAAAAATTTACATGATGAATGAGAGCCAAGTTAAATGTTCACCGACAAAAGTTCTATGAGTATATGGGTGTCGAGTTCTGTGTTCATCTTCTATTCTTTTATCGGTGAGCATTTAACTTGGGTCTCATTTCACATTTATGTTTTTGATGGAATATCATAATTTTTTTGTAAATAGTTTTCTTTTCCTACGTGTTTCAATCTAGCTTTCATAAATAACTGTTTTACTTTCTAGATAGTAATTGCCTTCGATCAACCATACACGTGTATAGTTGATCGAAGGTAATTACCAATAATTGTCAAATGTTGTATTTAGTTTTTTTCGTGTACATACTGTGTGTATATAGTATATCTTGGTACCAAACATCAAGTTTCTAGGTCACCTAGAATTGGGTTATGTTTTTGATGAGTGACTGAGTCAGTTACAAAAATAACTGTTTTAAACTACAATATACCAATAAATGTATGAGTTAAATTTATTACTTGTTAATTTATTTATGGAATTTTATATACAACATAAGCTAAGTATTTTTGGGAATGACAAGCGGCAGATCGGCAACGCTTAATAGTATTTTTGTAGTAGTAGTACGTTATTGATATCTATTTATAATTACCTCACACGTATGAATAAATATAATGAAATATAAATAATAATCCTACGTCTTAACTGTTGATGAATCTTGCATTTTTTTTTTAGGTATAGTCTTGCAATATTTTACCCTATTTTCTGTGCCCGTAAAAGGAGCGCAGGCGCTTCCACTCTATAGTATACAATTTATATATTTGATACTTTTATAAAATCCATATTAGGCCTTCACTTGCAGAATTAATTATATCAAAATTTTAAACACAATCATTACAGTTTAATGAAGCCCGATAGCAAATTTTTGATAGTAATTATTTTAATTAAATTTTACTGATAATATTTGGTATAAATATACTTACTTATTATAAATATTACCTACATTAGAGTAATAAATAGAAATATATGGATATTTTAAGTAATTACATTTGTTCTTAATATATTTTTTTAAAATAATATTTTCATTTTCATTCATTTTCAATTTTCATAATTTCTTATCCTTAGATAAAACCTACAACTTAGACCAAGCCTATAATGGATCAGTTATTTTTGAAAGCTACACAGAAAGAATATTAGAGCTTTTAAAAGATCTTTGTTAAAAAATATTCCGTAATTTATTACAATATGCTTTAAATTAAACGATGCAATCGCATTTAAAATAATTCTNAATGTTTAAAAATAAAATAATTCTACCTTTAAAACATTATCAGGAGTCATAGACACAGATTTAAAAGATATATCTTAAGGAAATGTATATTTTAATGACTTAAGAGTCATAAGTACAAAAATAGATTTATGTTTAAATTTCGCAGATTTAGAATATCTTTTTTTAAGAAAATGTAGGTTTTAAAGACAGAATTATTAAAATACGTATCGTAATAATTGAATCGTTTAATTTAAATCCAATTTTTATAGATTATTTTATTTTAAACAAATATATTTTAAGAGCTGTAATATTTTTGAATATTAATTTATTTAAATTTACATTTTCATTTATTTAAATTTACATTTTCATTTATTTATTTGAGGCCGGTCGTGGCGCAGCGGCACGAGGTGTGACTGCAAAACCGACTGGTTGTGGGTTCGATCCCCACTCGAAGAGATGAAATATTTACTTAAATTTATATTTCCATTTCTTCGCTCTGGTGTCGAGGTTAAGCGCGGCGTTGAGTTCTGCCACTCAACACGCAATGCCTCCAGAATTCGGCAGAAAGTGGGGAACGGAGTGTCTTAACACTAGGTTCCCTCTGTCTACCCTGCTGTGTGCGGGATACAGCGTGAAGCAAGTAAAAAAAAAAAATTATTTAAATTTACATTTTCAGGGAAAATGCGGAATTGAGTTCCACCACTCAACACGCAGTGCCTGCAGTATTCGGCGGTAAATGGAGAACGGAGTGTCAACACTAGGTTCCCTCTGCCTACCTTGCTGTGTGCGGTATAAAGTGTGAGGCTGTTTTTTACATTTTTTCCCATGTAGCTTTTATATAAGTATAGCAGATTCGTTATAGGTTAGTCTATCGAAGTAATTAAGGCGATCCAGTAATTGATGGCGATTTTAATTAAAACTCGAGATGAGTCGGGGATTTGCTAGCTTCGAACGACGAACGTATTGTTTGTAGGTTACAGATAGATTGGCTTAAGGAGAATTAATGTCTTACTATAAGCTACTTTATCTAATTTAATTTATTACATTTTCCTTGAGCCCGTCGTGGCGGAGGATCACATACGTGCGAATGTAAAGGCACCGGTTGTGTGTTAGATTCCCACTCGAGGAAATGAAATCTATACTAATAAAAATAATAAATATCTCTTAGTAGATCGGACCGGATCGAATCGGTTCGGAACTAAATACGGACCAGTAGGTACGATTTACTTGTTTTTTAGTGGAAAGTGGAGAACGGAAATGTGTTAACTTTTAATGAGAACGGAGTGTCTTAACACTAAGTTTCCAGGTTCTCTCTGCCTAATCTGCTATGACCGGAATACAGCGTGAAGCTAAAATTTATTCATCCATAACTAGCGTTCTTTATATGATTTTTAATCGCTTATCAGTTTTTTTTATAAGTCAGCTATATTTTTCCTGTTATAATATTATACTAGATCAAGAAATTAGAGTATCCAAGTGTCAAGACACTTCGCTGCGACCGAAACATTGCTAGTTGAAAGACGGATCTCAACGCTGCATTTTATTTTACCAGAGCTCGTATATGATTATAATTATTTGGAATAACATTTATTTAATATTTTGTCCATATATGGCCTTAATAAGAATGTTAAAATTATACCATTTCCAACGAATAGTAAACGTAGAGTTTTTGTTTTGCGTTTTGCTGTAACAGAACCTTAAAGTTTCTAATAGAAAGGTGTTTGATAGCAGCTGTTGCTAGTTAATGCTAAATTATAGTCCGCCGCAGGTGCAGGGGTAAAATATGCGGCAAATCTTGTTTATCTGTAGCTCTACTTCTCTTGAGTTTGTTAGCAGTTGATCGTGCTAATATTAATTTTAAATTTCTATATTATTTTATTTTATTTCATTTTTGAATCAGCACAAGTGTGTGATTGTAAATGTGACAGGTTGTGGGTTCGATTTCCACTCGAGGAAATGAAATATATTTAATTATTTTCATTCTATATCCCCAGAATTCAGTGGAAAGTGGGGAGCGGAGTGCCTTTATATTAGCCTTCCTCTGCCTACCCTGCTTGCTACATGCGAAATAAAACGTGAAGTTGAAAAAAAAAATCTATTAATTAATTTTATAAGCCAAATCACTATAACAATAATTTAGGGTTAAACTACAAATATCATTTAGTAATATTATCTATCTGTGTTTTAATTTTGTTTAGGTTCACTGATGTGAATTGTTGATCCTAATAAACAAAAAATATATATGTTTTTAAGCTAAGCAATTTTTCTTATGATTTTAGTTAAGTGATTCATCATCTTCATCACAGCCGTTTTAACGCCCTCTGGTAGACCTTGGAGGAGGCCCAAAGAGGTATAGGACGCAACGAAATATGACACGAGAAGAATTACGTTCAAAAAGTTTTGAGATTAAGTAGTCTTGTTAATAAAAAAAAACTTGGTTTTCACTCAATATAGGTGGCATAGAAATATAAAATGCACTATATGTTTAAATTGTTACTTCGTTTTTAAATCATTGTGTTGTATCTGTCAGCCATCGCTTTATTACATAGGGCTGAGGAGGAGCTGAATATTTTTTTTTATTAAATTAGAATATCTAAGAATAACAACATTATTAATTCTATGATTTTTTTTGCTTCTATAAATTGTTCATATTGAAATGTTATTAAATTATCATAACAGTTTTAAGGTTATAATTAAAATTATTAATGATTATACTCAACTATAATGTAAGTGTTACATAAAAATATAACTCTTATAATTTTCACTGAATATGAAATAAAAAGCTTATATTTACTTTGCTTGGACGGTTTCCAAGAGACACAGGTTCAAATCCCGCTACGTTTAAATTTTTATATTTTCTAAAATGTATCTTTCTTTCCTACAATGGAACGTACTTTTTAGAAAATACTTTAAATTGTAAAAAGGTCAATTTAATCTGTGACAACTGAAATATATGCAAGCTAAATAAAAGTAGTGCTTAAAAAGGCGGTAGCCCTGAGCTGATCGTTCTATTCAAATCAGACAGGCAACTGGCTGGCACGCAAATGCAAATTTCATCTCCATCCTGGACTCTTGTTGCTTACAAGTTAGCTGGGTTAAATAAAACATTGAGCTGTGAACAATATTATTGTACATTTAAAATCGCGTATATTTAGTGTTATATATTTTTGGAAACCCGACGTTTCCTTACAGTAGTCCTTGGTCATAAGAACCCACCCCCATCCACCCCCTTGCCCTCGCTACATTTGAGGCACAAGCTCCAGGCATTGCTCTAAAATCCTCACACAGCAACGCAATAGATCCAGCACTCACACTATGAATCTATGGAATTTAATGACTTTCTTCTTTTTTTAACAACTTTTCGGTAAATGATGAAAGGATGGTTTTAACATCAAAAAACACGTGCGGCCTTCGACGTAGGTGATAGAACTTGTGGCACGAGACATTGACCATTTGATGCATCTTTTTATTTTGAACGTAGCCCCGTCATTTGGTCACACAAAAACAGAATTGTCGTCGACAAAAAACGGTACGCTGTTTTGGTAGTCAAAAGAATCAACTTGGAAAAAACGGTCGAACGAACCCAAGCCGATTCAGCAATATAAATTTAATAGCTTTTGTTAACGTTAGGCAAATTTAAACCAAAAACAGATAATAGTAAAGTTGAGTTTACAATGTGAATGTTTCAGGTAGTTTTTATCATTTCTGGTAGTCGTAGAAGATAGGCGCGAAATGCACTCGCGAGCTGTCACGCGCCGAATTTATCGGTTCATCGATTTTAACTAAGAAATTTTTAAATATTTTACTGTAGAATTTTTAATATATCACAAATAATACATAATACCATTTCCAAGTAATCCGTAATCTATATAACAATATATTATTATATATTTATGATATTAAATGGATTTCCGGTGAAAAATTACATATCATTTCCAAGTACATACATCTGGTAAAGATGATTTGGAAGATTCTATTCCATAGCTAACCTGAGAATGGTTAGTTAGAGAATATTACAAGTGCAGGAAAAGAAAGATTTTGAAAATGAGTCCGTTTATTAATCATATACAAATTGTTTTAGACTGACTAGACTACTACTGTCTTGGACTAGAACTATAGAATAGTAATTTATATGTATTTTTTCAGCTGTACATCTTTTCCCGTAGACAGAAATCATTATGTTGAGACACTCCATTTTCCCTTTCTCTATTGATTTGGAAACGTTATGGGTTAAGGGGCCCAACTTATCGTCGCACACATATATACAGCTCGGATACTTTCTGAAAAATAATATTGGAATATTTCGTGTTCCAGAATTTTACGTAAGCAATTAACAATTAAACAGAGTAACAAAAAATAAAGAAATACACACGTATTAGGGCTTTTTCACTTACCATAAAGTTAAGCTATGAAAATATAATATATTTCCGAAATATACACTAATTGTCGAATTCGTTACAAAAATATGTAATAACAAGAGGATTTTGTGTTATTTCAATAAAAGACGAGTGATACATTCAAAAAAGGTAGTATTAATTATATAAAACTATAATTTCGTAAATTAAAAATTACTCTATACGAGTTTCTTGATATAAAATCACTTTTTACGGTCACAATTAGAGTATCAAAGATACGAATACATAAAATAATTAACGCCCACATTTACATACGAATGTAGACAACTTAAGACAGAAATCTAAAGAATTACGTATTACTCGAATACTTTAGTTCATGAGATGATAAGAGATTTTATATGTCTCAGTGTTTATTTAGAAAAACCTGCTATAAAAATTTTAAGTGAATGCTTATATATTAAGTTGCGCCGTATATATAGCATTCTCCTGTATGCTGTCTGGATGTATTGAGGCCGTCGTGGCGCGGGGACACTAGGGTTCGGCTGTAACACGATCGTTGTAGGTTCGATTCCCTTCTATTAATTTGGATTATTATTTATTAATATTTTTATTTTAATCTTCTCTCTAGCACCAAGACAAAGCCTGGCGTTGAGTTCAACCACTTAACACCTAATACAAACTGGGGAACGGCGTGTGTTAACACTAGGTTGCCTACTCTGCTATATGCGAGATATAATGTGAAACTAACATGCTCTTCTCCTCCATCATTTATTTTATTATAATACATACATATGTCTGAAGTGGTATTACAGGTAATTATTAGATAATTCCAACCTTATCATGAAATCATTATATTTTGTATTAACATTATAAATATTTAGAGTTCTAATACAGGCGCTGTTAAATATCAAAATTATTTGTTACTAGATTCCCATTGCTTTCTTTATTGATACAAAATACACAATAAATCAAAAAAATATACACAAATATTCTTAAACAATATCCACATAGTTACTACGTCCACGTAGCGTATTCAATCATAACCAATGTCAATACCATTTCTAAAGACACCGACTTTATTGTTTGCGGTTAGAAAACAATAAATCATGTCCCGCTATGCCATTCTATCATTAGACCTTTTATTGTATTCAAATAATAATCTATTGTCTTTTATACTAAGATATGATCGTAGCGCAATCATCGAGTTTAGGTCTCCGATGTGTTGACATCAAAGAAATTGAATAATTGATGTTATTCTTGATATTCAGCTTATAAACGGTTTATTATATTTAATTATTAAACCAATTTATTTTAATTTATAATTTTATTTTTTCGTTCCAGTGTCGAGGCAAAGCGCGGTGTTGAGTTCTGCCAATTAATATGCAATGCCTCCTGCAGTCGGTGGAAAGTGGGGAACGAAGTGTCTTAACACAAAGGTTCCCGTCTGTCTACCCTTCTGTGTGCGGGTTACAACGTGAAGCTGCTTTAATTTTTTTTTATTAAACATATTTAATTATTTTAAACTTTTTTAGCTTTAAAATTTTACCCACGTAGGTTTAATTAATGAGTACAAGCCTCAAACCTATAATTGTTTCATTTTCTCTGAGTCGGCCGCTTAAGGTCTCCGTACTGCCCCCGTATTCTTTATAACTCATAAATAACTTGCAAAATTGCTTTCTTAATTAGACGCTGAACCGGCTATAAGCCGAAGTCTCCATAATTTATTTTATTATAGCTTCAGTAGTCGCTATCATTTTTAAGTAATCTATATAAGTAGCTGATTTATCATGCTAAAACCTCAATTAAATAAATATATTAAATAACTAAATAATTTATCATAATTGTAATAGATTACGCTTTTGTTTAACATAAATATTATGATTCCCGCAAAGTAGGGTAAGCAGAGGAAACCTATTGTTAAGAACTCCGTTCCTCATTTTTTGCTGGATTCTTGAGGCATTGCGTGTTGAGTGACGGAACTCAATGCCGCGGCTTGTCGTCTCGTTTCCAGAGCGTGGAATTGGAAATGTTAAATACAGGGAAAAAATCCCTGTATGCGAATCGAACCCACAATCGCATAGAGTTTAATATTATACAATAATATACAAATTATTAAAATTAATATGCTTTTAAATGGTCACTTTTTTAATCTAATCGAATCTAATTTAACTTCACGCTGTATCTGTAGTGTAGTCTGGGAGAACGAAGCACCAAACGCTACGATCTCTGTGTACCTCTTTCGCCTCGTCCACTGTCATCAACATCTTCATATATACTCTCCGAGGGGTCCTCATGCTTTTTCCGCGACCTACATCCAGTATCTTTGACACTCTGTTTCCGAAGGTCAACCGAGGTCAACCGAGGTCTTCCCCTACCTTCCTTACCGTCACAAATCTTTTTTGCCATTTTTACCACTCATTCGTTCGACGTGCTCAAACCAGCTAAGCTAAATTCTTTATACTCTCTGTGATATCCTCGCAAGTATCTGCCATTCTGTGTATCTCTTCATAGCGGAGTGGACCAGCTGACTCTGCATAACCTACGAAGAGATCGCAACTCCACAGCATAAATGCTGAATCTTTGCTGAAGAATGAAAGAAAGATAAATTTGTTTCTTTTACTCCATAACTCAAAATAGGTATATAGGTATATGTAGGCAGCAATTACAGTACAGTCTCTATTTTAATATTCAGATCTTATTCATCATAAAAATAGAATTGCAAATATATATCTCTATGACTATAGGGAACTAAACTAAATATGAAGTAAATTAAATACATATATTATGTTACGTTTTGTAGCGTAACAATACCTTTTCTGGGCTATTTGTGGCAATTTTGACCAACTAAATATATTATATTGATATAACTTTTTTATTTATGAACCTATAAAATAAAAAGAAAGATAAAACAAACACTGAATGTAAAGCTTGCCAAAATACTATAACAGAAACTGCATTTCAATCAGTTATTTCTGAGATTATTTATTGGCACTTATTTTTTCACAATACACCTACATTAAACGAAATCCTGAAATAGAAAGAACACATCACAAATAAATAGATGATTAATTTATTTTAGAACATGAGAACTGAACGAGCATTATCCGTTATATTTAACGATCGTTATTAATAGCTTTGATTGGTTTTAAAAGGCTACTGGTCGTAATCGAAAGCTCCGAATACCGATGTTTTACTGATGCTATCGACAATTGAGGTTGCCGCGCCATCTTAATAACCGGAAGACGGTGCATCCACGCTTAAAACTACTTTTTGTTAAAGATGTACTGTATGTCTTTTAAAGTCAGTTAAATTGAAATATGTTTTATTGCTCAAATAGCTAATTGGGCTTTTTTATTCGAACTCAGCCTTATTAAGATGTAGTTGCGATGTGTTTGAATTAATACAATGGTTGTAGATTCAAATTGTTACATATATGGTTATGAGAAATTGGAAATGTTTTTGCTCAAAATGTGTGATATTGTGTAAGATAGTATTACATTCTACTAATACTTTTTGCATTTGTTGAGTCAATGAAACTTATTTTAATATATAAATGACGAAATTATGACTTTTATATGTGAAGCTTTTGTTTAAATATATAATGATTAAATGATTTATTTAAATATTTAAGACTTAAAATGAGGCCAGTTTTACGTTTAAGTTGTATCCCGCAGACAGCAGGTAGGCAGGCAGCCAGAGGGAACCTAATGTTAAGACAATCCGTTAACCACTTTCCGCCGAATTCTGGAGGCATTGCGTGTCGAGTGGCCGAACTCAACGCCGCGCTTTGCCTCGACTTTGCTTTTGCTTTTGCGTTGCGGAAATTAATTTTAACATTTTTATCTCATTGGTATTGTGTCGAGGCAGAGCGCGGCGTTAAGTTCTGCCATTCAGTAAGCCTCCAGAATTGGGCGGAGAGTGGGAAGCGGTGTGTCTTAATATTAGGGTTCCTCTGCCTACCCTGCTGCATGCTGAAAAAAACATAATACTTAACTTATTTTAAATAAGCTACATGCTCAACAAATATTTTTATTTCGTTTTTTGTAAACAAAGTTACTCATTAATCTGTCATCCTTTCACTATTGCGTATAAAACCATCAAGATTTAACTCAGATAACGCGTACACGTTCATACGTAGAAATCTCTTCGACTTATCATAACAATCAATTCGCTTGCCGCTGTCCATTTGTTTAATAGTCGTAGTATAGACAGGGAGCTAAATGTTATCGGGGGATGTCAATCTGTATGTATTTCAAGAGCTGTCTCACCGACCGTTACGTTTTTACGTCGGTGTGTCCGCTTTGGCTGTATGAGTGCTTGTTCTATTAAATATAATGAATTGCTTGCTCTCCTTTCATACGCTGTGCTGTTTCATTTCAAGGAATTAATGTAAATGTTTATTTGATCATATAACATTTTTTTGTTATTGTAGTATGTATGTGTAAGGTTGTTGAAGACTTCGTGGTGGAGTTGTGCATTATTTGGTGTTTTAATGTACGGTGACTTGGATTTCTATTAGGTGATTTTGTTTATATTTTATAATATTTTTATTTTGGTGTACTTCTGGTAAGATTTCATACGGTTAGGTTAGGTCTGAAACAGTTATCGCTCTGAAGGAGACCGTGGAGCGGGTGAGTGAGTCCAGCGCAAACGCAGACTCGCTCCGCCGCCGTAGGCCACGGAGTAAAAGAAGGCAGTATGCGCATCTTCTACTCCCCCTACCCTAGAGGTCGGACTGCGGGAGGGTCACAGTGATCCTCCGGTAATTCATCGAGGCTATGGGTGTCCTAGAAGAAACCCCGAGGCACCCAGAAGGCGGCAGTGGCCGGCAAGAGGCGGGCCTTCCATCGATGCGTCGTAGTAGTATGCGCAAGCGATCCTGCGGCGTCTCATATTGGTGGAGAGGGTTTTCGCTGGGTTTTAGTGGGTAGTATCGGTTTCATCGGTGAGTCCCACCGTTCGAAATAAAAATGTCTGAAACAGTTGACACAATTGAAAATAAACTTTTATTATAGTATAAATTTTGTAATTAATGACAAAATTATGGACATTTTTTTTTTTAATTTTACTCATAATTTCTGCATGATGTCTTTTTATTCTATCAACTGATATCAATATAGATACTATTACATGCATTTGTTAAAAAATATATATTTAATAATTTAATTTTTGGATGCCATGTAACTAAAAAAAAAACTTACTGTACCAAGAGTAGGTTGGTACTCTCTAGGGTCCCCTAGAGTACTACTCTCTAGAGTTGTATATTACTAATTTACGTAAACACGAAGTCACGTTACATCTAACGACCAGATCGTAAATACACGCCTATACGCAACGTACAAAAAGATTAAACCTACTGATTAATCAGTGACTAATGGATCAAAGAACAAAATGTTTGGATTCGTCGATCTTCGGCCATTGTTTATTACATACATTCAACTAGACGACTGACATTCAACTTAATGTTTCTCGTTTTTATCTCTTGTGCAGGTGATTGAGATTTATATCAGTTTTTTTTTAAGCATATCATTTTGGCACGGTGGCATAAATTGATGAGTTGAAATAATCATTCTTTTATAAAGTTCATCGCTCACATTATTATACATACTATTTATTTGTACCTACTATATATTTTATTTATTATAATAGTATCTAATATGAAAACTGTTTAAAAATATTGTATTTAGTTAGTACTAGTTACTTACTTCATCGTGTTAACAATATGTTAACTTTTTTTATGGAAAAAGACAAGTCAAACGAGCCTCCTGATGGTAATTGATCACCTTCTCCATCTAGCTACAGGTGCGTTGCGGAAATACTGCCGTAGGTAAGCTATTTTACAGTTGCATGGCGCGTGAAAGGAAGATTTTATGAAATCGCTCAGTAGGGTGGACGGTTGTTGAGCTTGTGACGTATTGTGCGGTTCGAAAATTTGACGGCAGGTAACAGACCAAACAATTCACCAGAACACTCTTCGTGGTAAATGCGATGGAGAACGCACAGCGAGGAGACGTCTCTATGCAAAACCATAGTGTCAAGCCTTTCACAGATCATTAGGTACCCAACGATTCGAACGGCTCTACGTCGTGTACGATCAAATAGGTCAAGCTGATACTAGGTACGGTAGTCCAGAGAAGAAAACAGTAGGTAGACCCTGCCCCTTACAAGCTCTGCCATTGATCCCCCAGTTTATTTGAGGTTAACTTGGCCCTGCTTTTCAGATGATCGCGATACTGGCCGTCCCTCGAAACGCTAAGGCCCAATGTGCTGATACTGGGTGCGGCTTTAAAAAGTGTACTTTGAAAAACTGGTAACACAACAAATGGGTTTATCTTAGTGGTTAACGTTCAAATTTATGTCTTCCAGGAATTAAACCAGGTTCATCCCGTGAGGAAACACTTCTGAGGGATGCTACAATAGAAGACACAATTTTATTTCGAGGTACTGGTCGAGGTTCTCCCACACAGAGTTGCGCGATGATCAACCCATGCCACACTCGATCGAGGGCCTTTGCCATGTACCAACTAATTGCCTACAAAACTCTATTCATAAATTTTAATTTAAAGTAGAAGTGAAAATAATTTTAAGATATTTTAAAGATAATTTTCCCTAAGTTAATGTTAAGCCAACAGCTTCGCCCTACATCATAATATCCTAATTATTATAAATTTTATAAAAATGGTACAATTCTAGACCATCGTAGTGCAGCGGGACGCCGTCTCATTCGAGAGTTACTTATGAATTCCATCTCATCTCAGAAGACTGAAGTATTTTCAGTTGATTGCTCTAGCAAAATATATCTCTACTCTCAATAGAATATATTGTGTTATATATTGATATAACACAATAAATAGATCGAAATACAATAGTGTAAATAAAACAGTATAAATAAAATATTTTAAACTAAGTTAGTTACGTTCTAAGAAACCGAAGCAATGTTAACTTTGTGTTGTGGTTATTACAAAATGCTGTAGTTGAGACGTTGATTAAATTTAAAAGGTAAATTTATAAGATATTCTAATGTAGTAATAAAAAGATTATAAGTGATTAAGCTGACCGAGTGACTTGAATTTATTTTTTTTTAATGCAGAAGGAAACTTGAAGAATGTATTATATTATATTGAACTTTATTGTTGTTATTTCAAATTCCATTAAGCGAAACACGATGTTAGGTAGCCAAAAAACGACAAAGTATGGAAAATTGATATATATTTACAATACTTTTAACTTTTTCGTTGCTCATTATAAATGTAGTCAATGTTTAATAACTACTTTGTATCATGTTGTATTTAGTACTTTTTTTTCTACAATGTATATCGCGTAATACTCGTATATATGTTATATTACAAATATGCAATTAAATATTACATAAATTAACTCTAAAGTGCAATTATAATATTTTTTTCCAGCTTGTTGCTGTACCCCGTAGATAGTAGGATAGGCAGAGGGATTCTTGTGTTAAAACACTCCGTTTCCCATTTTCCGCCAAATTTTGAAGGCATTACGTATTGAGTGGCGGAATTCAACGCCGTACTTTGCCTCGGTACCAGAGCGAGGAAATGAAAATAATAAATATTTCATTTTCTCTAGTCCTCAATTATACTTTGTAATTTTATAAAATATTTAATTATTCTTGATATACTATATCCCAAAATCAAAGCAATACAATTTTAATTATCAACAAGTCGAACAACGTGGCGGTTCATTAGAAAAGCCAGCATCTGTTTTCGGTTGATCTAAATAGGGGCGATTAGATAACAAGTTATTTAAGACAAGATAAGGGTTAAACAAGAAGGGTGGCCTTAGTGTTATTGACTCGGGCGACTCGTCCAATCGACGCCAAGGACGGTGGCAGGTGTGCAGAGATGATGTGAAAAAGTGTACGACGCTTATAAATAGCGGTACGTTAACATCGAGTGTGGACTGATGAGTGCTCGAAAACTTGTCTTTTAAATAAACAACTCAAACCAACCAACTGTGTATTTATGGTGGCTTCTCTGTTTTTTTTTAATTATTTTTAATGTTTTTATATAATATGTTAATTAGTACATAAAATACTGGTTGATTCGGTTATTTTGTATGTGTTATCTTTGTCTTTAGTTTCCAGGCGTACAAGTCATTTAATAAGAAAAGAATGGGTATATATTATATTTGATTTATTAACAAGATTGACGTGTAGTATTTTTTTTCTGCAGAAATATATTATCTGTATATTGAATTATAAAAAAATATTTTTCATACCTATGAAGACAGAAAATATGTATAGGTGTGTACGTTTTTAATTTAATGTTTTTTTGTTTACTTTTTCGCATTACTCAATGAATGCATTTTATTTAATGTTTTTTTACTAAATTCGATTGTAAAGAAAGTAATAATTGTAAAGTAACTTCTATTACTGACTTAACAGCTATGATAAGAAACGACGGTAGAAGAACAAAAGCTAAAATATATCCTTGTCCTACCAGGCTTTGCCGGTACGAGCTAATACTAAATTAGTGTCAATACACAAATATTGGTAGATTAAACTAAATTTCAATAAATTTCGTGGAATTCGTACCGATAAAAAATATGTTATATGCATCAATTTTATTTTTTTCAAGGCTTTATTAGAGTCGTCGTGGCACAGGGGCACAAGCGTGCGATTGTAAGCGCAATGGTTGCGGGTTCGATTCTCACTTTAGGGAGTGAAATATTTGATATTTTCATTTCCTTGTTCTGGTAACAACTTCCACTTTCAGCCTAAAGAATTCAGTTGAAAGTGGAAACGGAAATGTCTTAATGAGAATAGGGTGTATTAGCAGAAAGCCACGTCACATATAACAAATATTTATTATAATTAATTAAAGATTTATTTTTATCTAACGATAAAATCATAAGAGGCCGGTCGTGGCGCAGCGGCACGAGGTGTGACTGTAAAACCGACTGGTTGTGGGTTCGATCCCCACTCGAGGAGATGAAATATTTACTTAAATTTATATTTCCATTTCTTCGCTCTGGTGTCGAGGTTAAGCGCGGCGTTGAGTTCTGCCCCTCAACACGCAATGCCTCCAGAATTCGGCAGAAAGTGGGGAACGGAGTGTCTTAACACTAGGTTCCCTCTGCCTACCCTGCTGTGTGCGGGATACAGCGTGAAGCTGATTTTATTTTTATAAAATCATAAAAATATAATCGTCCTCTAAAAAACAATCATACATACATATAAGAGAGCGGCATTATTAATGCAAAGAGAACGCAAATACATATTTGCTCTCTTTACTTTGTACCCGTTATACAAAGTGTGTAAGTAAGTAACTATATTTATAAAAGTAAACCTGACCACTATCACAAAACGTTGCAAAATGAAGATCGAGTACGTTCAGTTTGTAATTAAAATAATTATTGACTTCCACTGGTTCGACGCGGAAAGCGTCTATTGCTTTTAGCTTTGATGTCTGTAATTTCATTTTAAGTGTGTAATGACTGTATATGTACATAGAGAAAATAGATTCCATGTATATACTGAAGTGAGGCCGTCGTGGCGCAACGGTACAAGTGTGAGTGGTAAGCACGGCGGTTACGAATTCGATTCACGTTCGGAGAAATGAATTATTTATTGTGTTCATTTCATCGCTCTGGTAACAAGGCGGGGTATTGAGCTCCGTCGCTCAATACGTAATGTCTCGAGATTTTTGTGGAAAGTGGGAAACGGAGTGCCCGTTGGAGTGGCCCCAATATATGACGCCGTCGATGTGCCCCTGTGCCACAATATATGAGATACAGCGTGAAGCTAAAATTAAAAAAAATGTCATATCAGTAGATTATAAGAAACATCTTTGGTGATGATCGAACCCATGAACTAGACAAAATAAATTTAATTTAAAAAAAATTATAACGAATTTTCAAAATGTTAAAAGAATATTATATTTTTTAATCTTTCTCCTCGTTATAATTATCTATATAAACAAAAAAATATAATGACAAATCCGAAAAAAAAATATACCTATATAATAATGGTACACACAAAAAGGGCTCACACAACCTATATTTCTTTTCTATACCTCAAATTTTATAGGGTCATTTAAATAATCTTACTTTAGAAGCCATTCAAATGGGTATATCAGTCTGGCTATGTGAATTGAATCAAAAGATTGAATAACATTTGGCAGGTGATCTCGTGCAGATGCCAAAGGACCATTATCAAGTTTTTGAGGAACCGTGGACTTGTTTGTCATCGTTTTAACCGAGTTTAATTTTAATTAGTTCTTTTTTATGTCTGTCTGTCACATGACATTTTACCAGAATGCTTAATGATTAATATTATTCAGAGGAAAGTGCTAAATTAAGTTCTTGACTCCTTATTCATCAGGTTAATCACTGTTTCTGTGAAAGGTAGAGGAATGAGGTAATTAGTGATATGCCTTGAATATTTATTTCATTTAAGAATTTGCTAATTAAATGTGATAATTATTTATGTTTATTTATTTATTATTTATGTAGTTTAATGGATTTTTTTTGTCGCGTGCTACTTTCATTATATAATCCTAGTTATGTAAGTAAATTCATAAAAAAAATTGAATACTAATCGAATTATATAGAAAATCTATTTTATGTATCTACACGTATAGTCTATTTCCTATTGCATATAAATATATTATAATTACCATAATAATTACCATATAGTAAAGTATTTTTCTCACAACCTTTATCTTGTACTTCTCTTCTGCTGTTCGATTTAATTTAATATAGCCAGCCAATATGAGACTCAAGTTTTACGTCGCCAAGATCAGCCAAGCTTTCTATTTCTTTATACTTAGGACTTGTGTATAAATCGTGAGTAATGATAATTACCACATCAATTTGTATACAATGATGTCCCGTGACGTGACAATGTAATAAATAAATGTAGTGGAACTAAATGCCTTGACCAAATTATAAAAATAATGTTATGTTTATATCATAAAAATTTTTATGTTTAAATAATTGTGCTTACGTTGTGTACAATGTAAGCAACACACATTTTTAAAATACAATTACCAGTTGGATTGCGGAACTAAGCACCGCATTTCCTTTAAGTGATTCTTGAAAAATATTTTAATAATATTAATTTTGAAGTTAAGAACATGGCTCATCGATGGTACTAGCAACGAATTGTATTTTGCTTTTTGTTGTGATTTTTGTAATCTAGTCACATTTTCTATAAAATGAACACAAAAATCCCTTACTCAGTCAAAATTACAAAAGAGAATAATCATATATTTGTGTAAACCCTACAAATAGGAGAAAAACGTTATAAGACTCAATAAACAAGTTAAGTAAAATAAGGTTTTCTGATCCCCAACTCCCAATCCAATCAGGAGCATACGTATTCCCAGGTTACCGGAACAACACGGGCGTAAGGAAACTCAAAGAATCGAGTGGCTAACATTTTACTCTCTAAAGCGACACAGAGTACAATGCTCCACTGTATATGCTGACATCGTGTTTTCCTTTTAACCCTTGCTTATGTTGTCCACCACTTCTTATTTGGCCAAATAAAAATGAACTTTAACTAAATAAAAATAAGATTTGTTTTTTAATTTCTCACTTTACATAATTGTCGTTCAATGGTAACTCATATTTTGAAGGTTTTCCAGTAAATTTAATTAAAAATATATCTTAAATGTTTGAAATAAGAAGTGTTTTTGTTTGTACGTTATACGTTAGATTTAAAGTTAAGCACTCTAACGTTCTTGTTGGATTTTTAACCATAATGACGGTAGGCTTACAATTTGTGATGAATTTTGCACTTGTATTTCATTTGAATTTATTCTTATTCAAATTATTAATTTACGTTTATACAAGATATTGTATGTATATATACGCTATAGACTTTATCAATATTAATATAATTAAAAGGTTATGTTTAAGTTATTCTATAATACAATAACTACGACATAAATACTACTATTGACATCATATTAGTTTTTATATAATATTTCGTACTGATGAGAAATTAAAGAACTTTATGATAAGAATCTCTACTTTCCAGCCATTTACCGATGTTTTTGTACAAAGCGTAATATGATATTTTAAAGTTTCTTTTATAATTACCTTGGTCTACTTAGTAGGGCAATAATCTCTTATCTACTGAACCTATGGGTTTTTAGTCCAAATTCTTTCATTTAGATGCGATTTACGACTGATTTTATAGGCAATAAAAATGTAATATTATTCTAATGTCTAAAGAGGTATGTTAAGTTATGTCCCTTTTAAGTTAAAATATAAATAGTTATAAAAAGTCAGTTATTATAAAGTATGACGCCCTACAAGATTCGATTATCGTCGATTAAGAGAATATTTTTAAGAATTGAAGAAGAATCACAAATTAGATATTATAATAATATATTTTAATGTAAGTACAATCTTGTTAATCCCTATCAATAATTTAGTTTTGAAACATTTGTTAATTTTTAAATTTTGCAATAAAACTTCAGTTATATTAAAGTTTATGGCAATATATTGTAGGACTGACTTGCAAAGTGTTACTTATAATGACAGTTATCACTGTAATGACAGGAGGTCGTAGCTCTGTGTCATCATCATAAACTAAGGACTTAGTAGTATTGGATTGAATAGTAAACTTTGCTTAGTAATATCGTTTTAAATTACCCATATAAAATTGAAATAATAGCAGCACACACAGCAGGGACGGCAGAGGGAACATAGTGTTAAGATCAGTGGCGTAGCTGGGGGGGTGCGAGCGGTGCAGTCGCAAGGTATATAAGAAATTTGAGGTATTTTGCCTCATTACTCGACCGGGGAAATGAAAAAATTAAACAATTTATTCCCCGAGTGGGAATCGAACCCACGTGTAAAACATTAACCAACATAGATTGTATAATGTAGTAAAGATAGGTTATGTGTGGTCATGGGAGTCAGATTATTTATTTATTTACAATTTCTATTGTTTGACAAAAGAACTCCAGGTCAACCCATTCCCGTACGAACAATTTGGTCCACGTCTTAAACTATAAGTTATCGTGGGAAGTATCATGTTAGTGAAGCGAGGTAAGTAAAATTGTGTGGTTCACAGTAGCAGAGACAATAACAGGAAGGCTTGTCTCGTCACGGCTCGTGGGGCTTGTCTAACTATTGTAGTTTTGTATGTAGTTTTTTCTGTACGGGATCGGGAAATAAAAGTGACGGTCTATATACGTATGGCGTAAGAACTATCACCTATTTTGTTACTTAAGAATTTTTGTTAATCTAGAAACAATAATTAATAGTTAAAATTATCCGATAAAAATATATATGTAAAAGGTAAATAACTAACTAGAAAAGAGCTGATAATATTCAAACAAACGAAATTTTCTATAAACACTCTCGATTACGTCAACTTTCAAACAAAAAAAATCTAAATCGGTTCGTTCGTTTGGGAGCTAAGACGCCACAGACTGTCATACATACTTACATACATCGTATGTATTAATTATATGTATATATTTATTATATATTTCATCAGGGCTTAAAAATATGTAATTGTAAATATGTTTTTTAAATAGAAACAGAACCTACCACCGTTGTATGCCGGACACTCGGTATCTGCGGCTCGTGTGATAGAGAACAAGTACGAGTATACCATATACGTATGTGTGTAGATTATAAATTATTTCATATAAAGTGTTTTTTTAATAATCTGTGAGTGGCGAAATTTTCTTTAAAAAGTCTCTGGTCTAATCTAGTATATAACTAATAAAATAAAAAAAGAATTTTATACATTTAAAAGTATTTGTTACGATTCTTAAAAATAATTTACCGTAGCTCATAACTATGAAATATTATACAAACAGAAGTAAACAAAATGAATTTATTTAAAGATACAATTATAAAAACAAAAATCACTATAGTTACAATGAAATTAAAAATCCTTTTAAGTTTTACAGATTTTTTTTTATTTATATAAGAGCAACGCAATGACAACTGCTCCTTATAAGAAACCAATTTAAAGTGCCGATAGTCTCCTCCAGCGGAACGTGATCAAGGGCATTATTTGACTTCCTCTCAAATGAAATGTAGAGAAAATTTATTCACGCATTTGCTGGTCTCCATATAATTTTTCATTATGAAGCTAGACATTATAATTCAATTTCTTATTATGTTATTTATTAATTATTTATTGAGGGCAGTCGTGGCTCAGGGGCACAAGTTTGTGACTGTAAACACTATCGGTTCTGGGTTCGTTCTGCACCCGAGAAAATAAATTATTTATATGAAAATATATGTTTTTATCTCTTTATTCAATTTCGAGCCTAAGCATGGCGTTGACCGCCGCTCAACACCCAATCCACAGTTCGGCGGAAAATGGAGAACGGATTGTCTTAACGGAACGGATGGTTGTGGATGCAATTCCTAGTCGGAGAAAAGAATTATATTTTCATTTCCTCACTTCCATAACCTGACAAATACGGCGTTGTATTCCGCCATTTAACACGCAGTGTCTCTGAAGATTGGCTGAAAATGGAGAGCGGAGTATCTTAACGCTGGGTTTCCTCTACCTATCCTGCCATGGGATACAATATATTTTCCATTTGCTTACCCTGCTATGAATGAATGATGTTTTATGAAATACGTACGACGTAATATTAAAGGTACATTTTCTATTTCTATTTTTAGACTCAAGAACTGTTTTATTCCAATTATCATTTTCATTTTAAAAAGCAATGTTTTATTGGAGTACTGGGAAAATACAAGGAAACAATACGCTTTGATATTTGAATCGTAAATTTAAACACTAATTAAATCTATACAATAGAATGAAATGAAATTTTCGTTCCGATACAAGTTTCATTATAAGTTTGAAAAACTTAATAAGTTCTTTGATTTTCACGATTATTACACATTTTAAATGAAACTATTTTATTTTTAACTACNACAAACTAGAGTGTGACTGTGGCTTATCATACATCGGTCAAACATAGAGGAGCATCGGTGTTAGGGTGAAGGAACACATCTCCGATGTCAAGAATGGGCATGTATCAAAGTCAGCTGTCTGTGAGCACACTATGGATAAACCTAGCCATTACATAAGGTTTGATAAACCCCTAATCCTCGCTAAAGAAAACAGATATATTCCTAGAATGATCCGCGAGGCTATTGAAATACAAAAACATCCTAATTTCAATAGAGAGGACGACTGGAAGCTTTCTAACACCTGGGACCCACTTATAAAATCTTTGAAGTTTCAAACCCACCATACCAGAGGGCAAGATACAGTTAGCTCATTCTTCAAGAATCCAGGGCAGTACGCGAGGAAATTAAGAAATCGTTGGCGGTAGTTTGATATAATAATTATATCAACTGACAGACGAATGCCACCTCAGTCTACCCGTGACCACGGACTACTGCAAAGTGTTCGAAACGTCGGGTTTCCAAAAATGTATAAAAATACTAAATATACGCGATTAATCCGGTTAAAATAGTTTCATTTAAAATTTGAAAAACTTGTTTTGTTGACCGATTAATTTACACTTCATTAGTTAAGTCTAAATATAATAATCTATTTAATCTATTGTAGATTATTAGAAATTAAAAAAAATATGTGTAAAGCAAGTGAAATGTATATAAATCAATATTTAAATTATAAAGTTATAGATCAGATCAACTTCACGGTGTATCCTGCACACTGCAGGGTAGGCAAAGGGAACCTAGTCTTAAGACACTCCGTTCCCCACTTTCGGCTGATTTACGGAGGCATTGCGTGTTGAGTGGCAGAATTCAACGCCGCGCTTTGCCTCGACACCACAGCGAAGAAATGGAAATATAAAATTAAGTAAATATTTCATCTCTTCGAGTGAGGATCGAATTCACAACCAGTCGGTTTTACAGTCACACTTTGTGCCTGCGGCACGACTAGCCTCGCCTATAAAGTTATAGCATTTAATTTAAATACTGAAAAAAATAATTTTTAATATCAAAAATATATTTTAACCTAACCAATCGGTGTCCTTTAGATTACACATATTTAGATTTTTCATTATGTAGAAAAAAATGTGTAAGTGATGTTTGCAATATACATAGCAATATGTCAGCATGAATATCGTATGGGAAGAAGCAAAATCTTATGTGCGATAATATAAAAAAATACGACGGCGTTTAAATGGTTTTGTTTGTTCTTATCAACAGGCGAAGCGAACGGAAGTTGGCGGACGAACACCTTAGAGAATTATGTTGCTGTACCTCTATAGCAAAAATATTACTTATCAATTTCACTCTGTATCGCGAATATAGCAGGATATGCAGAGAGAGCCTAGTATCAAGACACTGCGTTCTCTGTTTTCCGGCCAATTTCATGCGTATTGAGTGGTGGAACTCAACGCTGCCCTTTGTCTTCTCACGGAGAAATAAGATTAAATCGCTCGTAGTAGGAATCGAACTCACAACCGTCGAGTTTATTATAGACGTTGTGCCGCTACACCACGACTCCTCAAAAATCCCCAACATAAGAAACAAAACATAATTCGTCTTACCTCAGCATAATACTCTCTCTAAAATGTTTATTTTGAACTAAATACCATCTCTGTCTAATATGTAAATTGCAGATTGGGTTAGGCGTGGATAACACGAGAGTTGCGTGCGTGCCAGTTAATGCACGGCCCAGCTTAGTAGTGCTAACAATTTATTTACGTGTATATCCCTATGTTTGTTCTTAAGGTTTGTATACACTATAGTTTTCTGGTTCGTTTACTATATACGTTGTTTTGGAAATTTGTAGGCTTTACTTATACCAAATAAATGTATGCTGGCTCTGAAATCTTAAAATCAACAATATAATTCACGAAGTGACGAATTCACGAAGACTATAAAACCGACTGGTTGTGGGTTCGATCCCCACTCGAGGTGAAAGTGGGGAACGGGGTGTCTTAACACTAGGTTCCCTCTTCCTACTCTGCTGTGTGCGGGATAAGCTTGAAGCTGATTTAATTAGATTTAATTTACTAATACCAAATAATGCTGGCTCTGAAATCTTAAAATCAACAATATTATTTTATTATTTTTAAGATAAAAATTTCATTTAAAATGATCGCTTAGTTATAAAATGTTGGCAATTTAAAAAAAAACAACTTAATAAACTTGAATCCATACTGTTTATAACGTCCTGACGAAATTTCTTAATTAAAAAAATACAGATTATATATTATTTTTAATATAACTTATTTTAATATGATCAAGGACTTATATATTACCTCATCAAAGTGACCAACGAACAGATTAAAAGCTTTAATCAAAATCCGGTTCACTTATTCATATTGCGTTGTGACAGTTAATTATTACTTTCCAGTATGTAATTTTCATTTCGAAATAATGTAATTACTATTTTGCAGTTACTTTTACTGCTGGCACTAATTAATATGGCGAAATCGTTGTACTGACCGTGTTATTTGAATTATTAGAATTATATCCTGTCCTAGCGCAGGGGCACAAAGTGTGACTGTAAATGCGAATTAAATCATTATTTTTCCTTTTGCTCGAGTGAGGGTTCCATCCTCACTCGAGCAAAAGGAAAAATAATTATTTAAATTTATATTTTTATTTCTTTGCTCTAGTGTCGAGGTAAAGCGCGGCGTTAAGTTCCGTCACTCAGCACGCAATGCCTCCAGAATCGAAATCGAATCGAATCGAAAGTGCTCAACACTAGGTTTCGTCTACTTACCCTGCTGTGTGAGATATGGTGTGAAGCTGATTTATATATTTTGAATTTTTAAAATTACTTCTGGAAAAAAATCAACAGTAATTTTTTTTGGCTACAGCTATTGGAGTTTTTTTGATAAAATATTGCTTATTTAAACACCTTTTAGGTATTTACTCATTTTGTTCAAGAATTTTATATTTTATTGAGTAGCTACGAGAATACTAACCCTTTGTCTAGTTTTAGTAAAACTTTGCATCGTGGCGAAACACACTGTCGCATTTAGTTTAAATAGTAAATTTAACACATATATACATACTTAATGCATGTTATACAGTTAATTGTGCTCTATAGCAGAAAGTCGAAAATATTTTATTGGACCCTTAAAATTATTCGAACCTACAACCATTACGTTCACAATCTTATGCCAGTGCCAACTGTACCGTGATACTATTAATTATAGTACGAGTAAAATATTACCGTTCAATATTTGTTGACATGCATGTACTAAGTTACATACTATTTCCTTTGCAGACGAAGCGAGTGACACTTCAATTTCTACGAATGTCACTACGAACGTAAGCTGGGAGCTAGTTGTTAACTATCTTGTAACGAGATTGGATCAAATATTTGCAGGAGCATTTCCAACAAGGATTGAATTTGGGATCTCTTGTTCAATTGTGGTTTTTAGGGTTCTGCACCGTTTTTTATATAAAATCCACCGCGTTGTTAAAATCTATAGGGTACCTCTCGAGAACCTAAGAACATACAATACAAATAAAGAAAAAAATTGAAAATATAAAAATTTGAAAGAAAAAATTATTACAAACTTATATTTACTGTTCATTTCATACAAAATGAGCGCATATCGCAATCTTACATTTGTAAATTTTTATAAGTTGTACTTTTTATTGACCTAAAATCTTGTTACGGAAGCCTTAATTGGTGAGTCTGATTCGCACTTAACCGGTTCTTTTGTTTGTAATTAAAAAAACAAATAATGATAATGGCGTCAGTTTGTTAATGTTTACGTAGCTGTATTAGATACGTTTGAAATCGTCGCTCTTTTCACAGTGATTTCAAAAGTTCTTTTCAAAATACTATATTTTGATCTAGTACTTGGTATCCGACGGAGACGTCATTGTAGCGCAGTGCAAGATGCCAGCCTGACTCTAAACGCAATATTTGCGTTCATGCCTTCAATCCTCATACAGGGGAATCACTTTCTCAATTCCTTTCGGCATTTAATTCTGACACTCACTCGATTTGCAGTAACTTGGATTCTAAAAGTATCTAATAAGAGTATAGTGTCTTGACACAAAATTTTCTAAACTATGTGGAATTAATAACAGCCAAGTTAAAAAAAACACAAAAACTTCAGAATATAACTTAAATCATTATTTAACTTATAATAAGTTTAATACAGTAGCTGAGTAATTATTTATGTAACGGTAGAAAAGCAGGTGTTTCTTATTCTTATAAATAATGAGTTGTGAACAAAATCGAGTGTTTATAAAAAGTTAAAATGATCGTGGGAAGCGCATAGTGCCCCCTGTATCTAGTTCGAGTCGAACCAGATGTCAGTGTCTATAATAAGCCGTTGTCACTTATGAAAATGCAAGAGGTTACTTGTGTTTCTATCTACATATTAAGATAATTGTTTGTTGTATTCATGATGTTTTATAATAATTAAAATTTGAATTTGTTGAAAATTAAATATTTTAATTTTTTTTGTACATAATTTATTTAAAAATTATTTATTATATAAAATAAAATTATATAAAAAAAATTATATAAAATAAATTGTTTAGAAAAAAATATCTGCAATTATAAAAATAAAGACTAAAAAATTAAAAATGTTTTATTTCTTTGCTTAGTCATTAGAAATTAAAGAAATTTTGTGTTTAGAACATAAAATATTTTTTTTTAATTTTGGGATTTTAATTGATTACAATTTACTTCACTAAAAATTGAACAACTTGTTGTCACATTTGTAAAGAGCAATAAACAATTTTTTATTTCATTTCAATATATTAATAAATAGTAGGTACATTGTACACATAAGAATTCTTGTTCGATATTTGATACAATGACGTGAGTCAATTATAAATATATAACAGAGTGTTTGCAACCGGTGTCACAAGCTCTCAAGATGGACTGGTATATCAAGTTGGACTAGTTCGTGTAATCTCTAAAGCATTTTAATTGTTCATTGAAACTTCGTCGAGTTCACAGTTATTAATAAGTTTCATGAGTTTTTAACAAAATTAATATTTATTATAATATTTATACAAAGAGTATTATAGTAAAATACTATTATTATATATTTGAGGACAGGACCTGTTTGGGGAAATGAAATATTCTCTTTGGGGTCGAGGCGAAAGCGCTTCGTTGAGTTTCTCCACTCAAAACGCAATGCCTCGAGAATTCGGCGAAAAGTGGGAATCGGAGTGAAGTTGAAAAAAAAATTTAATGTCTATTCTATAGGAGAAATACAATGTCCACAACGCACGGAAATTCCACAAGGAATTGCATACTTTACATTATACTTCAACGGAAAAATTAAAAAAAAAAACAAAAACATTTACTTTATCCACAAGTATAGAATATCTACATATTTTGATAAAATTGTTAATACATACATTTAACACACAATAACATAAACTTAACATTTTAATTTTAGCATTTACTTAGTTAATGTATATGCTAATGTATTGTATAAATTATACTAAAAAATATACTAGAATTTAATTCATTCAATTTTTTATTTATACAAGATCGCGATAAAGATTATTCGAATGTTTATATGAAATAAATTTAATTAACATTCCTTTCACAGATCAAAGCTCTTATCACAATCTAGGAATACCAACGTATTTCAAAAATACTTTAGTGGGTAGTTATATTAGATGGCCGAGTTGGGAGGAATTCTTTAATGAAATCCGTAGGTTACCGATTTCGGACCAAAGAAATATCGGTTTCGTGTCTACGTTAATGAGAATCTACTGTTCTAGGTTGATAAGGAAAAACATATATGGGTGGTCTCATTAACTTTTTTAGGTATACAATAAAGTAAATTTAAAGTAAAAATTCTTATACTTCTTATCTCTTATGAAAATTCTTAGATTTTTTTAATTGTATTGTTTTTTTAGAGTTCCGTATATTAAAAAAGAGAAACAAAACTCTTATAGGATCACTTTGTTGTCCGTCTGTCTGTATATCGCTTGTGGGTATCAACGCAATCAAAAGATACAATTGCTTATGCATTATTTTTTACTGTATTTTTGTAGGAAATTTGCCGCCTAATCAAAATAGAAATGAAAGAGAAAACCCAAAATATGGAAATTTATATTTATATTTATATTACAAATAAAAACTATTACAAGAGTACATGTAGATTTTATTTCCGGATGTGTCGACCGCACACATAAAAATTTGTCAACAATTTGTCAAAAGTTTGTCAACTTTTTTTATAAGTAATACTTTCCGTTAGAATCTTGAAATTTTTATGGACACGGAACCTTCTGTGGGCGAATCCGACTCATACTTGGCTATTTTTTTGTATTTTCATGAACATATTATACTTAGGAGATTACGCAGAGGATATGCAGTAATAAGTCATAAAATTCTATTCTTACCTTACAAGCTGCTTATTAGCCTTTGTAACACATTGTAATAATATAAATTCACATAGACAATTTTGTCAGCCGTGTCCTAATTATGTCACGTTTGTATCGATTTTAACCGTCGATGTTGATTGTTATATAATATGTGTGCAGTATGACTTCCTCGAAATAATGTATGTTTGTAGAGGCCTCAGAATAATGTATGTACGCTATATCGTTTTATCAATATTATTTTATAATCCTTTAGCTGCTAAGCTATTATGTTATTTATTTTTCAAAATGTTTATACACTATTCAAAACGAAGGATAGAAAAATATGTTAGAGGCGCGATTATTAGATTCCATCAACCACTCCTTAATAAAGAGCAGAAAGGAGACAAACTATTCCATACATTTTTGGGCCCAGAATGTAAAGATATGAAAATGGTATGATTTAATAGATTTAGGTACATCATTCCCTCCCTGAAATCTATATAAATTTTGGCAATCTGAGAGCTGAGTTATTAGAGATTTGATAAAAGTGAGGTTAAGTTCGCAGCACAATTTCTTGAATATCAACTTCTATAAAATATGTGATTACTGAGTTGTTTAAGCATTAATGTTTATTATTTATAAATAAAACACATTTTAATGAATATTTTATTCTTCTATTATCTATTATTAAAATGTCATCTAAGAAGTATGCAGGTGGAACTAAATTTTATTTTGGTATCTAGCCCAACTAAGGTATGGTACCTTATATATATAATACTCATAACATGAGCATAACAGCCTACCATTCGTCTTCCTACAATACAATTGCAGTATTTCATAGCAACCCCTTCCTCCTACTTCAATCCCTTCCTCTACGAAAGCTGTCAACTAAAATGTAACAGAAATATATTTTCCTGCTTATATGTCGGGATTATATCACACCTCTAAGTAACCAGGTTGTGGTGGTTTTCATCGTCTAAAGGTCGTCGGACTAGGGTATTGCAGTGTCCATTGGCTATCCCACAATTCACACAGCGATTCATATCCATAGCGTGGCGGTCGTAAGATCCAAAAGATTTCAGAGTCCAGTGGGGAAGCGAGGGTCGTACAAAGTAGGCAGAGTCAAAATCCGAGAAAAACAAAACAGTAGTCGTTGAAAATATCAAACAAACGGGAAAACATTCAAAACGTCGATGCGTTATGACACGAACGTAATGACAGAAGCAAATTTTTTTTTTATGTTTTTTATTTAATGGCCTGATTTTGCGATGACAAACAGAAGCAAAAATGCAAAAAATCATTAGACAAGGTGTGATTGTCAATCAGCTGTCACATCTCTGATTTAAAATATGATTGACTTTAATCGATTAAGGATCTAAATCTTATTTTTTTTCATTTTTCTCCACTTCCAGAATGTCAATTAATTTATTATTTGCTATTCTAAAAATAAAAAAAAAATTGTAATTTTTTAGATCACATCTCAATTCTTTACGTGTAGGCCCAAAAGTTTCATTCTCCTTTCAGAAAAAATTTATGAACATTCAAAATTTTCAGAAAATTAATACATCATTTATCAACATAATTTTTAAACTTTAGATATATTTCAATGTTTACACAATAATTGTCCTAACATTCCTTAATTTTATAAAATCATATATCAACTGTACATGACTTCAATCAACTCCAAAAAATCATATATGAAATGGACGCCAAAAAATCGTACGTGTCGATCTACTATAGAATACTTCGTTGCACTCTATACATATTTCGACCATGGGCAATCCCTATTAGGATCAATTGGACTAACAACTCTATTAAATATTAAATATAATAAATAGTGTGACTGTAAAACCGACTGGTTGTGGGTTCGATCCCGACTCGACGAGATGAAATATTTACTTAAATTTATATTTCCATTTCTTCGCTCTGGTGTCGAGGCTAAGCGCGGCGTTGAGTTCTGCCACTCAACACGCAATGCCTCCAGAATTCGGCATAAAGTGGGGAACGAATTGTCTTAACACTAGGTTCCCTCTATCTACCCTGCTGTGTGCGGGATACAGCGTGAAGCTGAACTCTATTAAATCATATATACATAAAATGGACGTCATAAAATCATAAGTGTGAACTGCAATCACTACTTAGAATACGATCAAGTCTACGATAGAATAGTTCGTTGCACTCATATATACTCGTATAGTAATTAAGAATTTTCGCATCATATTTCGACCACGGGCAATCCGTATTAGGAGCAATTGGACTAATGGGCTCAATTGGATACACTTGATTAGTTAAGGCGTCTTAAATGTAGCATGTCGTTGAAGTGCTGTCATGTTTATGTTTTTAGAACGAAATTGGTTAAAATGCTTGTATGGTGATACAATGGCTGGATGATATCATGGTACTATTTTGATAGTAATTTTGTTTCATATAACAGTCTCGTCTAGCTCGTTTAAAGCTTAGGTATACTTCCTATTACTGTTTACTCTTTGCTATTGGATTGTTCTCCTAACAGTTAATTATCAGGTTAAAAGCATGTTTGTATAGGTGAGACTCGGATTTTAAATGTAAGAAACATAATCTCGTTTCTCTCGACGAGACTCGAAAGTGCGCCTCCTAGAAACCAACCAGGCGCTCTAACCGCTAAGCCATACGTTGAGAACGTCAAGCTACATCGAAATTTTTATACGCTTGTTACAAGTGTATAAGTATAATAATAAGTATTTTTCTTTCCTAAGTTAAGATTTAGTTCCGTTTCTTCGCTCTGGTGTCAAGGCAAAGTGCGGCGTTGATTTCCGCCCCTCAACACGCAATGCCTCCAGTATTCGATGGAAAGTAGGGAACGGTGTGTCTTAACACTGGGTTTCCCCTGCCTACCGTGCTGTGTGTGGGATACACCGTGAAGCTGATTTATTGTTTTATTTATTTATACTAAAATATACATTTAATAAAGGATAATATATTCTCTAAAGTCAAACACAAGAGAAAATTATCACGTCAACGAGCTGGAAAGCGTTGAATATGATTGATTACCGTTTCACAGGCACTTGGTGGCTGTATTATTCGATACGGTGAAATGACAAAAACTAAGTCTTAGATATGGATAATACTGTACCATTTTCATAAATTATTAAGTTGTTTCGGCGGAAAGTGGGGAACGGAGTGTCTTAACAGTAGGTTCCCTCTGCCTACCCTGTTGTATGCGGGTTACAGCATGAAGCTGCTTAAGCCGTTTGCATTGCATTTCAATTTGGGAATTGTGAGATTTATCTGGTGTTTGGAAATTTTTATTTGTTGGTTCAAGTGCAATTCATTGGTTCAATAATGTGCAGCGTTAGTTTTAACAGCTAACTAGAAAATTGCTATTTCTGCAAACCCAACATAATGCAGCAAAAAAAAAAAAAATTAAAAAGCNATATATATATATATATATATTTATTCGTAAATTACTTTATAACGTTCATAATACGTGTAATTTAAGTATCGTACCATATTAGACCGTATGATAATTTAAATAATCTATTTCCGTTTATTTATAATATTTACTTCACATCCTTAATTCTGGTTTTTATTTAGTAATATTCGTTTCTACCGATTTAAATGTAAATCTAACGTTATCAGACCTCATCAGAATATTATTGGAATATAATATACAGCCTATAAATAATTGGATATGGTGCTTCACGACATCATATGGTGTTCATACGTTCATAGATGAGTGAGTTTGGAAGTGCATTCGCCAAGAACCTTAAATCTACTGTATATTTTAAGGTTTTCTATTGAAAATTCGAGTTTTTTTTGTCGATTTTGTCAATATTTAATTTACCTTAGATTTATAATGTGAAAAATTATGTGTCAAATTGTAAAAAAATACATTCAGATAAAAAAAAAAATCAAATTTCTTTTTGTATATTTGTAGTGGGTATAATAAAATAATTCTATTAGGGGCATTTTATAACCAAAAATATAAAATACTTAAAAGGCTGATCATTCCAAATACACCACTTCTATGTCGAGGAATGATACTAGCTGTCATTTTTGTAACATTAAGAACTTTACACCTCGCTAAGAGTGTCGGTGTGGGTGTGTCACGCGTGTCGGATCTGAGGTGTATGCTCAATGGGCTGGCAACATGTGATATAGACGACGATAACGTTTCAAATAGCTTCTTTTAAACATTTATTTTTAGCTTAGCTTTTATAAGAAGCTTTTTTTATTATTTATTAATTTAACTATTTTGAGTTGGACTCATATCATAGGATTTAAAAAAATGTAAAAAAATCATAAAAAACGTCTATCTGTGTAGTGTGTGGATCTAAGAATATTTTTTCGAATTTTTGGTCGTATATTTCTATTTAGGACATGTCCTGTTGCATTGAATTCAAAGGGTTGTTTTCAATCCGAATATTTGATCGAACTGTAAATTCTTTGTTTGAAAGCCAATTCGCGGAATCTAACAGTAGAAAAAATAAAATCAGCTTCACGTTGTATTCCGTTCACAACAGTGTAGGCAGAGGGAACCTAGTGTTAAGACACTCCGTTCTCCATTTTCTGCCGCATTCTGGAGGCATTGCGGGTTGAGTGGCAGAACCAACGCCGCTCTTTGCCTCGACACCAGAGCGAAGAAATGGAAATACAAATTTAAGAAAATATTTCTTTTCCTCGAGCGGGGATCGAACCCACAATCAGTCGGTTTTACAGTCACACCTTGTGCCCATGCACCACGACTGGCCTGGTATAATAAATGAAATATTACGACATATTTTTATTAAACAAATGCCAAGTAGTACAATCCCATACAAAACGAAATAACTACCGCTATACTAACAATATCGTACCACGAAACTAAATACCAGCACCGGGAATTTAAAATTATGTGACCTTTGAATCTAATCAAATTTCATAGCGTTTAGATAGAAGGGAATTGTGAATGTAAATGTTTTGAATGTCATTGAAAACCACAGGCTTTCAATTTGTAAATATTAATATTGACGTGGACTGCGCTGTAAAAGCTATATGTAAATATGCTTTAATTATCAAAATTGTTTATAATGATATAGATTTTGGGTTAAATTTACATTAACTAATTGCTTGTAGTTTATAATGTGCATATAATTATTAAAGTTGGGTTTGGCATTTGTTTAAGTACTTGAGGTTTGGAGTGAAATATATACAATGTTACATAGACAAATGAAAATTAGTTTTTAGGGTTCCGTATCTCACACGTACAAATAAAAAATGGACTGTCGCTCTGTCAATATCATTTATCTCAAGCACTAATGCATCGTTTTTCATGCTCTTGTATGAAATATGCCGCGTAATCAAAACCCATAGGATACTTCCCATGGACCTACAGCTGGAAAAGGAAAACTAAAGGAAAAATCTGAAAAGTGAAAATTTATATGTATTTCATAAAATAAATCATTACAAACTTATATTTGTAGTTTATTTTATATAAAATAATTTCATATACTCGCAATCTTAAGTATGTCAACTTTTATAAGTTGTAATTCCCGTTGACCTGCATTCCTGAAATTGGTGCAGAAGTCTCGGTAGGTGAGTCCGACTCGCACTTAACCAGTTTTTTTCTTACATAATAGTTTTTTAATAAATCCTATTATATAAAAAAACTGGTTAAATGCGAGTGTTGTCTAAGGTAAAATGTATTCTAATTTATATAAATCCTTTTTCTAATATCATGCAAAATATTTCCAAATACCATTTGTACATAAAATAAAAGTTTCATGAAGTATATGTACCTATGTATTATGTGTATATCTAAATTTAGATACCTATAACAAAATTTTGGATATATTATTAAATCTATACCTACTATGGTTACTTATTCGTAATTTATTCTCAATACAGTTAATCTTGAATTATACAAAAACCAAAAATTCAAACCGATAGCTGAAATGTATATGAAAGAATTCATTTCGCGCTCGACGTCCAGCATATTGTATAGTAAAATTGCAATGTTGCACTAATAAAGAACAAGCTAGTGCTATCGAAACTGGGAATTTGGTTATGTTCTACATTTATATACAGCTACGTATGTAAAATTCAAATTTATATTTGGAACAGAAAAAAAAGATCATATATTGATTTATATTCTCTAGAATGATATAATAGCATGTATCCCTGTGTACTTTTATTGATCTTTTGTGTATTACGGATGAAAATGATAATAAATTAGACACAAAACGATATTGTACAAGGTAATACGGTAGTTATATGTTTATAATATATTATTAATAAATATTATACATTTTTTAATCATATTACGACTACTACTTTTTTAGGGTTCCGTACAAAACCGGAAAAAGGAACCCTTATAAGCTCACTTTGTTGTACGTCCATCCGTCTGTCTGTCTGTCTGTCTACCTGTCTATCAAGAGCCTTTATCTCAGTAAGATATCGAGTTGAAATTCAAGCCACATATTCAAATCTATGTTCCTTATATTTCCTGAAAAAATCGTAATATCGCAAAAAACTCGTATTTCATCACTATAAAGGGAATGAAAATTAATAGGCTGCTTCCGGTGGACCTAGAATTATGAAATTTGGTAGCTAGCATTTACAGGTAGTACTAGTTGAGGAAAAAAATTATGTTTGTTCAATCCAAAAAATAATAATAGCCTTAAAAGGGTGGCAAAAATTGGTATTAAAGCCGTAAGCTTACCAGAAAAAAGAGCTCTGGATAAGCTTCAATTATTTTATTTCACATAAGCGATTTCAAAAAAAATTTGAGACTTCCAATTTTTGTACGGAGCCCTCAGTCAGTCTCCAAGATCTCAGACAGATAAAGAGATCAAGCTGAAATTTATAAGACTGTTAGGCTAATATGTAGTTAAGACAGTATGTGTACTCAGTAAATTGAAAGTAAGGGTAAGTAAGTAAAAAGTAAGGGCTTGTAAAGGCTGGTAAATAAAAAAAATATTTTTTTACATTATTCTTAAAAATATATTTAGATACGAGCGTCCCTACTTTAACGTAGGTGAGCGTTGTAACAGTATGTACCTTGAGGATAAGTTAAAAATAAATAAAATAAAACATGCATGGCAATACACATTAATAACATAGTTAATTATAAATAATACAAACTATATATTTTGAATAAAATATTAATCGAGACGAGTTCGTGTATTGTCGTCCCGAATGTCGCGACCGTCGTTCTGTCTATAGAGGTGGTGGTGATGCTCGGAAGGCAGCGGTCGAGTCGAACTATTAAGTACTACGGTACAAATAAATATGATGCACATAAAGACTCGTACCAAATGTATAATAAATATAATGTGATAATTCGAAGTCTATGATGGCACGATCTTTTAGGATCGAATTTCTTATAAAGGCAATATATGTGTAGGGGCGACACATATTGTGGATCCAAGTGATCTTTGACCAATATTATGATATTGAATGTTGCTTGACGTCGCGGAAGCTGACGTGATGGGCTTATGCGAACTGTTATAGCGACATTAACTATGTCGTGGCTGATGCCGTCTCGCAGTACGCTCGCGATACGTAAGCTGTGCTTGTATGGCGTTGGTCATTGACATATTATATACCACTTCTACGACTTGGTATACGACTAGTAGGTGTGTGGTGCTATTTTATGTCCCAGCTCCGGTGTATGTAGTAGTGTCCGCCCTCATACGGGTGTGTGGTGCTATTTTATGTCCTGGAACTCTGGTGTATGTAGTAGTGTCCGCCTACGGTTCGAGACACGACTGTGGGGTGTGTGCCGTGCGTTTATTTAACATATCGGCCGCCTTGCGGTAGTGCGTTCGTTCCAACGACTTATATTGATCTCACAAATCAATCAACATCACGAATCACCATTCTAATACAATCTTAATATAAACAAGCGTAACAAGTACCTTCGGAAAGATCACACACAAACGTCTCGGAGGGTTCAACGATGACTGTAAAGCCACGGTCTGGTCGGAACTCACGGTGTAGGGGCGGGGCGGTGCCCGTACTCTTTCTTCCTTTTATTATAACTAGTTCGCAGTTATAGTGGAGAGGAAGATAGGACGCGCTCTTGGCTTTTCTTCGGACGAGCTTCGAGTTATGACAATGTCATATTGTCGAGTTTCCAGTTATCTAAATAACTGACACAAGAACAACTTCTGATGGCAAATATCTTATTAAAGCGATACCTTCTAATGGCATAATATAAAATTCTTAACACTGTTACCTCTGAATCTCTAAAAGATTTTGGGTTCTTCACGATCACAACTATAAACGATTCTAACCACTAGACACATCACGAGCCAAGGCATTATTTATTAAATAATATTTTCAAAGGAGTTTGGGATATCAGTTACAGCGTGTACCTTAAGTTGGCGCTACCTCTGAAAGGGCCCCACTTTCAAGTTAGTAAGTCCACATACAGTCTTAACTGCATATTAGATTATTAATCCTTAAAATCTCAGCTTTGCAAAAATGACGTAGGAGTGGGGGTTCTGGGTTCTGGTTCTCTCAGTCTACTAGCGACACAAATGCGGCTTAGCCAGCTTGAACTATACGATTATTCATTTAATTTACTGAATTACGTAGCGCGAGTTATATAAATGATATCTTATATAAACTCAAAAGATTGTATTTGTGTTTTTAATTGATTTAATTTGAAACAAACAGAAATGTAGTATTTTGTAAGTAGAATAATCGTGTCCTATTTTGGTAGAAAGAGAAATTATACAGAGTATATCACAGGACATATTGTATAACGTATATGACCTATTTTTTTAACTTTGATTAAAAAATATTTTTATCGTATGTTATTTAATTATAAAGGTTGTTTTTTTTAATTAGTAACAGATCTACAATTACATATATATATTAATATTTTTGATACGTTGCGTTATGCATAATGTTTATAGGAGTGATTTATGACTTACATATGTAATGATTTTATATTTATAAGTTTTAATATTCGCAATAATTTATTATAAAAATGTAAATCAACCTCTTTGTTTAATAAAAATATGTTTTTGAAATAATTCAAATAGGTAAATAGAACTGTCACCAGAGGACACTATTATACAAAAATGACACTTCATGTGGTCAGAAAATTCGAGATGCACTTTTTAGACTTGGAGTGGAAGAAAAAAGAGGTCCTCTAGAATAACATATTGTATTAGAATTTAAGATAGACATTGTACAAGTTTAATAGTATTTTACTCTGGAAGAAATATAAGTTCCGTAAAAGCCACGAGGTGTTTGATTTCGTTACACATATTACCTATATCTATCGTTCTGATTTCAAAAGTTATGCAAATTTCACGTTTATTGGCGATTGCGGATACAGATACAAAAAAAGTTGCTTTCAACAAGATCCCACTGAGATCTAAAAGTTGAAATTTTTGAGCTAACTCGTAAGTTCGTTTGGGGATTTGATTTTTTTAAATTTCGATATTATAAAGCCCATCATGGCGCAGATCTGGTTGTAAAAGCGATAGTTGTGGATTCTTTTAATATAACCAAAAATGAGCTATTTTTTTGCTGCTCTGTGCAAATGCCTAAATACTAGTCTCTATGCCTATCATGTTATGTGAGAGATTAAGTGTTAAGCTAAAATGTAAATAAATATAATATAATAATTTTGTTTTTTTTCCGAAGAATTATGTAATTAGTACCTAATGCACAATCTAAGGAAATGAAAAGAATTGTACATTCAGTGGTACATACATTCTAGTCAAAAATTTTCGATTCTCATTAGAAATAAAAAAATAATATTTTTATTATTTCGTTCTGGTAACGAGAAAAAGTGCGACGTTGAATTCCGCCACTTAACACACAATTCCACTAAAATTCGGCGGAAAGTAGAGAACGGAAGTGTCTATAGGAGCTGTGTGTCTTATCACTATGTTCCCATGTTCCCTCCGCCTACTCTGTTTCACGCCAAATGCAGAGTGAAGCTATTATAATAAAAAAGAGTTATAAAGTACTTTGAAAGTTATGCTTTTAAAATGCTGTAATATGTGTGCTGTACTAGTAATACAAAAAAAATATATATGTAGGTCATGGGACATTTATCTTGCTTTACCAATGTATCCATAAAACTAATGCGTAAGTAAAAAAATATAATAAATTGTTTAATAAACACCACATGTTGAGAATCTCAGCTGGACTTGGATCAATTCACGGATGACTAACGTATGAAATCTTAAATGTATCAACATGGTTTTTTTTGTGGGTCAACAGATGATAAAATTTATTGCTCTATTTTTGGGGACATTTGTGTGTTTATTATTTTACAGAGTAGAGTAAAAACAGTTAAAAAACAATTGTATCTTTTTAATTGACTTCTGTAAGAAATGGAGGTTATCAATTCGACTGTATTTTTTTATATTTGTTACCTCAGAACTTTTGACTGGATGAACTGTTTTTGATTTTTTTTTTGGGACGCGACAAATGGACGAATAACTCAATATCGCACCAACCGATTCCAATGTTTTTTTTTTATTTGAAAGGATACATTTTATTGACAGCTTGGTGAAAGTTTAATTAGGTTTTGATTATGGGATGAGGTTGAAATTGAACAAGTTTTTTTTTGGTAAAAAATATAATTGTACTGTAATAGTTACAAGGTAAAACATTGTTAAAATTGGTGTCAGAAGTGAGATTCCTCACCGCTGCATTTCTTTTCAACCAACTTAAAAAAAGGGAGAGGTTCCCAATTCGCCCGAATATTTTTTTATGTGTTCTTGTCAATATGCTAAAATGTTAGTATGCACAAAAATAATACCTAATTAAGATTGAAATTTTACATAGGACAACCACTACCTACTCGTTTGAGAAGCATCCTTTTAAGGTCTAATCATCACTTAAAATCGTAAAATAAACAAATTTTTAACAAAAAAAGCCGACTTCAAACAACAAACTAAAAAATAAAAAATAATTTTACATAAATTGATTGCAAATAATTTTACATAAATTGATTCAAAAATATGATTTTATAATTTTGAAGTTGCTGCCAAGTAAAACAAACAGGCTTAGTAATTCGATATCATAATAAGGTTGTTATTATGATATCGAACTAATTTGTCACTAGTTTGACACCGACTTCAAAATTATAATATCTTTTTTTAATTATTTTTGTTTAACAAAATCAAAGAATGTTTTACTTTATGTAAAATTACTTTTTACTTTTTAGTACGTTGTTTCAAGTCGGTTTTTTTGTTAAAAAATAATTTTATAAAAAAGTAATAAAAAATTTATTTTATAGTATTAAATATATCTACTTATAAAAAACTATTGTTTATTCATAAAATCAAATCGGCTTCACTCTGTATCCCGCATACAGCAGGCAGAGCGAATCTAGTAAAGTTAAGACACTCCGTTTTCCACTCGTGTGTTGAGTGTTTTCCATCTTCTTAAAATTATTTCATAGATTGAGACTCCCATTACTAATGAGAATTCCTAATTTCATCTCATTTTGTTGCACAATTTTGCAAATAGAATAATCTGTGTTGAAAATTGCGATGTGGACACGTAAAGGGAAAATAGTTGCACGAAGCAGTATGCGAAGAAATTACTGCGTATATTACTACTTAGTGTTTAGTATGTAAAATATGCTTTATTGCGATGTTTGATGCTATCATTAGAGTTATACATATATTATATGAACAAAAATTATTTTGATGTAGAAAATATCGTCAGATAGAAAAAATATTAAATTAATAAAAAATATATGTGGTAACTAAAAAAAACAAAAAAATGGTCAAAGTGCACTGTGGGTTCGATACTGATTCAAAGAAATGAATTATTATTTATTAATATTTTCATTTCTTACCTCTGACACCAAGACCTGCGTTGAGTTCCGCCACTTAACAAGCAATGCGTCGAAAAATTCGGCAAGTGAGAAACGCAGTGTCTTAACACTATGTCGCCTCTGCTTAGCAGCGAAGCTAATAGTATTTATTATTAACATAGTTTGTGTGCAATTTTTTATTTTAATAAGAATTCATTTGAATTGGTTCAATTGAATTCTAAAGAAAAATGTTTATCGTATTGTATGATACTACGAATTTACCATAAATCTAATGAATTGTATGGAATTCTATTCGAAATTTTCCTAATAGTAGCATGATAAAAACACATTTGCAACATTTCGTGCTGTTGCAAAAATTAAAGAAACATTATGCGATAGTATTTTTCAGAAAATTGCAGTTCACATGCAAATTTCAAATATCTGTACGAGCTATTAGGGAATAGCTTGAATATATTATGCCAAAAGAATAAAGAAAACTGGTTGTGGCTTCGATCCCCACTCGAGGAAACAAAATATTTATTTAAATTTATATTTCCATTTCTTCGCTCTGGTGTCAAGGCAAAGCGCGGCGTTGAGTCCGCAACTCAACACGCAAAGCCTCCAGGATTCGGCGGAAAGTGGGGACCGTAGTGTTTTAACACTAGGGTTACCTCTGCCTATCCTGCTGTGTGCGGGATACAGTTTGAAGCTGATTCATATATTTTTTAGAACTAAAAAAATCATAAATTAAGTATGCGAATTACACTTTTAAGTATTATTAACTAGCTTTTAATTCAAATTCAAATAATTTTATTCAAAATAAGAAGTTACATGCTTTATTTTTTGAACGTCAAATAATTTCACTAAAGTTAATGCCTCAGACCTGAGAAGAATCGGCGCGAGAAACTCAGCGGGACTTATTTTTTTAAATTAATGTTATACAAATACATATTTAATTATGTGTGACAATCATAGCTTTGAAACGGACTGGAACGAGCATTTCATTCCCAAGGCGTCTTGTCATTTATAAAATCATTAATTTGGTAATAACTTTTAACACACAACCGTCTTTTCACAATTTTTTTAAATCGTAATGTAGAAAATTCTCTGACGTTTTCTGGGATCTTATTGTAAAAGCGTACACATTGTCCCATAAAAGAATTGCTGATTCGATGCAACCGAGTTACGGCTGCACTAAGGTTAAGCCTATTCCTGGTGTTAATATTATGAACATCACCAATGTTGGTAAAATCATTAATGTTTTTTTTGACATACCTAACATTTTAAAAAATATATTGAGATGCAACTGTCTTTAAAACCTAAGTTATAGATTGCACATTGTATTGAATACTGACTGCATTACCCCAAAGTAAAATCCCATAGGACATAATACTATGGAAGTAGCTGAAGTAAACAAGTCGAGCTGTTTCTGCGTCAGTTAACGATCAAATATTTTTGACCGCGAAGGCTGCCGAGCTAAATCTATTCGCGAATCCATCAATATGGGGTCCCCATTGTAATTTGGAGTCTATGGTGATATCGAGAAATACCGTAGAATCGACAAGATCTACGGGTTCACCATTCAAGAGTATAGGGCCGTTCAAGTATTACCTACGTAAGCAGTTTTTTTGCAATTATTGATCTGTAGTTGAACGACCTTTAGTAAAACCGTTATGTAATTATGTGAATTAAAATGCACTAATATTTGATTTAAAATATTTTTTTCAAAAATCTTACTAAACGATAGTAGTATAGAAACGGGTTATATGGGTCGAAAATTATTGGGATCAGATGTACTATCCGATTTAAATATAGGTATGACTTTAGTAAAGTTCATTCGGTCAGGAAACACACCATACTCTATACAATTATTAAATATAGATACGAGGTGAGGAGCAACAGCATCCATTAAATAGCTAATAAAATAAATCAATTAAATACCCCATAGATCTGACGTTTTCTTAGGGACTTAAATGTCATAATGATGTCTCTTGAATTGACTGAGTGAAATTTAAAATCTACATTACATTTGTGTACGCTCTCCTTAAGTAATGATTCAGCGACGGTTGTGGAGGATATAAGTGTATCGGCTGTTGAAACTGGAATATCAGCAAAGAATTTTTCAAATACACATGCAATTTCTTAATCTGAGCTGGTTGAACCATTGTCAATTTTTAATTTAATTTCAAAGTTATGACTTAGCTTTTCCAGTTTCACAATTTATTATGCCCCATGTAATTTTAATTTTATTAAAAGAATTACATANTATATATATATATATATATTTTGTAAAGATTTTACCATTGCACATACTTTTTTTTAAACAATTTTGAATAAGATTTAACAGTGAGATAACATAGTTATATGTTCTCTCACTGTAAAGTTCATATAACCTTTGTCTACTCTTATGAATACCCTCAGACGCCCACTCATTTAATGACAAAAAATTCCTGGAATTGATAGTTTTAGAAGTAAATATAGCTTTGAATGCACTTTTAATATCATAAAAAAGAATCCCATATAGTAAATTGGGTTTATTATTATATTTTAGGTATTTAAGTTTTGCTATTATATTACTTTGAAATTTTTTTACACGACCAGTTGTCATCGGTATACAATCAATTTTCTTACTTTTTATTACTTATATTTTTACCAAAGTGAAAGGAAGCCAATTGTCCGTAATGATCTGAGTTTAACATATTAATTATTGACTTTTTACTTGGTATGAAGTTTATAAAAATATTATTAATATACAAGTTCCAGTACAATGAGTGATTCTTCTTGGGTCTAGAAATAATAATACAATATATTAATATTACTAATATATAAAACTATATTAATAGGTAAAAAATATATTAATAGGTACTTGTATAATTAAATTAAACACTTCATACTGCAGTTGTGCACAGTAATAAACTAAAGGAGCATTGTTTACACTTGATTACCGCAGAGACTATATTAAAATTAATGTACTTAGCCATAGAAATTCTATTAAAAATTTGTAATCCAATCACAGTATTTATACGTACCTATATAAAATATTAACGAGATTATAAAATATAATTTAAATTTTATTAGTAAGATCAGCTTCACGCCATATCCCGCTAAAACTGTTTGCCACTTTCCGCCATTTTCTTGCGTGTTGAGTGGCGGTACTCAACGCCGGGCTTTGTCTTGGTGCCAGAGCGAAGAAGTAAAAATATTAATAAGCAATAATTCACTTCCCCGAGTGGGTATAAAACTTTTCAACCGTCGCGTTACAGTCGCACCCTTGTAACTGCGCCACGACGGCGTCACTAATACTAAGTATATTTGTAATTTATATTAGTATTCTAATTTATTCCATTTGCAAAAGAAAATATTATTATTTCAAATACTTTGCCCGTTGTAGCTTAGTCGTGGCCTCAAATGCATTAAAATAACGCAACTGCAGTATGATCTTAATGTGGTCCATTCCATCAGGTCGATGACCGATAGCCACTCCCAGCGTCTCTGTGTGCACAGTTTGCAGTGTTTTGCTTATCAGTAGGTATAACGAACGCGGAAACTTTACTTATCATCTATCGAATCTTACCGTTAGAAAGGTAAATGCAAAATGTTTATAATGTAGAATAGATAGTTATAGAGTCTAATAAAAAGTTTATTTAAATAATTTGTGGTAATATACACCTTATTCAAATATAAGATTTTCTTTTAAATTTCTAATCTGAAATCTGGTTAAAAACGGACAGACATTGTTATTAGTTATTAACATGCTTATCAGCTTCACGCTGTATCCCGCACACCGTAACCGTAAAAGAACATAATAGATTTTTTTAAAAATAAATTATTAATTTTCTTATGCGTTTATTTACTTTTAATTTCTTTAGTTTTCTATTTTTTCATTTCTCCATTATATTTTATTTGGTTGTAAGAATAATATATTGAAAAAAAAAAATAAAGATATTGAAAACTATTTTTTTTATCCCCTTATACCAATATCATACATGACACTCGTTCTATCTTTATACAGCGTGTTATCACATAAAATATGACAAATAATGTAGTGAAACGTAAATAAAATACAAAGATTCACTAACTTAGTAAAACAGTAAGTCGTAAATAACGACTGCTTTCCCCTCTTCCCTAGACAGCTGAGAAAGGCCGTTAAAGAAAACGTATCACACTGCTATAAAGGCAAAAATATACACTACGAAGATTAGAAATACCTTCAGACAGAACTATTTACCTACAAGCATTGCCATATACGATGTAAGTTTTGGTTGTTATCTTCTATATCTATATTTATATTAAAGTAGTAAAGGATCGGTGTCTGTATATGGAAGATATATAAGAAAAAAAAATATTTTTTAATTTATTTTGTCCGTTTTTCTGTTTTGTTATAAAAAAATTGTTTAATCAATTATAATTGTTTTACTGAATTGGCTGAAACTTCACTTTTCATTATAGGAATAGATACTGTTTTTAAAAAGATATTATCGTTATTACAAAAGGAAAGTAATGCTTTCATAATTCAAGCGGGCGAAGCCTTTTTCTATAATTTTGAGGACACAATAATATTTAATGCCAAAAATATTTAAAGACATTACCACATGATGATATTAATTGTAATAGTATGGAGCGGTCATGGTGTAGTTGCGATATGCTTGCCTGAACGGGATGACAGCTGTTCATCCAAAGTAAATTTCAGGCAAACTCGTAAAATAGAAGAAATATAAAAGAAAAATCTTAACAAGTACGTATAAATTAAATCAGCTTCAAGCTGTATCCTGCACACAGCTGGGTAGACAGATGCAACCAGTGTTAAGACACTCCGTTCTCCATTTGCCGCCGAATTGTGAACGCATTCATTGCATATTGAGTGGCGGAACTCAATGCCGCGCTATGCCTCTACCAAGAGAGAAGAAATGGAAATATAAATGTAAATTAATATTTCATTCTTTCGAGTGGGGATCGAAGACACAATCAGTCGCGTTTGCACTAACACTTTGAACCTCTGCGCCACGACTGGACATGTGTAATAAGTATTTTATACAAGTTTATATGATATACAAATGTGTTTAAGTATATTTATTCATATATCTTCTAATGCTTCATTTTATTAGAATAAATATTTATATATCGAATAAAATCGTTATCGCATACGTAAACAAAATAAAATTTTTAGCTTAATAGTAACTGAACTGTTTACATTAGGCGTTTGTCATTTGAGAGGTTTTTGTAAACATATTATATAACGCTTGTTTGATATTTTAATATGAAAAAAGACAGTCGTAACGGTCAGCTTCTTTGATTTGGATATATCAGTCTAGTTGATTGGTTTGATCGTTAGCAATATTATATTTTAATTTGCTTTACATTTTTTCATTATGTTGAATGACAGAGTTAAAATGAAAGAAATGACCTTAATAGATTCAAATTCCTACGTAAAAATATAATAAATTGATATTTGTTTTGTAGTTTCACTAGCGTGACGATGATTATGTATACGATGTAGACGATGATTAGGATCTGTGATTAGCAATCACAGATCCTAACCATCGTCGCACAGACGCACTGTAGACTGTAAGCGCGATCGTTGTGGGTTGGCTGTCGGTTGCCACTAATATATAGTGAAATATTTAATATTTTAATTTCCTCGCTCTGGTAAAGAGGCAAAGCGCGGCGTTTAATGCCGCCAAACAAAATGCAATGCCTCAAAAATTTTAAGTATATTTTGTAAGTAGGAACGAAAGTGTCTTTTCGTGTAGCTTTCCAGGTTCCTTGCTATCCTGCTATGTGCGAGATACAGCGTGAAGCTAAAAAATCCTCTATTCCTCACTTTCCGCTGAAGTCTGGAGGCATTGCGTGTTGAGTGGCGGACACGACACCACAGCGAAGAAATGAAAATATAAATTCAAATAAATATTTCATGTCCTCGAGTGGGGATCGAACCCACAACCAATCGATTTTGCTCACTTTGTGCCTCTGGCCTCAATGTTAATGTTAATTACGCTGTAAATGTTAATTATATTTAAACAAGTTAATTGAGATGTATATTTCATTATTTCATGCACTCTCGCACTTCAACACCTCTTGATTGTTCTACCGTGGCACGACGCAACGTGGACACAAGCTGTTTATTCGAAACTTGTGCTTTTCAGGTACTTGTAATGTAATTTAGTTGTTTATGTATATAAGAAGTCTGTATCTGTTCTTATGTGACAATTTAGTTGAAATGGTACATAAATGAAAAAGGTTTAGTGACATAGAGGAAAATTGAATGATTTGGTTTTTACGATTATAGAAGAGTAAGCAGAGAGAGAGAGAGAGAGAGACAGAGCTTAGTGTTAAACTCCACTTTCCATGTCATCATGTTATTTATTAATTTCTAATATATCAGTCAAATAAAACGTACCTTAGTATTTTTTAAATATTTCTGGAACATTGAACATTAAACATATTAAGTACACTTAAAAAATAGTTTCTCGCTGTAATCCGCACATAGCAGGGTAGGCAGAGTGAATCTAGTGTTAAGACAATTCGTTCCCCAGTTTACGCCGAATTCTGGAGGTATTGCACGTTGAGTGGCGGAACACAACGCCGCGCTTTGCCTCGACACCAGAGCGAAGAAATGAAAATATAAATGTAAATAAATATTTAATTTTCTCGAGTATGGATCGAATCCACAACCAGTCGATTTTACAGACACACTTATATAATAATAATTCAATAAAAAACAGACTCCCAAAGCTTCTCAAGTCACTTTAATTAATTTGTAGAGGGGACGTAACAAAGTATCGTCTCCAAAGCTGATGGGCACTCAATTAAAGAGAAATTATAGTTAATGTCTAATAAAACAAAGGAATTTCTCATCCTGCCAGTCGTTCACACGATGGGAACACGTGGCGGTGGTTCCCACCGATATTACAGAATATGCGGGTATATTCTGCAGAAGGGGTCTGTGTTATTGCAAAGGTATGGGGAGTTTAGTTATATGAATGTATAAACAATATAAACTTGTATGTATAAATTTTGATATTATGTATATTTATTTTGTATACTATTTATATTTTTTTAAGAGATCGTCGTGACGGAGGAGCACAAATGTGTGAATGTAAACGCGATAGGTTGTTGGTTCGATTGAAATATTTAATATTTTAATTTCTTCACTCTGGTGTCGAGGTAAAGCACGGCGTTTAGTTCCGACATTAACACGTAATGCCTTTAGAATTGGGCGGAAAATGGGGAACCGACTTAACACTAGGTTCTCTCTACCTACCTTGTTATATGCGGGATACACCGTAAAGCTAAAAAATAAACTAATAGAAAATTAATAGGTCGTCGTGGCCGAGGGGCGACAGGCGTCTGACTGTAAATGCAACGCTTCTTGATTTAATTCCCACTCCGCCACTTAACACACCATGCCTCAAGAAGTTGGTAGAAAGTGCTTCTTAATGGGGAACAGAGTGTCTTAATAACAAGTTCGGAGGCTCCCTCTGCATACTCTCCTATGTAGGAGCGCGTGACAATAAAGAAAAAGCTAGATTAGATATAAATTAGAAGTCCCAATTGCAATTAATTATTTTACTTACTCTTGTTTTTGTAATAATATGATCAAGCTATATTTTTTTTCAAGTTCATACTTTATTCCGCATAGCAGAGCTGGTAAAGCGGATCTAGTGTTTAGACACTCCGTTTTCTATTCTCAAGTCTTTGTACTACTACTGTAAAATATGAGTAAAATTATAAGGGTATAATAAATATATAGAAATTATATCCATTATCTAGTGTTTTCGAGTGTACGTAATACTTGTTCATAATAAAATAACTGAAGTATAATAATTATAAAAAAGATTTAATTATCACATTTTATAAAGAACTGATAAGTAAGTATATACAAGTTTCTCAGTCTTTCGCTTTTAACAAAATTTAAAAAAGGAATATAAGCGCTTAATGGATTTGTACCCACAATCATTGCAAGTAATCAGGAACATCTCAATTGCGCCACTATGGCGACTACATTACGGGTGCATTAATGTTTAACTGAGAAGCAACAAGCTGTTCAAACACAGTTCCTATCAGAAACTATAAATCTATACAAAATAATCACTATTTCAAATTTACTACTAAAATAATTTAGTTTTATAATTTAATCAGTTTCATCCCGCACACAGCAGGGTAGGCAGAGGAAACCTAGTGTTAAGACACTCCGTTCCACACTTTCTGCCGAATTCTGGAGGCATTGCGTGTTGAGTGGCAGAACTCAACGCCGCAGTTTTTATAATTGTTAGATTATATTATATACTAGCGGCCTACTCGCGGCTTCGCCCGCATACCACTTCTAATTCTTTTATTATGTTGCATTTGCCATATAAATTATAAAATCAACACAATTTATACATTCAATTTTGAGAAAGTACAATCACTACGTGGCTGCTTGCGAGGACGATTCCGGGGGTAAGGGCGCTTACTTTAATATGCTTGCGGCCGTAAACGAAGAGTTGAATAATTATAAATTTACATTTTCTCAAAAAATATACGCTCAAATTACATGCTATAAACGCCAAACCTTATCTCCATAAAATTTCCTTGATGATGGAATAACTTTCGCTCGTAAGTTTCAATCAAATAAAAAAACGTTGAAATATAACCTTGCAATTTTCAATTATTTTTTGTCACAAAATGCCTTATTGTGATTTATTTATAAGAGATAGCGCGGTATTGCGGACTTTTTTATATAGAACTGGATTAGAATTAGACATTTCTTCCATACAATGTACTGTATTTTACTATTTTTGCAGCGCACGCGCTTAAAGCAATTCGATGGCGTTCGTTATTATTGTTATTTCGTTATTTAAGGCTAACGAAGACTTACACTATTATGTTTACATGTTATGATATAACTTTAACATAACATAAAAACTCTTTATTTCACACCAGAAAATTACATAATTAACAAATAAATTCATATAAAAAAAATGTGAAAAGGCGGCCTTATCACTAAGAGTGATCTCTTCCAGGCAACCTAATCAAAAGAATCAATTTAAAAGAGCGGGCATGGCGCGGTGTAAAGATAAAAGAAAATCACATATAGAGATATTAACATAAATAATAATATATATTTATAAACCTACACAAATACTATCTCATAAACTACATAGAATACATATACATAATAGAAAAATATAAACATAGATACATGACAAATACACAAAAATATTTTATATAAATAGACTACATACTAAGATAGTAATTTTTAACTTTATATTTAAACATATTTATGGATTTAGACTGCCTTATAGCTCGTGGTAAGGTGGTATTCCATAGCTTCGCAGCTTGGACAGTGAATGATCCACTGTAGCAACAAGTACGACACAAAGGTATTTCCAGGACATTATCACTTTGGGAGCGGAGACTTAGGGGAAGACGGGAGTTGGAGCCGAGAAAGGTAAAGCGTTCTTTAAGGTAAGTTGGAGTATAAGGATGGAAGAGGATAGAGTAGAGAAGAGTTAAAGTATGGACATTCCGACGTTCTTTAATGGGAAGCCATCCAAGCTTCGTTCGATGCTGACTGATATGATCAAATTTTCTCAGACCAAAGATGAACCTTATGACAAAATTTTGAAGGCGCTCTAATTTGTTGAGTAATTGCTGTGATAAATCTAGGTAACAGGTGTCAGCATAGTCTGTTATAGGTAGTAAAAGTGAGTGTGCTAGGGTTATTTTGGTTTTTATTGGTAATAGATTTTTCCATCTTTTCAACCTACCCATAGCGTAGTACAATCTGCGGCTTTACTCAGATATTTGAGGCGTCCACGAGAGAGTGCTGTCTACCTTGATACCTAGATTTCTCACACTGTCGCAATACTCTAATTTACAAGCGTCGAAGATTATAGGTGGAAGGGAAGGGATATTGATTTTACTAAGTTGCTTAGGACTGCCAAGAATACACACTTGAGACTTCTTAGGATTTACAGACAAACCATATGATTTGCTCCAGGTACTAATGGTTTGCAGATTGGAGTTAACTAGACTAATAGCCCTCGCACTTTCATACAAAACTAAGTAAATCGGACCAGTAGATCCAGAGATCTTAGCGTTTAAACAAACAAACAAACTCTTTCGCTTTGTTATATTAGTATAGAAGTATAGATCGCATTATTTCTAAATGCCCTCTTTATATTCATGTGTCACTGTAATTAAGGGAACGTTATTTGATTTTGTTTCCGATTACGGATTGTATTCTAAAATACTATGGGGGAAAATCGTTATTAGAATAAGTAATTAAAAATTGTAATTAAAAAAAGAATTGGATTGTGTGCAATAAGAGTGAATAAAATAACTATAAAAGCTGCATTTTGTGTCTGATTTGTTGGTTCATCCGACATCATTTATTTGGCGGAAAAAAATATTTTTATCCATTTTTAATAAAACTATTATAAGATCAGCTTCTTATTCTTCTAAAACTGGACTAAACAACATCACTCGACAACAATTTACAACTTTTCATACAAAATAAATAATTCCTAACTCCTTTTATTTGTTATTTGTTTGACGATAAAAACTATCGAAAGTGATTTTTTATCCTTACAAGTACCTAAGATGAGATGATTCTATTACATTTGACATATGGTTGACTTTTTATTAGATGCTGTGTCATCTCATATCAGCCGCCGGTGTTTCTGATAGGTGGAATAAAATAAAAGACTAGAAATGTGTCAATATGATAAAATGCGAATGACGTACGAGAGCTTGTTATCCACGGGGTTGCTCGTTATCTAAAAGATTTCAATTTAGTGTTAAGTTGCAGTTTTTTGTAAGATTTTTTTTGTTTTGTTTGATATTCACGAGATTTTTTTTTAGCTTCACGCTGTATCCCGCACATAGCAGGGTAGGCAGAGGGAACCTAGTGTTAATACACTCCGTTCCCCACTTTCCGCCTGGTGGCATTGCGTGTTGAGAAGCGAAACTCAAAGCAGTGCTTTCCCTGCGACACCAGAGCGAAGAAATGAAAATATAAATGTAAATAAATATTTCATCTCCTCGAGTGGGGATCGAACCCACATCCAGTCGATTTACAGGTACACTTTATGTCTCTGCACCACGACTGGCCTCAACTCACCAGGTATCCTACAAATATTATAAGTGTGAAAGTTTGGATGTTTGTTCCATTTTCACAGAAAAAATATGAACGAATTTAGATGAAACTTTACAGTAATATAGCTCTTACATCAGAATAACTCCAAATAAAATAACGAAATCACGTTACATAAGGATTTTGTACAATATAACAATAAGATTAGGCGGGCGAAGCCGTGTTTAGGCCCTGTTTAGGTGGATACTAATCTTATACAATTACATATTTAAAAATGCATGTTTATTTTAACTAAGTATTTATGTTGGTCCAGTATATTTTTTCTTAATTATATTTTTACTCGAATTACATAAAAAAGAGTGCTATTACAAAAAAAATATTATTACTACATTTAAAACTAAATGGTACCCAAGACTCTTGCAAGTGACAATGAAAAGACGGAAAAGTAAACTAACAACATCTAATTTCAAAGAATTAAATCTAAAATACTTATATTTTGCGCCAATTTAACTCCACCCTTATTCTGTTAAGCTATAATCGATATTTAGTATCTAATCTATTCAAGTAAATTCTCCATACAGAAGAGCTAAAAGCGGACCACCCTTATCTACTCTACTGTAGCTCCAGCCATGCTTGTCGGAATAAATTGCCAATTTTGACCTGCACCGGTACTTTCTAATAGCTATACTTGGATACATTATGATTCTTGTTTTACAATTACGATGTTAATATAACATAATGTTAATCCATAGATTATTAACTTAAATTGGGTATAAAATTATATATGTATATAATTTAGGTTGTAATGATAAATAACATTTTAGAACAAAACTACTATTTTCTTTTTTTTTATTTAAAAAAAATGAAAAAATAAATCAGCTTCACGATGTATCCCGCACACTACAGGGTAAGCAGAGGGAACCTAGTGTTAAGACACTCGTTCCGCACTTTCTGCCGAATACTAGAGGCATTGCGTGTTGAATGGCAGAACTCAACGCCACGCTTGTCCTCGACACCAGAACGAAGAAATGGAAATATAAATTTAAGTAAATATTTCATCTCCTCGAGTGGGGATCGAACCCACAACCAGTTGATTTTTCAGTCACACTTTGTGCCCCTGCGCGACGACTGGCCTCAAGTGTGTTTATAATAGTTGTAGTACCTATATAAAACATTGGTTGTAATTTTTATGCAAACACGTAAGTATTTTTTTTTATAAATATCCAAATAAATATACTAAAATATATATTTTATTGTGGATCATTTCTCTGTAATTTCCACGGCATCGATCATTACAGATAATTTAATAAAAAAATATCTTTAAAATTATTTCTGTAAAATATGAATGAGAAACACCGGCTTGCCGTGATGTTCGTGATTTCATTTATTATGAGAGTTCGATTTAATAATTTCATCGTTTATTAATAAAACACAGATTTTCTGTTGATGTTTCAGAAAATTTAATTTAAAGTGAACGTTATACAACGAATAAAAGTTATCAAATTTTTGTATCACAAATTTAAATCGTGAGGCCTGTCGTGGCGCACAAAGTGTGACTGTAAAACCGACTGGTTGCGGGTTCGATCCCCACTCGAGGAGATGAAATATTTACTTAAATTTATATTTCCATTTCTTTGCTCTGGTGTTGAGGCAAAGCGCGGCGTTGAGTTCTCCGCTGTAGTTCTACAGCGTTTAATAATAAATATAATGAAAATGGATGAATTTGGATCTTTGCTCGAGGAATGAATCTCTGATAAGATAAATCACAGCGTTAAATTCCGCTCTCAGTTGAAGTAACTTGACTTTTTTGGCCGCTCATTATAATATTTTAAACAACATATTATAAACAACAAATCGAAAGTAACTAATACACTAACCAAGCATAGCTTTCGTATAAATAGTAAATGTATCTTATTTCGTAATAGTATGTACATTTAGGTTCTACGTTCCAAGACCTTGCTTCCTACAACCACAGTATTATCGATAATGCCCTTATTTCCTCATTAGCTTTCACCGCATAATGACGATGATCGTATCTCGATTGCTCGCAAGTAGTAATTATCTTCGAACACCCTTTACCACACTATCTATTGTGGCTTTTCTCTAAACCAATTAACGGCGCATAATATATTTAATATTATGGTATAAGTTCTTATTTTATACATAAAATTATATGAAGGTATGTACCATTTGTATCAGATATTTATTGTAATTTTGTATAAATAGACCTTGGATTTACTTGTAAAAGATATAACCATGGTTAGATATGAAAAAAGTATGGTTTTAGAGCATGTTGATTTCGCGCTTGCAGGATAGGCAAAGGAAACCTAGTGTTAAGACACTCCGTTGTTCACTTTTCGCCGAATTTGTCGAGAAATTGCGTGTTAAACGAAACTCAAACGGGATTTTGCCTTGATTCTGAATGAAAATATTTATAAATATTTCATTCTCCCGAAGATCGAACCCACAACCGTCCCGTTGCAGCCATGCGCCACAACAGCCTCAACTCCTGCGATTTTATAAAATGAGCTGACCGATAAAACTAGATCAGTTTTCATACTATTATAATATAATAAGAACACATTCAAGCTTCTAATTCTTATTAGTACGAAATCAGAATTCAACGAGACGTAACAGACATTAAGCTCATATTAAATTTCCAGGTTCCGCTTACACTATGTTACAAGGTGTGGTCGAAACGTTAACTTTAATGGCGTAATTTAATATCTACATCTATTTAACACTCACCGTAAAAACGATTCAATTAGAAATTTAAGAGTTCTTTAGTTTAACTGGTATTAATTTCATCTGTTCTATAGGAAATACATACTTATTACCCTCGATATAATTATGTATATTAGAAATATATTATATATAAAAAAGTTGATGATAGTGCAGAGATTGTAGCGTTTGGTGATTTGCTCTCTCTCCCTGGCTACCCCGTTAGGAATAAAGTGTGAAGCAAATAGTAAAAGCACTCTTTCCTTGCCAAAATCAAAGATCTGGATTATCTTGTGTGGACCTAAGATGTCAGCTACTCTAATGTATAGAATTACATTGTAGCAGTGTTTTTTTTTTCAGGTACACGCTGTACCATGTTTAATAGCAGAACTCATCGCATCTCTTTGTTTCGACCGTATCAAAAAATGAAATATTAAATATTTCATTTCCTCGAGTGGGAATCAAATCAAGGGCCTGACGCGTTTACCTGTTTAGACACACGCTTGGGCTTGTGCTTAACGTAATGGGCATTTTCTTCTTTAACATAAGCTGGGAGTAAATCTACTGGTAATTGCAGTGTCATTTTGGTTCGAATATTCAATAGTGATGAGTAGTGAGTGGAAGTAGTAGGACAAAGATTGTGAAGACAATATTATACAAGCGAAGTTGACGACAGTAATTAATATCTAATTAATAATTTATTATTATTATATAATAAACAGCTTTACGTTGTATCCCGCATGTAGCAGGGTAGGCAGATGGAACCTAGTGTTAACACACTCCGTCCGCTACTTTCCGTCGAATTTTCAAGGTATTGCAAGTACAGTGGCGAAACTCAACGCCGCGCTTTTATCTTGGTACCAGAGCGAAGAAACCAATCGAACCTACAGCCGTTGCGCTACAGGCTTGATTGTGCCCTTCCAGCACGACGGTCTAAACAATACATTGTTTTACTAAATATCAATTTGAATAATATTTTTGTGAAAATGAATTGTATAAGATAACCAAAATGCTAGCTACATTATACGAGTTAAAATCAGGAACAATGAGACAATTTATGTAATTTGGTTAAACTGAGCCCTGAATAGTTCAAATATATGACAAGTTTGGTTGAAACGTGCTAAAGAGGAGACGAACGAGGAATTCTAATAATGTACAGTATTAGAATTTGTTGCTTTGGTATTTAACCGGTACTATTTGATCGAGGCGTCTACTGAATGTCATTTTACATTTAAAAAAAATAATAAACGGAACAGAATAGTTGAAACAATGATATATGTACATAAGGGTTTTAGATTTTTCATGATTTTGACTGATTTATTTTTCTTTTTACCTTCACGCTGTATCCCGCATAGAACAGGGTAGACAGAGTGAACCTAGTGTTAAGACACACCGTTCCTCACTTTCCGTCGATATATATATATATATATATATATATATATATATATATATATATATATATATATATATATCGGGA
>JAAIXJ010000094.1:176083-370418 GCA_013403705.1 Heliconius hermathena
GAGATGAAATATTTACTTAAATTTATATTTCCATTTCTTCGCTCTGGTGTCGAGGCAAAGCGCGGCGTTGAGTTCTGCCACTCAACACGCAATGCCTCCAGAATTCGGCAGAAAGTGGGGAACGGAGTGTCTTAACACTAGGTCCCCTCTGCCTACCCTGCTGTATGCGGGATACAGCGTGAAGCTAAAAAAAAATTAGAACAATCTTTTCAATTGGGGTCGTCGTATCACTTACGATATAATTTATATATCTTCCAAATAAAATTAAACGAAGCCAAACACTTTGCTAAAATTAGAGTGCTTTAGCTAAATTGCAACTTAATTGTGGTTCTACGTTAATGGAAGATTTTGTCGAGTACAATGTACAGTTAAATTTACAGTGTCAGCTAACAAAGTGGTATAATAGAATTCACCATTTCGTTATATTTTCTTTTAAAAAGTCTTTCTTTTAAAAGTTTAATTATGTTTTCGTCTTTGTGGTGTCATTAAATATGTCTCCCTGGATATATTTTATAAGGATTCATTGTTTTATTTAGTTATACTGAAAAACTAGCTATGTAGAAATTACAAAATTAAGAGAAGAATATAAAATATGCTTATAAAAGTAAATCTGAATTTTAAAAAATAAAATGTCACCTAAATATATTGTAATTTAACAAAATAATAATCTTTAATGAGGCCAGTCATGGCGCAGCGGCACGAGTTGTGACTGTAAAATCGACTGGTTGTGGGTTCGATCCCTACTCGAGGAGATGAAATATTTACTTAAATTTATATTTCCATTTCTTCGCTCTGGTGTCGAGGTTAACTGCGGCGTTGAGTTCTGCCACTCAACACGCAATGCCTCCAGAATTCGGCAGAAAGTGGGGAACAGAGTGTCTTAACACTAGGTTCCCTCTGCCTACCCTGCTGTGTGCGTTAAACTGATTTAATAAACTTTAATCGATTATATCAAACTTATGTGTATGTCAGATTACATTTAGTTAATAAAAATCGCTAACCTCTAACACGAGATAAATCTAGTAAGAAAGTTTCATTTTCACTTCGTTAACTAAGTTTGTACCCCTTAGAAGGACAAATAAATTAATAACATGGTTCCCTCATCAATCTTCAGACCATTAAGCGATTAGATAGAAGCTTTATTGAATAAAATCGATATCTGCCTCCCACGCTACTCCTAATTCGATTCAAAGGCATTATCGAAATCTTAAAAACTTTTTGATAGTCGAATAAAATTTAATTTACTTTCATATAGTGAACAACATCAATCATCTCGCAAAGTGGAATTGACGTGACATTATTATAGCAACTTTAATTAGATATCACATAAATCTTAGGCAAGTAGATATGCTTGCTTAAAACTAAACTTTAACAAAAAGTTATAAATTAGTGTTCGATTAAAGTAATAAAAATATTTATATTTTTTTATCTTCCCTGCAGGGTTGGCAGAGGGAACCTGGGGACCTAGTATTAAGATAGTCTATTCCCATTAAGACATTTCCGTTACCAACTTTCCGCCGAATTCTGGAGACATTGCGTGTTGAGTGGCGGAACTTAAAGCCGCGCATTGCCTGGTAACGAGGCAATGCGCGGCTTTAAGTTCCGCCGAGCGGGCAATACAAATATTAAATATTTCATTTTCTTGAGTGGAAATCGAACCCACAACCTGTCACACGCATGTGCCACTGCACTGTGACTGACCTTAAAAAAATAAATAATACGCTTATTATCATGAATTAGTATTATTATTGATATTTTTTATTATACAGTATTGAACCTGGGGCTATAAGAACTGAGATATATAAATATATAGTTAAACTGCCTTAAGTGCTTATGTAGGTCGGAGAAGACGTAAGTTCGAAATTATTTTTAAGTTCTATACGGAATTTTAGTAGCACTTTTCATACTCCGAAAACAATTTATTAAAAGTTTATAAAATAACTGAAAATCATATTTAGATATTATAAATAAATAAAGTATATTTTAATAAATACTATAACAAATAACAGAAAATATTACAAAAATAAATCAAGAACATACTAAAAATTCCATCGTCCATGACTTAAAAGAGAGCATCTGGGCGGGTGGCACTCTAACGAGATTATGTTACGGTACGAGTGACAAAAGACAACAATTTTCCTTACATTCTAGTCTTTATGCATGAACCAATAAGGGACGCCATACACGTTTATATTTCGCCTTGTATACTGACATTCTACGCTATAAGACGGCCTAATATTGTTGGATTCGAGCGCTTGCTCTTTTTATATGCAAGTTAAGACAGCTTACTGATTAATAAAGTCAGTTAAAGTAAAGTATAAAATATTTTAAGTTAAGCGCCATTTTTTTTCAAATTTCTATTAGGTTAATTATCAAATAACATTTTCATATATTTCTCTCAGTTACATACTGTAAGGTCAAAATAAGTTACTAAATAAAGAAAGTTCAAATTGTTTTTAAAGTCACTCTAATATCTCCTATGTTGCAAATATACAATCCATTCTAAATTTGAGTGCCAAAGTCTAATTCTGTTGCCAAAAACTTTTTTTAGAACAAACTATCCCCCAAAGGGATTTGAAGCTACAATCGTTTATAACCATACAGCAACACTACCACGACATCGCCCTAATGTAATATACTCTACAATTAAACGAAATAAAACATTAAAATTTCTTCCTTATATAGCTCGCAGCATTTCAAAGCTGCATCAACAATTTATACTTTAAGGAGTGACGTAATATATCCGCAGAAATTATAACAAATGCATCTCATAAACAGCAGCCAGCGGCAGTGGGTGATCGTGAATGACCACGCCTTAATTAAGGGTTAACTTCGAACGGTACCTATATGGTTAGCTTATACAGTATAAATATATCGAGAGGCCATCGTGGCGCAGTGGCGTGTGACTGTAACGCGATGGTTGTGGGTTAATTCTCTGTTAAATTTAATATTTAAATTCCTTTAAATACCGCCATCCTTCTGCCTATCCTGTTATGTACGGTATACAGCTTAAAGCTAAAGATGAAACAATAAATAAATAAATAATCTATCGATTAATTAATTAATTTAGTTTAGTTTTTTTGGCTTATTAGTTTTAAAAACTTCAAGTATGGAGTATTCTTAATTTATTATCTTGGTTTGGCATAATATTATTTTAACAGGAAATTAAACAATTATGGTTTTGTGTATAAGAAAATCTATATATTGAAGTATTAAAAACTCGTTTTAGTGTAGTTTATTATTTCAGCAATACATTTATTGATGAAATAATAAAGTAATACACTAAAACGAGTTTTTAATATAACTTTGAAATACTCACATATCACCATATCGTTGGTTTGGTGCACAAATAACGTAATTACATTTAAAAAAAAACAAGTTAAATGTATCAATATATATGGAAATACTATTTACAAACTTACATAGCATCTCCTACAACGTTTCAACAAGTGCAAATACGTCATTGTTGCACCAAATTGATAATATAGTTTTTCGTATCAATATTAGTATAGCATTATTATTACTATAGCATTTCGAATCCTTTCTAGCTGCAACCTTAACAGTTAAGGTTCTGCATAAATAAACAACCGCGCAAACCGCTCGCAGAGATGAGCGTGCGCTGACCGACGCATCTGCGCCTGCCTGTATCTAGAGATATCTTTGTATTTTATGAATTCCTTACAAACAATATTTGCCTTTTATATTTATTTCATTTATTCTAATCAGGTTCACGCAGTATCCCGCACACAGCAGGGTAATCAGAGGGGACCTAGTGTTAAGAAACTCCGTTCCCCACTTTCTGCCTAATTCTGGAGGCATTGCGTGCTGAGTGGCTCTACACCACTTTTAACCCCTATTTCATCCCTTTAGGGTTAAAGTTTTTCAAAATTCCTTCTTAGTGGATATCCAGATTATGAAAATAAACATCTGTCAAAATTTCACGTTTCTACCATCAGCGGTTACAGATTTGCGTGCGTCTTACCTCAGTCAGTCAGGTACATGTTCTTTTATATATATAGATTAAAATTTGAGCCTATTGAATAAAATAACTATTATGTTTTATACTTTTTATATATTGATATAGCATTTTTGAAATTTCTATTACATAACCTTAATACAATAGTGAAAATCGGTACACCCGATTCTGAGATTAGTGTGAACAAACGCAGAGAAAAATAGAAAAAAGTAAAAAAAATACCAGTTCCGCTTCTATTGTGTTATCTATAGCGTTTTGAACCCTTTACCATATATGGTATTGCAGTTTTGATAAATTTTTATTTGAAAATTAGATAATATAAAATAATTTAAAATATTTGAATTCATTAAATATATTTCATTTTAAAACGGAAAGATTTATCCCAATTTAGTGATAGATCTCTCCATTTTACTTGAGATGAGTGAAATTTAAAAAAGAGTGTTCTTTCTAAACGTAGATTTTTTAATAGTCTATAAAATTATATAAAGCTTATAACTTATAATAATAAGTTATTAAATACAAAATGGTTATATAAATGGTTGTTACAAAATTTAATAACACATTACAAAATAATTACGAATATTATAATATTATAATTGAAGTGTTATTAAATAATTTCGCTTTTATCAATGATGGAAATATATTATCATTATAATAGGAATATCTATATAATAATTGTTACATATCAATTACTTATTTTATAAATATTAAAATGGAGGCCAGTCGTGGCGCAGGGGCACAAAGTGTGACTGTAAACCGACTGGTTTTGGGTTCGATCCCCACTCGAGGAGATGAAATATTTACTTAAATTTATATTTCCATTTCTTCGCTCCGGTTTCGATGACAAGGCGTTAAGTTCTGCCAGTCAACATGCAAGGCCTGCAGAATACGACAGATAGTGGGGAACGGAGTGTCTTAACACTAGGTTCCATCTGCCTACCCTGCAGTGTATGGGATACAGCGTGAAGCTGATTTATTTTTATTAAAAATGAGGCCGTTGTGAGGCCTCGTTCTGGTAATGAGGCAAAGCGCGACGTTGAATTCCGCCACTCAACATGCAATGCCTTCAGAATTCGGCAGAAAGTGGGGCACGGAAACATAGAAGGAAACATAGTGTCTTAAAACTTGGTTCCCAGGTTCCGTCTGCCTACTCTGCTATGTGCAGGATATAGCGTGAGGCTAAGAAAGAAATTAGTAACTTATATTGATCCTAAGATCAAAATATCAAACAAATGATATATAAAAAAAAAATTATTGACTTTATATATTAAGAAAACCAATATTACAAATAATATTAAATCTACGACCAAGACACAAACGAAGACACGTGCCAACTATGAAAAAGCCCACGTTTTTCAGGTAGATATGTAAAAGGAAGGCTTATCAGATTAACAGGCACGTTTTACCGGTAGTTTGAAGTTACACCTCGCTCGAACGGCCATTCGGTCAACGGAATGGAAACATTGCTCAAGCTAGGAAATCGTTTGACACTACGGCTGCGACTTCTCCACGAGTCACGACTGACCTCAATACTAAGTTAAATAGTCTAAATAAAGCGCTATAATTTTATTTCGATTTTATCTGAAGTGGCTTAAAACTTTCTGTCAGGATACAATTAATGATCTACATCTTTGAGGACATGTTTAATAGATAGATCTAGCGCTAAATTGTTATAGATCTTTCCATTTTGTTTTTTTTTTCAATTTACATTTCTATCCTTAAAGGTTTTCAGTTACAGGTTGCTATTAACAATAAGGTCTCCTTTGCATGCTCTGTATTAATCTTAAGATTTTCTGTATTTTTCTCTGTAACTACTCTGTATGCAATAAAGTTTTTCTATCTATTGTCTATCTATTATTATTATTAAACAGTTTCACGCTATATCCCGCACACAGCAGAGTAGGCAGAGGAAACCTTGTGTTAAAACACTCCGTTCCCCACTTTCCACCGAATTCTGGAGGCATTGCGTGCTGAGTGGCGGAACTTAATGCCGCGCTTTTGCCTCTACATCACAGCGAAAAAAGGAAAATATAAATTTAAATAAATATTTCATTTCCTCGAGTGGGGATCGAACCCACAACCAGTCGATTTTACAGTTACACTTTGTGCCACGACCTTATTATTCAAAACAAAACTCGATTGATAGAGATATATCAATATTACTACATTTGCATATTTTATACAAAATAAACCATTTAAGCTATACTAAAACAATTTGTTATCAATTGGCATTTTCACAAAATTTTTGGCATGAAAAATGAATGCTATGAATCACAAAGTGCTTTATCAAAGCAAAAGGGTATTTTTGGCACCTTTGCCCCAATTTAGTGTTCAATGCCATTAAATCAATATAGTCTTTTTCTCTGCCATTTGTTGTTTTATTCCAAAGAATATTTTGAAATCGTTTGTGTTGTTATAAATTTTCTTGTATTCATTTAATATTACAAAAATAAGAATAGGAACTGCAAATAAGAAGCAGAATTCTGACAATCTGACTGTGGTTGTGGATTCAAATTCCTCTAAAAGGAATTTGAATAATTATTTGCATAATTTATATTTAATTTTTTCCACTGTGTGGAGATAGGCCATGTGATCCCGGCCTAGAATAGGATCATCCTGGAACTGGACTAAAGTACGTGTGGTAGAGTCACGTCGCCAGCAATGGCAACCCGCATGGGCAGACTCGACCGGATCATTACCACCCCTTGGCTTTATGCCACTGCGTTTCGCATCACGTAATACCGGGCTCCGGCGCCCAACCCACTTTAAAGGCCGGCAACGCACCTGTAGCTCCTCTGGTGCTGTACGGGGTCGTGAGCGGCGGTAATCACTTACCATCAGGTGACCGCACGCTCGTTTGCCCGTTCTTTTCCATAAAAAAAGGTAATCAAGAGCGGATATAGAGAATATGCGCTCGTGATTTCTAGAAATAGAGAAATCACAAACATATAAAATTTACAAAAACGAACACACAATGAAGAAAATCGTTAAAATAAACCATTTTTATTACTATGTTGTTCGAACATTGAAATAAAATACATTTTTACTACATATCGCCAGAACTCATTACGCAACTCTGCCAACGTTTTTCAATTGCCATACATTCATATCTGATCGCCGTTTAATTATTGACCGGAAACAGGCTTCATTTCGCTGGGCGTTAATTAAAACAATTGGAACCCACGCTTTTTAATTTCTGTGAAGACCCATTAAGTGGACGTTGTAAGTTTGTTTACACAACATTTTGTACATTTTTATCCAAAGATAGTTTAATTTTAATGGACATTTCTAAGTGATTTCTTATAGAGCTATATTGTATAATAAGAATAGAAAAATATATGTGACTAAGCAGTAAAAGAGAAGTCACAAGGCTTGTTTAAATGTAATGGAATATTTTTTTATTAACACAATCAAGACTACAGCTAAAAATTTGCTCCCTAGTCCATCTTATTAAAGTGATTTCTTTAAGAAAAGAGTGAATTTTAAATTTAGAAAGATATGAAAAATTATCGTTTTGTCATTTGATTAGTATACCTATGTATTTTTTATGATTAAAGTATTTATTTTACGGTATTTTTGTTAAAATCAATGAAGCAAACAATTTTCAAAGCAAATTAAGCAAAATTCCAATTATTAACTAATATAACTTGATAATATTAATAAAGCAAACCAAGAATTTGACTAACTCAATTAAGAAATTCTATGATCGGAATGAAACCATCGGTGCATAGAGATAAACACAGTTCGAATTACAAAATTATATATATTCAAGTTTAATCGTTTAAATGATCCCCTCAAGCGACGCGCTTCAAAAGCTACGATCAACGAAGCTATTCATTAAGCTTTTTTACCCATTCTGATTTGTGGCTAACAATGACGATGACAAAAGACATCTCCTTTTTTTCAAAAATCTACACAGGATTATAACCTTTGTGTACATAGAATAAACAATAAATTAGCATGATTAAATTCACACAATAATATAGTATTGGGTTTCGTCTGTACAGGTCGTGCCATGCGTGGATGCTGTTAATTAAATGGTAAAATAGTGCTGTCCCATGAGTTTGTCTTAATGTATTATATGAACGAGGTTTACGATATTTTTAAGTAATATATAGATTTGTATTTCTGGATTATTAATGTATTTTGACTATTGGTTGTTGTTTTTAAATAATAATTGAAATTGAAGTAGGTTATTATTAATAATAAATTATTATTTACTGGTCAATTTTATTGATTTATGAATAAATAAGGAAACAGAGCATACCGAGTTACAACATTTATTGTATGTAGTGTTAAATTGTTATTTTAGATTACTATCAAGTCATGTTCTAAGAAATAGTCTTTCATAAAGACCGTTATATGAATGGTTTTACCAACAAACATCTCGGATTCTAATACGCAGAATTGAATTTTGAACCGGAATATACTTTAATTGTTTATATCGTTGTAGAGGTTTAGTACTCAGGGTTTTGTCCCTTCACAAATATGGAGTTGGTTAATCTAAGCTACAAAAACGATAGCCAAAATGGAATAAAACCATCCCGAGGACAGTAGTGGTGCAGGAGCAAAAGCGTATGTTTGTAAATGCGACTAGTTGTGAATTCAATTTCCACTCAAGAAAAATCTATTTTTTTATATTCTCATTTCTTCGCTCCAGATACGGGACAAAGTGCGACGTTGAGTTCCGCCACTCTATGCAATATCTCTAAAATTCGGTGGAAATTGGGGAACGGAAGTGTCATACTGGGGACGGAATGTCGAAATCCCGGGTCCACTATGCCTATACTTCTATGTGGAGGAACAAGCGAAAAGCTAAAAAAAAAATAAAATAACGATATTTATTTACTTTCAAGCTTTTACAAGTACACACCCACACTGCATATCAGGGTACACAGAAAGAACCCAATGTAAAGACAGTTCGTTCTTTTTACTCTTTTTGCGCTGTATATTTTTTTTGTTATAAGCATTTTTGTAATATAGTACATAATAATTATAATATGTGTGAATAAATGTATATATTTATCAAATATCATAAGACTAAAATATATTATAGAGGACAGTCGTGGCGCAGGGGCACAAAGTGGGACTGTAAAATCGACTGGTTATGGGTTCGATTCCCACTCGAGGAGATGAAATATTTATTTAAATTTATATTTCCATTTCTTCGTTCTGGTGTCGAGGCAAAGCGCAGCGTTGAGTTCTGCCACTCCACACGCAATGCTTCCAGAATTCGGCAGAAAGTGGGGAACGGAGTGTCTTAAAACGAAACGAACGAACTTAGGTTCCCTCTGCCTACACTGCTGTGTGCGGCATACACCGTGAAGCTGATATTTTTTTGATATTAAAATATATTATCAAGCTAATTTAATTCAATGATTCAACAATTGAATCAAATTAAAAAAATATAATTTGATTGTATCTATTAGATTTTATTTGGAACACGAATAATGCAATGTTGTACGTGGGCGGCGCCCGACGTTGATGTGAGCAAGAGTGGGCGAGAGAACCGTTTGTTTTAGTAAAATAATTAAGTTTATATATGGCAGCATCTTATACGATTTTGTCCAGAATTTAGAGTTTTATTATTTTTATAGCATTTGCCTTTGTAACTTAATAAAATGGAGCACTTACTGTACTTGATTCTTTTTAATAATAATAAAGAAAACTTGTTTTTTTAATTCAATTTGTTTTTTATTAGCACATGTTCATATAGAATGTTTATGCATCTCGTCTCGCATATTCTTAATTTTTCTACTAGAAGAAAATCCCATAATTAAATATTTTACATTAAATATTTTAATCGATACCTACTATCATTTACTATATGCATATATCCAAAAACTATATTTTATATTATACAAACATTACAAGAGTATATTCTCATCTATATGTATATTTTATTTTTTATTCTAATCTATCGCTGTTGTTCGTAGCTGAACCGACGCTGTGTGGAAATAATCTCACTGGAAGTAAAAATTTTGAACTTATGACTTATGCCACGACACTTATGACTTACACACGGCGTTGAGTTCTGCCACTCAACACGCAATGCCTCCAGAATTCGGCAGAAAGTGGGGAACGGAGTGTGTTAACACTAGGTTCACTCTGCCTACCCTGCTGTGTGCGGGATACAGCGTGAAGCTGATTTTTATGCCCTACAAATTATAAATCAATGCTACCACTTGATATGATTTGTTTTTTTTTTACTTTACGCTTTTCTCGCAAAATGAAGAGTAGGCAGACCAATCAAACCCAATACAAGATATTGCACATATTAAAAAATTACAAAAAAAATTAAATAGTACCTTGTTTAGTTGTACATATAAATATTTATTTCGCTGTGTGTTCCTTATATAAGGTCAACGTCGACTGAACTACAAAAGTGGGTCTATTATAACTCGTTAATTGGCTAGCCTTGGCTGGTCGTGATAATTTTCATTGTCATTTTATTTGTGTTAAAATTGTAGTTTGTGTTATATTTTAGTTACATTGTTCTATAATAACGATCTTTTGTTATCATAGAACAATGTAAATAGGATTTGATGCTCATTGGATGAAATAGATTATTATACAAAATTAGGCAAAATTTATAATCGATTTCTATTCCGAAATCCCTATGGCTTAATGCATGTGATTTCAGTTGTACACGATAGGTGGAAGTTTGTAAATTGGTTGTAAATGCACAAAATAAACAGCGAAAATGATAATAGGCTTGAAAATGTATGCATAAATAAAAACTGTCTGAAAACTGATTATAGAAAATCTCCAAACTATTAAAAGCAACAACCCATTGGTTTGTTCTCTACTCGAGAAACGATTCTATTTAAATTATATTTTTTATTTTGCTAGTTTGTTAAGAAGCAATGTTAAATTCTATCACTCAAGATACAATGTTTTGAATTTGGGCAAAAGGGGGTGATGAAAGTATCTTGATAACAGATTCTCTTGCTTGTCTTGCTATGCAGATAAGCGGGATAAAGCGAGTAGCAGTAAAAATATATATTTAAAAACATTAAGGACATCATGGTATAGTATTAATAAAATTGACATGTCCAAACGATCCTGAATTCAAACAATAATTGCTACCAACCATTAAAAAAGAAAGAAATTCACAATATTTATATGGTAAAGAAAAACACTCAACACACAATGTCTCCAGAATTCGGCAGAAAGTGGGGAACGGAGTTCTTAATACTAAGTTCCCTCTACCTACTCTGTTGTGTGTGGGATACAGCGTGAAGCTGATTTAATTAGATTTTTTTGTAAAGGAAAAGTTTAATAAATCAGCGTACAGCGTCAGTACTAAAATATTATTTTACAAAGATATTTTAATTTAAATATTATTCGGATAACAACTTAAAAAAAAATTAACTAGAGCAATGTAATGAAATATAATTTTAAAAGGCATTGCTAGTATTTTACAACATGAAACCTGAATAACGAGATGCCTCGGTTAAAATAAAAAAAAATCTTCCCTGAGGGTGCTAAGCTGATATTAAAATATATCTTTTGTTGGTGACAGACTGTTTGACGTCAACTTTACGCGGCATTCGTTTTTCACCCGCTGTACGGTTGGCAATATGAGTGTAGATTATTCTAATATAAATTTTAGTAAACTCTTCAAAAGATCCTTCAAAAATTCTATTTATGTTTATAATATTATGTACGTAATGTTTAATTGTGTACTTTACTTTTGTATTGACAAAATTTACGTCAGCCTTATAATTTTGAAAAAAAATAATAAAACATATTTTCCATTATGTGTGTATGTATAATCATTTTGTGACACAATACAATTTTGTGACATAATACGCGGGAAACCCAGTCTTTTTACTATTTACATGACTTTAAAGTCCCACTTATGTATACTATAAATATAAATATAAAGATAAAGATGTTCAGTTATATGCCAACTACGAGTACTACGTATATCACTACTACATAATACTATGTTAGTTTTATTTTTTATTTTTTCAGCTTCACGCTGTATCCCGCACACAGCAGGGTAGGCAGAGGAAACTTAGTGTTAAGACACTCCGTTCCCCACTTTCCGCCAATTTCTGGAGGCATTGCGTATTGAGTGGCGGAATTCAACGTAGCGCTTTCCCCTCGACACCAGAGCGAAGAAATGAAAATATAAATGTAAATAAATATTTCATCTCCGCGAGTGGGGATCAAACCCACAACTAGTCGATTTACAGGCACACTTTGTGCCCCTGCGCCACGACTGTTTTATTTACTTCAGAATTACTAACTAGGTTAATTGGTGTAAAGATATAGTAATGTAGCGGAATAGAAATAAATTCTAAAGGATTACGTTATCATAACACTCTAACAACGAGGATACCAAGTGAACTCAATATCAACTAAATGTCCATTTTATTACATGATCACAATAAAATAATTTGATATAATTATACTTAATTTAGAATATTGCATAATTATTCCAATAATTATGTTTTCAATCTATTTACTATCTAATTTGCTTCTGAAATTATCGTGTATACTAAATGACTAAGTACAATGTTTGTTTGTTTAGGTGTATTTCATCACATAAATCAATGTAATTGAAATTTGAAATAATTTTAATATATGTAGTTGTTGTTTCATTATGTTTCCATAAACACTCGTATTACCTTCGAGCTGCATTTCACTTATTTTGGAATAGAATATAAAAAATGTATATAATATTGTAGATTAGTGGCCGCCGTAATTCAGTTGTGAAGACTATGACTATTTTCATACTAAATACTTCCATTTTATTAAGAAATTGGAGCCAATATTTTTTTTACCGAAGCGTAAAAAAGTAGAAAAGTCACAGACAAAAGACAAAAGTTTAAACTTTTAGATTGCTTTAAAACTCATAGATTGTGTTTTACATCTTCCTACATATATTTTATTTACGCTAATACATACATACTTACTCGTACAAGTATATTTAATGTCCAAATTATGTTTTCACTCGATTATTATATTAAATACGATATATACCAAGAGGGTTCTTTGGCCGTACCCTTCCATCACTATTGCAAATCACCGCCTTGATTAAAATGAAATTGAAACAAATGAGTACTATGATAACATCAATGAACACGATCTAAAGGCAATGAGTCGATTAAGAAACAATGTGAGGCCTGCATTGCAACTATAATTAGAAAATTAGAACGTTATCAGATTATGTAGTAACTGTTGTAGAACTTTCAAAATGGTTTGTCATTGTGGAATCACAAATGTTAGTTGTGTTTTGTATTAGGATGTAGGTATAATAACTTTTTAGATTCATAAAAAAAGGAAAGATAATAAAAATAATCGTAATCCAATATTTGATAAGAAATAAAATTTACAATAGATAAGAAATAAAATGTACGCTGGAAGGCCCAAACCTTTCCTTACCTCAAATTTCAAAAATCTTTCTGTTTTAGTGGGGTTAGTGTATGCTTGATGAAAACGCTATGAAAACGTATGAAAATTATTCTACATAAGTATTTTTCTTTCCTAAGTGTGGAATGACTCTTTAAAAATGTCTAAAAAATATTTAAAAATAATATTCTCTCTTGCCAAACGATACTTCTTAGTAATTATCTTTGGGTAGCGGAAATTTGTAAAAATCTCTCTACAGAGATACTAACAACATAAATAAGTTGTAACAAGCGTATAAAAATTTCGACGTAGCTTGATGAGAACGTATGGCTTAGTGGTCAGAGCACCTGGTCGGTTTCCAGGAGGCGCGGGTTCGAGTCCCGCTACGTTCAAATTTTTATACGTTTTCTAAATAAGTATATTTATTGTAGTAACGAAGTGGTTGTCCCACTCATGGCACTAGGGACTTTGGGTTAACCGTAGAAACGGAAACGGAGCGTCTTAACTCTAGGTTCCCTATGCCCATCCTCCTCTTTGCGGGATATTGACTACTACTGGGCAAAGCTGATTTTTTGATTTTATATAACCATAATTTCATTATATGCGGTTTACATCTCCCCAATACGTGTAGAGCTACGGTGTCATTGTTTCTCCTTAAAACATTTGTTACTAGTAAAATTTACATCATAATTTAAATCGTTTTAGACAATCATTTTGGTACAAGTGTATCTAAATATATGAATATCAATTATAAATTAAAGGAGCGATGCCTCCAGAATTCAGCAGAAAATAGGCAACAGAGTGTTTTAACACTACATAAAAAAAGGTTTAAAAAAAGGAGTCATATCAAACAATTCGAGGCCACTCGTGGCTCGTGGTGTATGCCCCTGCATACAGTGTGACTGTAAAATCAACTGGTTGCGAGTTCTATCCCCACTCGAGGAGATGAAATATTTATTTCCATTTATATTTTCATTTCTTCGCTTTGGTGTCGAGGTAAAGCACAGCGTTGAGTTCCGCCACTCAACATGCAATGCCTCCAAAACTCGGAGGAAAGTGGGTAACGGAGTGTCTTAACACTAGGTTCCCTCTGCCTACCCTGCTGGGTGCGGGATACAGCGTGAAGCTGATTTTTAATATCAAACAATATTACTACTGATTTATCATTTCTCACGTAGGTAAATGCTAGTAGGTACGTTTAAATGCTAGTGCTCTAATTAGGTGCGTTGTGGCGTCAGTGAGGTCAATGCTACACCACCCTCGATTATACACGTAATTGCCACTAGCTCCGGCGCGGTCTCGCTCCGTCGATCGCCACACGTTTTCATTAACATAATTTTATATTGCTGTTTTACAATCTAATACTACAGGTATTTAAAGATACATTTTATTACTAAATCAAGTATTTCCTGTATATATTGTATGCTTGTTAGTTGTAACAAAATGGACGTGGTATTATATAGTAAACAATTATTTAAATAAGTTTTGTCGAAATATAGAATATGCATATACAAAATATCCAACTTCGTCTTCATAATTAATTATCAATAAGCGCCCTACTATTCGCTTTTGAATCATATTGTCGTTATATTACTTGTGACAAATATCTTTAATGACGGAAATAAAGAAATGCGAAAGTTAAATAAAGTTCCTTTGAGCTTTTAGCGTTGTATAATGTAATGAATAATATAGTATAAATGAGGTCATAATATTTTCATTTAATTATTGAGGCCACTCGTGGCGCAGGTCGGATCCCCAGTCGAAGGAATTATATATTTATTTATATTTCCATTTCTTCGCTCTTGTGTAGAGGCAAATAGAGCTTTGAGTTTCGCCACTCAACACGCAATGCCTCCAGTACTTGGTGGAAAGTGGGGAACGGAGTGTCTTAACACTAGATTCCATAAATTTTTCGAGTCATGGCATGTTGAGCGACGAGGCTTAATGCCACGATCATCTACTAGAAGAAGAAGAAGAAGGAAAATAAAAATAAATTATCTACAAATAGATAATCACTCCTCTAGCGGAAAATGAACCCGCGACCGTCTCGTTTACCATCAGCCGCTTCAATGTCTTCGCTTAAAAATAAGTAAAATGCCATTTTCAAGTAAACTCATCACATATTATTATACAGTGGATCTACTATAAAAATGTTATATTACACTGATTGTACGAGATTGCGTTATGGGGTATGCGGTGAACGTGTAATTTTGAACATAATTTACCACTGTTCCCTCCACCCACAAATACGCGTCGAGGTTGCGCGACTACTGCATAATAATTAGGTACCGATCTGTCTGTCTGATCTGTAGAACGTTGTTATAGTAGTAATAAATAATTTTTGAGTATGAAAAGTGAAGGAATGTTTTATTAATATATTTTTTAAATTTTTGTATCATTATTTTATTAATTTAGTTTTGCAAGTTTATTGGCAATTGTAAAAATAGTCACATAAGTATTTGTTCGAGGCCGTCGTTATGCATCGAGACATTTTCTGATTCAGGGTATAAGCGTAATATACGCAAAATATTTAGAACCATTTTCCGAAGGGATAAAATGAGTATATTTAAATTATTTTCGTTTCATGCTCTGTAAATAATGTGCGGAGTTAAGTTCTGCCACTCTACTCAAAAAACTTGAAAATTGAGTGGAAAGTGGCAACAGGAGTGTTTTACCTAGATTAGTATGCTAGATTTCCTATGCGTAGTAGGCATAGTAAACCAACAAAGTTTTTAAATATGAGAAATATACATACTCTATTTGAGGTCAGGCGTGACGCAGCGGCATAAAGTGTGACTGGTTGTGGGTTCGATCCCCACTCGAGGAGATCAAATATTTACTTAAATTTATATTTCCATTTCTTCGCTCTGGTGTCGAGGTAAAGCGCGGCGTTGAGTTCTGCCACTCAACACGCAATGCCTCCAGTATTCTGTAGAAAGTGGGGAACGGAGTGTCTTAACACTGGGTTCCCTCTCCCGACCCTGCTGTGTGCGGGATACAGCGTGAAGCTGATTTATTTGATTTATTCTATTTATTTTATTATTAAAGCTAATGGAACATACCTCAGGCCATCCAGTTTTAATTTGTAAATCTACTTTACCAAATTACTTTTATAAATCAAAATTATGCTATCAAGATTTATCTTTTTACAATGTCAATTAAATAATACTAAATATCGTTTATTTGACACCAAAGTGAAGATTTGAACATATTAAACATCGAACCCACAACCTGTTGAATTTACAGTCACACTTTGTGCCCCTGCGCCGTGACTATTTTTATATATCGTTTAGTATGTAAAATATTTATACTTATTATAATTAACGATAAAATATAGGAGTAATGCTTACTGTTTATTGCTTTTAGTCAGAATTTATAGGATGGACAACATAGAAAGTTCTGTATTAAAATACTAAGAAGCAAAAAATATATAGAAAAAAGATAAAATATATTTAGAGGCCGGTCGTGGCGCAGTGGCACGAGGTGTGATTGCATTATCGACTGGTTGTGGGTTCGATCCCCACTCGAGGAGATGAAATATTTACTTTAAATTTATATTTCCATTTCTTCGCTCTGGTGTCGAGGTTAAGCGCGGCGTTGAGTTCTGCCCCTCAACACGCAATGCCTCCAGAATTCGGCAGAAAGTGGGGAACGGAGTGTCTTAACAGGTTCCCTCTGTCTACCCTGCTGTGTGCGGAATACAGCGTGAAGCTGATTTAATTTTTTTTAATTTTAAAAAATATATATTTTTTAATACAGACGTAACAAAAAAGTTTCATAATCGAATTTATAAATTAAATTGACATTTTCAAACTAGACTGTGGATGCTTTAAAATAAAATCCAATAAACTATAATCTACTTCCATATTGGGCTAATGTAAAAAAAAAGTTACACAGATTTTTAAAGTTAAAAGTGCTTTGTGAATTGAAAACCATTAAAAGTTTAAATGGTAAAAGTCACATGGCGAGTATCCTTTTCCAATATGTACTTCTATAAAAATAAACGAGTTAAAAAAAACTTTAACTACAAGTTTATAACGCTTGGGTATCGAGTTTATTCATTATTTAATAAAATATGAAAATGATAAAATTTATTGAAAAAGTACAATATACAAAGACAAATTGCGGTGTTGAGTTACTCCACCAAAGACACAATTCAAATTCGGAAATTCGGGCGAAAAGCGGAGAACGAAATGTCTCGATATAAAAACATGAAGATTCTCCCTGTTCTGCGGGATTAAGCGTGAAGCTGAAATATTACAAAATAAAAACTTCACGGGTAGTAGTTCCACGGAAATCGACGAAACTCGACACTGCGCTTATACCTCGTTTCCAGTTTAAAGTATTAAAAAAAATTACAGTAAACATTTTGTCGTATTTAACGTGGCTTAATGATTTCCGACTTTCAACAATAAATTTAATGATTTCAAAGATAAATCCTGTTCTTATCCGTTTCCCTAATCATTATTCAAGTACTGCGGTGTGGACCAAAGCCGTTGTTACACGGTGACACTAATTGATGAATCATTTTATTGGAATAACAGACAAGTTCGTTATACAACATTACGCTTGCTAACGATTATTTTATTTCTTTTATATGTTATGATCAAAAAATTTTTATTTCTAAGCAATTGTAACTATAATATTGTTGTAGGATTTTTTTGTATTTACTAAAATATTATATTAGAATTCTCTAAAAAAATTATATACTATACCTGTACACATTAACTGAGTACCCTAAATAGTAACTTAAAATTTACCTATAAAAAAGTTTACCTATAGTTTTCCCTGATTAACCATTAACACAAAAAGAATTGATCAATTTGAACCAATAGTTCCTGAGATTAGCGCTTTCAATCAAACAAACTTTACTAAGCTTTTTTACATTAGTATAGAAAATTATAACTCAATGTTTCTTAATCTATTCATTACCTGTGAAATAGATTCTCGGTGATTAACAATTTGTTTGTCACTTCCGTCCTTTAGGCTATTTTGGGTAAGTGAAATATTATATATCTAATGATAAAAATAATTACAACTTTACATTGTATCCCGTACACAACAGGGTAGGCAGAGGGAACCTATCGTTAATACATTCCGTTCCCCACTTTCAGCATCAATTTTTCGAAGCATTCCGTGTTGATTGGCGAAACTCAACGATGGGCAATTGCCCTGGTGCCAGAGTGAAGAAATGAAACTATTATAAACAATAATTCATTCCCTCGAGTGGTGATCAAATCCACAACCGTCGCTCAGTCAAACCTTGTACCCCTGCGCCACGACGGATATACGAGTATTTAATCATTTTAATCATTTAACGGCATTATATATAATTTCTCATTATATTATAGGCATCATATACTTTTATGGCTTCAAATGTGTAAAAAAGTAATTTTAACTGGGGAACGGTCTACTTTTCAGTTGTACTTTAATGGTTTTATATCAGACCTATGACTGATTAAAAATATGTAATTTTGTTAAGGATGACATATATTTATTTTTCGTTTAATTAAAAAATTCTCCGATTCTTTATATTCCCAATTCTGTAGCATTTTGCACATTTCGATAATAAGATTAAATATAAAATCATTATTATTAAAAAAAAATATTCTATATATAATAATTTGCGGTTACTAAAATAAAACAATAATGACAGTATTCATTACAAATTATTTTTCTAAAGAAACATTAAACCTTCCCCTTTTTTTATATTTCTCCTTCATCGTATAAGAAAAAGGAATTTTTCTTATATTATTATAGCAAAAATTCCAATGTTATTCCTTGCGACAGAAGGATATTTCTTAAGCGGTTAACTTTATCATTGTCGTAATTATGTAAATTAATATTCACGATTATAAAGCAGCCCACCACAGAGTGATTATATTAATTATATTGCCTTTAAATATTATCTCTTTCTCTCAACACTTATCTAGGGATAATTATTTTATATAATCTGTTTTAGGGCTGTTGGGATTTAAATAATTGCTTAATTGGACCTTCTCATGTACATATATTATGAACATATATGTTGTTATAAAAGTTCAAATTAGGATAATGTCTAAGCTTTAAGTTTAAATATTGTCTTAATCTTATAAATTTACATAGATAATACTGTTTTCATTAACATAAATAAATAATTAATTTAAGTATTCTAAGAGATATATTTTCACTTAGGATGCATTTTATATAAATCATATGTTACGCTCCAAAATATTATATATACTACAAATAAACATAGAAAACATAAAAAGTACGTACATTAAAACTTTAATGTATTTGAAATATTGTTTAAATAACCTAATAGAAACTTGAAGCCGGTCGTGGCGCAGAGGCACAAAGTGTGGCTGTAAACGCAACTGGTTGTGGGTTCGATCCCCACTCGAGGAAATGAAATATTTATTTAAATTTATATTTCCATTTCTTCGCTCTGGTGTCGAGGTAAAGCGCGGTGTTAAGTACCGCCACTCAGCACGCAATGCCTCCAGAATTCGGCGGAAAGTGGGGATCGGAATGTCTCAACACTTGGTTCCACCTGCCTAACCTGATGTGTGCGGGATACAGCGTGAAGCTGATTTTTATAATAGAAACTAATTGAAAGAGCCAGCGTTTTACTCGATACAAACGAATAAAAACTTGCAAATTACAAAACAAAAAAAACAAACAAACAAACTAGACGACATTGTAACATTAGCCTTCATTTAACAAGCATGAGAATGTGTGTCATTGTAAATTAAGAGCGAGGCACACATTCTCAGTGCCCATAAAACTAAAAGAACGACCTCTTCACGAAATGGTGCCGCGTAGACAGGACAACGGGGTGCGATGTTACGAGGCGTGTTTGAAGAGGATGAAGTGATACAGGATACTTTATGTTGGGGGAAGTATGTTTTTCACGTTCATATTTGTGTACTTATATTATTTGTATAGATGATGTGTTTTTATAGTTTTTTTTTGTTTGGGAAACGGAAGGACGATTTTTAAAAAATATATGACAAAAATAGAAACTCATTGTAGCTTACATAACATTGTATTTACTAATTTAAAGAAGTCAGTCGTGGCGCAGGGGCACAAAGTTTGACTGTAAAATCGACTGATTGTGAGTTCGGTCCCCACTCGAGGAAACGAAATGTTTATTTACATTATTTTTTTTTATTTATTCGCTCTGGTGTCGAGGCAAACCACGGCGTTGAGTTCCGCCACTCACGCACTCACTCACTCACGCAATGCCTCCAAAACTTGGCGGAAAGTGGGGAACGGAGTGTCTTAACACTAGGTTTCCTCTGCCTACCCTGGTGTGTGCGGGATACGGCGTGAAGCTGATTAATTTAAAACATTACAATAACTAAATCTAATTCATGTAATTTGATTCATAATAATATGTGATATATAGTATATATATTATAACATTTAGGAAGCATTCCAAAATACTCATCAGTTGAAATTATAAGGCATTAAATCACATACGTATGTCCAACAATTTCATTACGTAGTCGTCCAGCTCGAAACAAGAATTTTAGTACGCACCGCTGCTGTAGCTGTCTAAGCTTTAGCTTTTATTAGTTTTATTAGTTAACTGATAAAATCCTGAACATATTATACTTTATTTATTGTTGATGTTTTATAATACAAATTTGAATGACTTTTTATTTAATTTTAAATTTTGTTGAGCAGCTCTTGGATTTAATTTTATAAATATATCCACGGCAAAGCATCACTTTGGTACGCAGTATCATTTTTAGAGTTCCGTAAATTCATAAAGTAAAAACGGAACCCTTATAAGATCATTTTTTCTGTTAAGTCCAGTCATCTCAAAAGATATGAGTAATTTTATGCATCAATTTTACTGCATTTTGTATGAAATTCGCCTCGTTATCAAAACCTATACGTATAGGACCTACAGTTATGAAATTCGACATTTTGAAAAATGTGAAAACTGAAAATTTGTAGTTCATTTCATACAAAAAGAGTGTGCATATGCGACGCACACAAACTGAAGTTTGTCTACTTTTATGATTTGTACTTCCCGTTAACCTTCATTCCTGAAATCAGTATTGGTATGGCGGGTCCGACTCGCACTTAACTGGTTTATTAATAAAGTAGTTGCTTCGTAAATCATTTCTTAAGAGCAACTATCGTTATCTTGACATAATATTAAGCTGAAAGACATAAGCTGAAATATCATCCACACCACCTGGATACGTGGCAATCCAGTACTGTGCGGTTTCGTAGGAACTTCCTTCCACGCACCACGGAACTGTGGAATGGCCTACCCGCGGCAGTGTTTCCAGGTCGATATGACATGGGTACCTTCAAAAAGCGCGTCTATCTCCACCTTAAAGGCCGGCAACGCACCTGTAGCTCCTCTGGTGTTGCACGGGGCCGTGGGCGGCGGTAATCACTTACCATCAGGTGACCCGAACGCTCGTTTGCCTTGTCCTTTTCCATAAAAAAAAAAAAAAAATACTTTTAAGGTTTTATTTACCTTATTTTCTTATAATAAAGCGCTACGTTTATTTCCGTTACTCACTGATTCGAATTAAGGTGCAAAAAGTCATCCGAACCGAATTTTGAACCTCTTCCTTTTTGTAGTCAACTAAAAAAGAAAGGTGGCTCGATACTAGTTTTTTCTGCCAATGCTGCTGCAGAAAATAAACATATAACTGAAATTATTTATTTTAGCTTTAAATAATGGATAAAATTTATTACTACATTTTTAACTTTTTCTTTGTTCTATACAAAAATAAATTTTGGCATGAGAATCTTGCTCTAGTTATTGTGTTTGAAAAAATAATACAAAATATATGTTGCAGATGTTATTTCGGAGGATTTATCTGCTCTACGGGAGTAAGAAATGTACGTTTGTTCATGAATAGTTAAAACGGGTGTCCTATCAGTTTATGTAAAACGAATAAACTGGCTTGCAATTCCTTACGTACAGTTCAGGTAAGGCTAGTTCGTACAAAAATATAAAGAAAAATATAGTTATTTAAGTTTTAAAGTGACTTTAAATTACAATTTAATTATAATTTTGTTTTGTAAAATAATACTGCAGTCGTTTTATAAATAATAACAAGCCACATGGTCTTAACTGTTTGTAAATGTAATAAATAAGAAATATTGTTAATTAAGACAAATACGAGGCTACGAGGCAGTCGTGGTACAGGGGCAGAACTGTGCGACTGTAAACGCATCAAATTGTGGGTTTGATTCTCATTCGAGAAGATGAAATGCCTCCAGTATTCGACGGAAAGTGGGGAATTCAAGTTTCTTAAAAAAAAACAAAGTGTCTTAACACTATGTTTTCTGGTACTGTCTATCCTGTCTATCCTGCTATGTGTGGGATACAATGTACAGCTAAAAAAAATACGAAAAGGTGACAACACTGTTGCTACGAATACTTTATGAAAAATGTGTTTTTTTAGTTAATAAATACAATAGAAAAAAAATATAAAACATCGTCTAGTCTTTTCCTTTTCTTATCTTCTTATCATAAATTTACTTGTTAAATTCACGTGAACACTGTCTCTTGAGAGTACACTGTTTTTACAGCAGTACTCAACTCTATGCAAAGTAAATGGAATGGTCCACAAATCCCCGTATCTGGATCAGGATGTTGGACCACACGCGCTGAAATAACTTGGTCTTTTGCAAGTCCTTAATTTGTTCGCTTGTTACTACGGTATGTAAATTAAAAGTGTAATAAAATGCAAACGATACGATACGAGTTAAAGTTTCGTAGAAGTGAAGTCCTTTTTGCTTGATATGTTGCATATATTAGTAGACAGAATATGTACATAATTTATTTATATGCAGCTTTAGGTTTCTTACATTGAATAGTAACTATAGAAAAACAAGAGAGATTACTAGAAGTTGTTAAAGAACTCTCATTTAAATAAGAATAAAAAGGGAGAACCAATGAAGAGAAATAGAAAAAAATGTAGCTGTATTTGTATTAATATAATTTTTATTGAATTCGATAAGAACATGGAATATTTTTTTTATAATAAGATTTTCTTCTTTTCGCGCTAATTATTATCACTAGAATTTTGCATTATATATATTTATTTGATTTTTAGGAGGTGGAAGTTCTCATTATGTGGTATTTATTTTTGCTTGTTATATGTTACATTAGGCTTAACGTGGGCTACCTGGCTAACAACTTTTAAGACAATAGGCTCAATAGATTTGAGTCTATAGAGGACAAATTCCTATTAAAAAAATTAAATTAAATTAGCTTCACGCTGTATCCCGCACACAGCAGGGTAGGCAGAGGGAACCTAGTGTTAAGACACTCCGTTCCCCACTTTCTGCCGAATTCTGGAGGCATTGCGTGTTGAGTGGCAGAACTCAACGCCGCGCTTAACCTCGACACCAGAGCGAAGAAATGGAAATATAAATTTAAGTAAATATTTCATCTCCTCGAGTGGGGATCGAACCCACAACCGGTCGGTTTTGCAGTCACACCTCGTGCCGCTGCGCCACGACCGGCCTCGGAATTCCTATTACTATAGTTAAATTGATTCAAATTTGTCTGCAATTGAAATTTTATGTGAATTGTCAATATATTTATAACTAGCGTCCCGAAGCGGCGCTTCGCCCGCTAAATCACGTGGGTATTCGTGGTTTTATATATGTATATCTGTAGTTTATTTAGCATCTCTGTAGAGAGGTTTTTACAAATTGTACCATCATAAATAAATTGGAACAGGCGTATAACAATTTTGGCGTAATTTGATTAGAACGTATGGCTTAGTAGTCAGAGCGCCTAGTCGCTTTCCAGGAGGCGCGGGTTCGAGTCCCTTTACGTTCAATTTTTTATACGTTTTCGAAATAAGTATTTTTCTTTGCTAAGTGTGGAATAAAAAACAATAAAAAATACAGTCGAATTGATAACCTCCTCCTTACAGAAGTCGGTTAAAGATCAGCAAAGTTAAGCCTGCTAGTCGATTAAGCAAAGGAAATTTTATTCGTTTATCAACTAAAGAGCTTTTTTAACAGTTACCAAACTTTTAAATTACTTAAAAAAGTTTCTATATAGAATCCAAAATAATAATTGCAAACCCCAAAATAGACTTGAAGTCATTCAGAAGTGGCACTAATATTTAGAATTTTGATTGTTTTTTCATATTGTCGCCAACACGACTTAAAACTATTTAATTCTGCGATGATAAGGGATTCGAATATTCTTTTAAACAGAGTAGTGAGTTATTGACAACCGACCAGGAGGCGAGAGTTCGAGTCCTGCTACGTTCAAATTTTTATACATTTTCTAAATAAGTATTTTTCTTTCCTAAGTGTGGAATAACACTTTAAAAATATGTTAAAAAAGGATGATCATACTTGGAAGGTTGTTAGAAATAATGTTTTAATTATACTTAGCAACAAGCTAAAAAAACACAAAAAAATAAATTAAACAAAGTAAGTATGACCGTATGAAGTGGAGTTCCCTAAACGTAATGTCATTAATATAGGTGGACTATAGAGAAAGGAGTATTGCTTCTGTTGATACTCTCTACCTATCCATTAATATTAAAAATATTATAAGTATATAATTTCACATGTGCGCCATTTTACAATTATATCAAAAAAAATCATCAAGGAAAGGACAAAAAATTTTGTAAGTCTACAAATATCTCAACGTTCTCGAGTAAAATAGCGAAGTTTTTCAACCACATCGTCTATTAGTGGCTTTTATATAGAAACTTTTGGGGTTGCGGTCAGATAAAAAGTTAAATGAAAGATATTAGGGGTTTATACGAGGTGCGGTTTTGGACCGGTACAACATTTCAATCTTCTGGCAAGTAGCGGCACAACCAATTTTATGATTTTATAGCTGAAATATAATTTCTTATGTGTGTTAGTAATTTGGAGCGCCTGTTATGATTGTAAAATGACAATGATTTGGCTTGTTTAAAATTATATTATTTTTTATGACAGTGACTTTTTTTTCACGGTCGTGGCGCAGCGGCACGAGGTGTGACTGCAAAACCGACTGGTTGTGGGTTCGATCCCCACTCGAAGAGATGAAATATTTACTCAAATTTATATTTCCATTTCTTCGCTCTGGTGTCGAGGTTAAGCGCGGCGTTGAGTTCTGCCACTCAACACGCAATGCCTCCATAATTCGGCAGAAAGGGAACGGAGTGTCTTAACACTAGGTTCCCTCTGCCTACCCTGCTGTGTGCGGGATACAGCGTGAAGCTAATTTATTTATTTATTTACTTTTTTTTTAGTAGTACTAAGTTATTGACTTTTTTTTGTTAATGCACAGTTTTTTTTTAACTTCATACTGTATCCTGCACTAGTAAGGTGGGCATAGGGAACCACCTAATGTTAATGCATTACCATTAAGGCACTTCCGTTGCGCATAAAAATAATAAATAACTAGAGTATTAAACTTTGAATTTTGATTTTTGCACTTATATTTCATAAAGTATCTATACAGTGTTAATATACACCATACTTTTTATGTACTCGTATATTGCATATCCTAAGTGGGCAAGTACTAAGAAATTGGAACTTTATATTTTTGATATATTCATATACTTTGAAGAGCCTGTAGAGTTATAATAAGTTTTGGGAGCTTAATGTTCCTCGCTTCCGGTGGTAGAAATAATTGTTTTGTATATTAAATTTCGAAACTGTTAAATATAATCTTTGACTGTAATATACATATGAACATACTGTATTCATATTATTTTTCTCTATTTCTCTATTTCTATAAGCTACTATTTTTATATTTTATGTAAGACTAGTGAGATACAAATTAGCTATTTCGACAATATTCAATTTCAAATTTTATAAGTGAGTTAACTTGAGAACCTAATACACTACGTGTCAGGCTCTTGGGAAACGATTGAAGAAATATTAAACGAAGAAATATTGTTAGCAGATATATGTTGTTTTATTAGTTGTCCTGCATATAGGAGGATATCCAAAGTGTAAGACACTTCGTTCTCCACTTTTCCACGAATTTGATACACTGCGTTTTGAGTGGGAGAACTTAATGCCACACTTTATCTAATTCTTCTTCTTTCTCTTGGCATAAATAAGTAATTAATACAATAATTAAGCGTTTGATAGGATCTGCCTTCCTGCTCAACCTACTTTGGCCGGTCTTCAAGTAAGACGATGGGCTCTCATATCCGACATCGCGATATCCAACCAGCGCTTTCTTGAGCATCGTCGTCGTGTCTCTTCAGAGACTGACATAGCAAGACAACTTCCATCTGGCACAGTACCTGGGTCGGTGAGCAACGTACCCACACTGAATCAGGCGACACACTTGCAGCTTATTCGCTATGTCACGGACTCCAAATCTATTCGATTTTCGTCCGTCTCGCAGTTTTTCACTTTCGGCAGCCCCACAGACGCATGACTAGAAAGCACCGTGCCCTGGGAATCACTTACGCAAATAAATTTTACGATATCCCGCGTTGCTTTATTCTGGGCGCGGAACAGGTTATGTGTGAGTTTCTCTACCTCCACTGTTTCAAGTTTGCCATATAGTGGTGATAAACAATAAATGTGAGCTCTAGGACTAGCTACAGCTCTTTTACTGGTACGTTTCCTTACTAAGTATTCCAGTCTGTCTTCGGATCACGTATCCAGATGGTATGGATGGTACTTAAGTTGGTGACATACTGTGCGTTTAGAAAATTCCATCGGCAGGTAACAGGTGAAGCAGTTCCCCAGAAAACTCCCCATGATAAATATGGTAGAGATCGCACAGCGAGGACACCTCTCTACGCAAAGCCAAAGTATAAAATTTCAATAATTTGTGTTTAAAATGCTTACAATATCCATAAACAACATAAATTTTATATATACAAAAAGCCACGCTATTTAATACACATCAAAGACATGGACCGTATCTTACTTACATCGTATTAATATGGCAGCTACAAATTCTTCGCTTCGTACATATTTTATTGCTGAATTTATTCTGATAAAAGTAATTAAAAGTTTATTTTCGTTAACAAAAATTAAAATTACTCAAAACATATTTACTTTTTTTCTCGGTGGACTAATTTTGTTCACACGTTTTTATACATCCGCTTTAACGTTGTTGTTACATGCATTTAAATTATGCTAAATAAATGTACTTAAAACATGATCAAGAACGAATTCAACATCATATCCTTAATCTAATAATAATTACTTTCAAAACTGCCTTTCACTTTAACATTTTAATATAAATTTAACAGTACAAGTGCACTAGATGTTGGAAACCACACCTATAAGCCGAGGTTTCTCCGCATTATTTGCCTGCTACTTGCGCATTTATTAGCTTGGTCCAAGTTTATTGAAAATAGCGATTAACAAAAAAAAATCAGCTTAACACTGTATCCTGTGTACAGCAGGGCAGAGTGAAACTAGTGTTAAGACACTCCGTTCCCTACTATCCGCCTGATTTTTTTGAGTATTGAGCCCGAGTTGAGTGACGGAACTCAACGCTGGATTTTCGCCTTGGTGCCAGAAGGAAGAAATTGAAAGTATTAATAAATAATAATTCATTCCCGCGAGTGGGGATCGATTCCACACCCGTCAAATTACAATCACAACCTTATGCCCCTCCGCCGCGACAGCCTCGATAAAAAATAGCGATTAGTAAATATCTAATTTCCTATTAATATTCTGAGTTTGTATGTTTATTTATTTTTTCATTATATTTAAGTAAGCTAATATAATTTAATAGTTTATTATTATATTAATTCATGGTTTTATAAAAAAATACTCATTTCTCTCTAATATGATGTTTTCTTACGGGATGTGTTTGAGTAATGTGTTAAGTAATAAACTTATGAAAAAAAAAAAAAATTAGCTTCACGCTGTATCCCGCACACAGCAGGGTAGGCAGAGGGAACCTAGTGTTAAGACACTCCTTATATAATAACATAAACCCATACACTTATGTCATAGCAAAAATTTATTACATAAAGGTTTCAGCTTATTTTCTTTATTTAATATAGTTCACAATAGAAGTCATTCGCTCTGTTATTTGAACAGCAACTGTATCTCGCTTCTTGCTGCTAGAAACTTCGACCGATCGACACCAAAAAATCCGATTACGTAGGATTTTTGAGAAGCCATCTCCAACTACACATCCAAGGAATTTAGGTACATGCCAAATTTTAGCTCTCAATAATTTTCGCCAGTACCTGGTCTTTCAGTCACATAGTAAGTTGGGATATAATAGAGATTGTGATGTCGTTATTTTATATATTTATTATGATTTTTTTTATCAATAATAAATATATCTATACCGAAATATATTTTTTAATATTTACTTTCACGTGCAGGAAGAATATTTTGTGAGAGTACTCGCAGACTTAAGTCGTAAAAGTACGGAGCGGGATCTTGGTCAAAGTCCTACTACACGTAAATCGTTATATTGTTTATCAGTACTTAAAATATACCAACTTTATAAAAATAAACAGCTTTTAAAAAAAATTAAAAGCTCAACACTTGATCCCTCAAGGCAATTTAGTTCAGATTAATATTAGCACTTAAGAATTGGTTACGTCTTGTAGCTTCTCATATCTGTTAAACTACATAGAGATAAAGGTCTCAAATATGTTTCATATAAGAAAAAAAATATATAAAAATAAAAGAGAGAAAATATTTATTTTTATTTTTGAGCTTTATCCCGCATGAAGAAAGATGGCAGAGAGGACCCGGCGTTATATTGATTGGCGGAGTTCAGCTCCGTTTCTGTATCTCAATTGATATTTTACCAGATTAATTAAAAATTGATTTATACTGTAACACGTACATAAGTCAGTCGATGTTGATAACTCAACTTCTGACATTTTGCAAGTGGCCTAGCTAAAATACCGCTAAGTAATTTATCTTTGTTTGTAGCAGCAATTTTATTGTCTATATTAGTATCTATACGATACATTTTCCACTAAACGTCGAAGCATAGGGGTGTGGTCGTGTACAGTGGCATACCACACCCAGGTCAGATTCATAGGAAATATAATTTTATCATTTATCAGCTTCACGCTGTATCCCGCACACAGGAGGGGGGAAGGCAGAGTGTACCTAGTGTAAGACACTCCGTTCCCCACTTTCTGCTGAATTCTGGAGGCATTGCGTGTTAAGTGGCAGAACTTAATGCCGCGCTTTGCCTCGACACCAGAGTGAAGAAATGGAAATATAAATTCAAGTAAATATTTCATCTCCTCAAGTGGGAATCGAACCCACAACCAGTCGGTTTTACAGTCACGCTTTGTGCCGCTGCGCCACGACTGGCCTCATAATGGAAATATAATTGTTTCGTAAAATATGAGATTCTTATAATAATGTAAGATTTACTATTTTAGTATCAGAAGAGTGAGTAGTTTTGCAGAGATTCATCGACATCTAAAGTAACATCGCAAAATACTTATTTAAAATTAGATCAAGGAAATACATAGAAACGTTTCACATTGTTCTGTTTCTCATACCAGACAAATATTATTTAAATATAATATCATTATTAATACGAATACAGCAGGTACAGAAGACAAACCATCGTAGTGTTCAAAATTTTTATAGTGTCCAATTATTATAAAATTATTCTTGTAATGCATATTTGATAGTTAAAATTATAGGTACTCTTAGCTGTTTCTAAGTGTATAAGTTCGCCACTTTTTTTAAATAAAGTAGAGGAACTGCAGCATATTTGGAATACTAGTTTGTTTTTTGAGAATAAATTTAAAGAGAAATGGGATGGCTCAATAAAAAATACTTTAAATTATTGGAAAAGTATTAAACTTTAATAATAATAACCATCAAATAGAACAAAAACCAGAAACATTACCAAATGCTTGTCAAATTAAAAAAAATACAAAAGCTAAATTTGACTTAGGGTGCAGGTAATTTGGAATATATAAATCCAAATTATAATCACATTTTTTCTTTGACCATTGCTAATACCATTTCTTAGAAACTAATAGATTTTTATTTTTATAACAGTTTTATAGTCTTTACGTGTCTAGGTAACCATTTTTTTAAAGCAAAATATCTAAAAATAGTATCTAATTATTAAGTAATCAGTCTAATCAACCAGCTGTGAACAACTCTGAAAACATTAGCAGCGATTTCACCAGTTTGGCACTTGATGTACGCTTTTCCGAATAGTTCAGCTACATCATATGGGCTTAAGGGTATAATAGCTTCTCTGAGAAACACTCGTACTTCTTCACTGTAGTAGTATTTTAGGGGTCCCATGAAAGTGAACTTTATGCGTACAATGAGGTGGTAGTGATAGGACAGTCACGTAATGCTGTTTTGCTAGATCTATCAACTATATATTCTTAGTGTGACTGTAATGACCATCGAGAATTAAGAGCACAGGGGATGACTCTGTTGGTTTCACGTATTCTACGAAGTGTTGAAACCATTGCGTAAATATTTCGGGATGGATCCAAACTCACTTGAGTTTGGATCCATCCCGATAGATGCCAACTGGCCATATTCTCCTTTTCCCACCTTTTTCTCGTTTTATATTTATAAGATGTAGCCATTTCTAAAAAATAACAATAATTGACGCCTACTCATGAAAATGTAAACATAATTTGGAATATTCCAAATTATGCTCACTGTCGGTATTCCACATTAACAACATACCATTCTAACCTAAAACTCCAAGTGACATTTTTTATTTTAAAAATATTCAAGAAATCAAAGTTATATAAGAAACTAACATGGTCACTTAATTGTTTAAATAATTACAATTAAGATTTTACTTATAACAGTAAATTATTAAAACTAATTGCATTCTTCCCGAAATTTTTCCCTTCGCACTGGTAGCCGGAGTGTCAAGATGACCTCCTATTTTTAATACCTAATGACTCTATGTGTCTTATGACTTTGTGTTTACGGTTAAAAAATATAGAAAGCATTTATAATCATTTAGATAACGAAGTATTCCAAGTTACCTGCAGTATCCCAAATATGCTGCAATTCCACTACCAATAACATTGCCGATATGAAATAAAATTAACAATTACAGTATAGACGCTCATATATTTAGAAACATTTTACACCTACAAATTATATATTAAGCAAAAATACTAAGTATATACAATTATTAGTATACAATTTAAAACATTTAACAGATTCAAATTAATCAACCGTTTCCTTTAGTAAAACTATATTCTCATAGTATTAGGTAATCTTACTGGCACTCTCTGTCCAACACCTGCCTCGCCTCTATAGCCTGTTTTGTCTAATTATCGCAAGACCAGCTTGTGACTGGGCACTGTCATTTCGTTTGCATTAAATATGAAAAGTAGATGGATATCGTAATATTTTTACTTGACTATGATTAATTGGTTATATTTTATATTTTCCAAGTATAAATTATGATTGCAATTATGTTACTATGGTGGCATTCTGTATCGACATAAGTTCATTTGGTTTAGTTCTGTATTGAAATAAGTTGTGATCTTAAAAATGGTAGGCTGAATTGAAAAAATATAAAAGATTCATATCATGAGGCCGGTCGTGGCGCAGGGGCACAAAGTGTGACTATTAAATCGACTGGTTGCGGGTTCGATCTTCACTCGAGGAAGTAAAATATTTATTTTACTTCCTCGAGTTTATATTTTCATTTTTTCACTCTGATGTCGAGGCAAAGCGCGGCGTTGAGTTCCGCCACTCCAGAATTCGGCGCAGAGTGGGGAACGGAATGACTTTACACTAGGCTCCCTCTGCCTATCCTGCTGTGTGCGGAATACAGCGTGAAGCTGATTTTTGATTTTTTTTCATATGATGTAACATTACAAAAAAAATACATCATTGCATGATACATATTTTAATTGGGTTCACAAGAAAAGTAAATAATAATTAGAAAATTATAATATATTATATATTTTTCCATTAAATTATGAATGAATGTTGTATTTAATAAATTGAAGCAAATATTAGATTTTTTTTTCTGTTTCACGGTGCATCCCGTATATAGTAGGGTAAGCAGAGGGAACCTAGTATTAAGACACTCCGTTCCCCACTCTCCGCCAAATTTTCGAGGAATTATGTGTTGAATGGCTGAATTCAACGTCGCGTTTTTGCCTTAGTACCAGAGCGAAGAAATGAAAAGTGATGTGGGAGTGTATGCCTCCAAGTGGGAATCGAATCCGCAACCGTTGCGTTACAGTCAAAAGCCCTTTGTGCCCCTGCGCCAGGAGGGCATTACAAACTAAATATTATATTTAATAAATCCTTGTACATTACAAAAAATAAATACAGATTACAAAATTTGCATTTCTATAGTGTCCACTAGGTATAAAAAAATAATCTCCCATTCACACGCAATCTATATTACACGAAGGGGACCTGAATGTGTCATGTTAAAATCATAAGTCGGTAATATTCTACATACATAAGTATCTACTACATAATATGAGTTCATTGATAACCATTCAAGCTTGATCCTTTACTGTACGACAAAAGATCTCCTTTATATAATATCATTTCACTTGCTATTCAACTGGATAAGGTTTGTTTATCTATACACTATTTTAGAAATATTTTCATTTAACGAAACGGAATATTTTATTTTTAAACATTTTTTAAAGTGTTATTCCACACTTAAGAAAGAAAAATACTTATTTAGAAAACGTATAAAAATTTGAAATAGCGGGACTCGAACCCGCGCCTCCTGGAAACCGACCAGGCGCTCTGACCACTAAGCCATACGTTCTCATCAAGCTACGTCGAAACTTTTATACGGAATATTTTAGTTTATCTATCAGCTTTACACTGTTTACTGCACGCAGCAGGGTAGACAGAGAGAACCTAGTGTTAAGACAGTCTGTCCCCCATTTTCCGTCGAATTCTGGAGCCATTGCATGTTGGGTGGCGGGACTCAACGCCGCGCTTTGCCTCAATACCAGAAAGAAGAAAAGGGAAATAATAGGTAAATATGTATTCCTGTGCCACGACTGGACTCACACTTTACTTTATCTGCAAATTATTTTAGAAATGTTTTCGCTGAAATATTTTCGTTTAAATTACGTTATATGTTTTTGATTAACTTTGATTAATATACTTACAGGTTTTTTATTTGTTAATACGTTACGTACGTGATAGAAATAATTCTAAAATTTCTGAAATATATAAAATAACTGTGAGAACCAACAAAAACATAAAGTTTCACAGTTATTTTTATAACAACAATTGTGAAAGAACGGATATTTATTTCAATCCTGTTTAAAAATGTACCAAACTTTTAATTATTACATGCGACACATGGACTTGTACGCAATTAATATTTCAAAATTTATTTTGCAAGATCATAGGTAATAAATAAAACGGCGCTATTGTATATTACTATTTTTTTAAACCCTTTGAATAATCGAAATATAGAATTAAGGATAGGTAGTAGTTTAGTTCCTCTATAATACCTAGAAATAAAGACATAGTACACACTTATAAATTGTCTTTTGAGGAGCATAAATCCTATAATTATCAATATTATGTTATAATTAAGAAAAAGAAAGAAATTGTATTATATAAAAGAAATTGTAAAACGTGAGCTTATTTTTTATGGCTATTCTACGCCGTATTAAATATAATAAGAGACAAAGTGGTTTGAGTTCAGATGTCAAAAATCAAATTAGATGATAACAATTTTTTTTAGCCTCACGCTATATCCCACGTACAGCAGAGTACGCAGAGGGAACCTAACCTAGTATTGAGACATTTCGTTCCCCATTTTCCGCTGAATTCTGGAGGCATTGCGGTTCGAATGGTTCTCAACACCGCGCTTTACCTTAGCGAAAAAATGAAAGTATCAAATATTTTATTTCCACTCGTGGAAATAGAACCCACAACCTGTTACGGTTATAGTCACACTTTGTGCCCTTGCGCCGCGGCTCTGAAGGACAATCTCTAACTACAATATATTATCTTAATCTACATACTTTCCAAATAATAACTTCATAATCAAATTAAAAATCCAAATTAAATACAACACAATTCCAATGGCCTTTCACTGTCGGACAAACAAATGACTAACTGGCAAGGCTTCAAGGGTGCGGCTGTCGTGAGGTCACGCCCATTCAAATGTGGTCTAACTAATCTGCATAAAGGCTTATCTGTGATTACATTATGTTTTGCAATTGCCGTTGAAGCAATACCGTGGGTTTACCACCTGCTTGTATTATTAATAAAAAATTGAGTCTTTTATTACGTTTTTTTAATGTTTTACGTGTGATTCTACGTGTTTCAAATTGATTTTAGATGCTAATTATATGAATATTATTTTGAAATTTAATTTAAATAAAATATTTTTTTATTTTTATAGGCTCTCGTGGCCATTTGTAGGTATCGGACCTACTCCCACTCAGGGGAGTGAATTATTATTTATTATTATATTTTTATTTTCTTCGCTCTCATATCAAGGTAAAAAAAGTGCGGCGTTGAGTTTCGCCAACACGCAATGCCACGAAAATTCGACGGAAAGTGAACAACGGAGTGTCTTACCATACATGTCTTACCATCAGTTCCCTCTATACATTTTTGAAAAATACAAAAAAACTATTATACTTTTTTTAAGTACACATAAAAATATAATCTAAAACTTTATTACTTAAGTCGACACTCGATTACATGAGTATCATATTATTAAACTTCAACGAAAGCTGCCGACGCGACGGTACAAATAGTAGTCAAATTTAATTGGGTGTTATTTCCGAAGTAATGACTTTCAGTTCGATCGGCGCCTTTAAAAATACTTATTTATATGAAACTATTAACTAGACCAGTTCGATTAATCGATAAAGAAGCTGAACTCATAGAAACTGTTATAATTGGATCAATAAAAATGGAGGAGCTTATACTTGTAGCTAATGTAGTAATTTGGACGGAAATTGTTATATTAATCTTAAGATCTCACCGTTAAGAATTAAATGTGACAGCACTATTTCCTTTTAAAGATTTATGAAATGTTCTTATAAGTTGAATGTTTGTACGTAGGTATATTACATTATTCATACGTAGAACAGCTTTCACAAAATGACTGACAGGCAGCCGACTCTCATTTTGAAATATATTGTTTATTAATAATCTGAAAATATTTGGAATTTATAATATCATATTATCATGTCCAATATCCATAGTTATCTTGAAGAATGGAAGAAAAACCTCCGTTTACCTACAGTACAGTCCAGAGATACCTTTGTTGTAGTTGTCAGTCAGTAATAAATACCACTTTATAATAATTAATACACATTTAATTCATCTTACATTGATTCATAGTTTTATATCAATACACAACACTTCACCGTATAACTTGCAGTAATGTAATGCCGTAGATATTAAAAAATACAAGCCGTTCTAAATTCAAATAAAAGTAAAACAAAAGAATCAGTCAGTCAGAGGCGGCCAGCTATTAGTATTTTAAAAGTATCTAAAAAAATTAAATCAGCTTCACACTGTATCCCGCACACCACAGGGTAGGCAGAGGGAACCTAGTGTTAAAACATTCCGTTCTCCAAAGTATCTAATATATAATATATCATATTTGCGGTATTTTATAATATAGGTACAATTATTTTAATAATCGGTAACACTTTAATTTGTTATCTTGCCATTATTGCAGATGGGCAGAACTCAACACCACATTTTGTTTTACTTCATATTATATTATATTTAAAACTGATCACGTCAAGCTGAACCAGAACCATTGTTATATAGAAACTACTTTTAAAAAGAAACTTTGTAGGGTTACCACTGACGCATATCAAATTAAACTAGAACTCAATTACGCACAGTGAGTCTGCAGTCGTTCAAAATTGATTAGAAGAAAAAGAAGTGATCACGACGCCAGGTGGTGGTGGCTACACAGGAAACGTCAGGACCCGCCACCGCGTGTCGGATCGACCATGTCAATGTTAATTAATCGTTTAAGAAGCTTAAAGGAAATTTTATGCTTCATAACCTAATCCAATCAAGGGTTAAACTGACGAAGGTGTTTCTGACAATAGTGGTATGTGGGATTCGGCCTCATTATCATCTATTAATCAAAGTTAAGTCGTCAATTATAAATGTGTACAATATAGTTTTAGGGTTATGTACGCCTAAAGGAAAAAACGGAATCCTTATAGGATCACTTTGTTGAAATATTTAAATCTATGGTCCATTAGAGCACAGTGAAAATCAAGCTCCTAAGTCAACGCAAATCAAAAGATACAAGCGTTTATGCTTCGTTTTTGCTATATTTTTTAAGAAATTTAGCAAAAAGTGTAAAAATAAAAGAAAAAATTTCAAAAATTTAAATTTATAGAAATTTCATTAAAAACATAATTACAAACTTATAACTGTAGTTCATTTCATACAAAATGACCGCATACCTCCACAAACTTAAGTTTGATAACTTTCATAAATTGTACTTCCCGTTGCATACAAATCTGAAATTGGTACGGAACCCTCGTTATACGAGTCTGACTCGCGTTTGACCGGTTTTTTTATTTACGCAAAAACAAAAAAAATAGGTATGTCATATGGCAATAATTAAAATACTATAATATACCACTCGTATATTACTTTTAAAGTAAACGAGTCCTTCAATTAAATCGATGCTTTAAAGGTACGAATTAAACTTCCACCGGCTATTGAAAAATTCAATACCATGAATATTGAATTTCAGGTTGTAAATTTTAAAATTCTTACTAAAGCGGCGATAAATCCTTATAATATGTACGCAGTTTATTTAACATGAGCACAGCTTTGAGCGCTAGTGCATAATAAATCATAGATTTTCCTTAATCATTGAGATTCACTCTTTTGGCTGAAATATATATAAATAATATTATTTGACTTAAAAAGGTATTGTTATAATTTTGAATGCTATATTTTTTGGTACAATTGAGAAGATTTGTACTGTACACGATCGGTATGGGTTCGATACTTATTTGGACGAATGAAGATTATATTTATTTCCAAGGAAAAGGCCTGTTGTGGCGCGCAGGGGCACAATGCATGTGAAATGCCTGTAGACTCGACTGCTTGTGAGTTCGACCCCCACTTGAGAAAATGAAATATTTAATATTTTAATTTCTTTGCTCTGGTGTTGTGACAAAGAGCGGCGTCAAGTTCCGTCACTCAATACGCAATGCTTCCAAAATTTGGCGGCAAATATGGAACGGAGTGCCTTAACACTATGTTCACACTGCCTACCCTGCTGTGTGCAAAACTAGACATAGCGAAACCTCGGCCTTGGTCATCTTAATGACAATACTTCTAAAATGAGTAGAAAGAAATGTTAAAGTAAAGAACGAATGGTGTAAAAGTAAACACCGCGCGTCGTGGCATATCCCGCAAGGATGACAAAAATCTTTTTCTATAAGATAAACATGATATATAAAGATAGATAACATGGTATAATTTGAAATTACTTTAACAATTAAGTCATTAAAATGTTATTTTTTGCAAGATGCGAAGCTTTCTCAATGTTTAAAGGAAGTACGAATTAAACTTTCGACTGCTTGTATCCGTTAAGTCTTTTGCTATGAATTAATTAATATGACTGTTACGACTGAGTTGATTCACTTTCGTTGGCAATGTTTTATCATTTTAAATAAAATAAGTTATTCAAAATTTTAATTTCCTCATTAAGCAAAGTGGTTTTATTGTAATTTTTTTCGACCTGTCTCAAAAACTGATAAAAAAGATAAGATACAAGTAATATTTATTATAGATTTAAAATTTTATTTACTATTTTATGCTTACATATCTTAAAGAAAAAGATTGAACAATTTGAGATCGATGAGAAATCTGAGATTTTCTGTGATTAAAGAAGATTTTTTTATATAATACTAACTTGAGAATATGATTATTTTTATGTTGCATAATAGAATATCTGTTGAGTTTCTCGCCTGCTCAAAGCTGAACTACCTCCTGAGCGGTGCTAGCTTTCTGACTGACAATACTGACTTTTTAATATTAATTTTACGATTCGAATGACTTATACGAGATATTTCGAGAGAATTTTCGACTAATACATATATTAGACTAACAATCAAAACATAATATCCTTAAAAGACAGTAGGGAACACAGTGACTCAGCACTAGATTGATTCATTAAAAAAAATACAAAACTAGGGGAAGGCGCGAAAAAGAAAAAACGAATCCTACTTCCCTTTGGAAATGATATAAAGTAAATTTATAATATCGACACGTATGCCAGGACATTAACCTAACATTCCGTGAATGTTAAACATGGCTGAGTGAGCTGTAGACAGCTCTGCGATTTGCGACTCGGACTCGGTCCATATGGGTGCCATCTTATTTATATGTTTTATTTTGTCTTTTTATAAACATTGCTGATGAATTCCATGAGTTTGAATGTTGTTAAATTATTAACAAAATGTTTAGTAAGTAATCTTTTTTTACGTATTATATATATAGGTTTACAGTTTCCATATATTTATCTTATGTTACGCTAGGTTCCCACTTTCCTCTGAATTTTGAGGCATTTCGTTTTAGTAGCAGAATTCAATGCCGCACCAACTGAATACATTAAATAATTAATTTCCTCGAGTCGGAATCGAACTCACAATCGTCGCGTTTACGATCAGACGCTTGTGCTCCGGCGCCACGACAGCCTCAACTTTGTATATGTTACTTATAGTAAAAAAAATATTATTAATGTTATATTAATAATACTGATGTTCTTCATATGCAAATACTAATGTCAGTACATCGAGAAATAAAATCGAATAAATATAAGTAAATATATGGATTCAAATATACTTCCATCCTCTATCCTTGAGGCCAGTCGTGGCGCAGCGGCACGAGGTGTGACTGTGAAACCGAATGGTTGTGGGTTCGATCCCCACTCGAGAGATGAAATATTTATTTAAATTTATATTTCCATTTCTTCCCTCTGGTGTCGAGGTTAAGCGTGGCGTTGAGTTCTGCCACTCAAAACGCAATACCTCCAGAATTCGGCAGAAAGTGGGCAACACTAGGTTTCCTCTGCCTACCCTGCTGTGTAACTACAGAACTACGTTACCTATTCTTGCTCTATTTTGATACTTTATCATAACAAAACGCAGGAATATAAATTAAAACAAAACAAATATAAAATTATAATCGTTTATTTTATAAACAACCTATCATCCAACAACGTCATAACAGTTCTGACTGAAAGAAATTCAAATACATATTTATTAGTAGATCTATATAAACATAACTTAAACATTAAATACGATCTAATATCACAGTTCATATTGTTATAAGACGTTAAATTACATAAAACAACAAGTTGAGATTGCATATAGTACTTTAGACTTATTTTTGTTGATCTTTAGATAATTCTAAAAGTAAATTTTCTTGTTTGGTCTTGTGAAATATAAGCTATTAATTTAGATTTGAATAGATTGTTGTAATTCACAACAAAAATATATGAAAAATAAATGTAGCAGAGTTGGAAGCCGTACTTCGCCGCTGTCGCCACGACGAAATTGAACGGTTTTTTTTTTATTTTTAAAGCTGTAAGCTTGTCTCTTCTGTAGAAAGATTTTGACAAAGTTAGTGCTTCTTAAATATTATTTTAAACGAATGCTCATTTTACGAGAGAATAGGGTATTTATTCAAATACTTGAGGATATCTTAGTGTTTTTACATACTTAGACTATCATGTTGATTTGGAATTGTAGATAATAATTTACATTTTACAAAATAAACATAATATATAAAGATTGCTAAAATAATATCACAATCTAAAAAAATAATATAATAAACAACATAACTATAAGACACTTTCATGTTCTCACTATTTTAAAATATATTATATAATAGTAATGTATTAAATTTTTCAAATTCTTTTTTTTTTCAATTTGATAAAAAAAATTATAAATTTTCTAATCGTAATTTAGGATCATTATTATATCTTTTTAAATATATTGTAAATAAATCTAGATTAAATATGAACGTATTAATATTATTTTTATAGGAATGTAAAATAAACTGTAAATCTATTTTGACATCTAACACTATTCTTCACTACCTCGGACAGAATTTAAAATGAGGAAAGAGGAAGCAGTGCAGTGAAAGGAATCTGAAACAAATTGAAAATGTTGTAACTTTCGACTTTAACTCGATAAACTAGTAATGGTAGACTTTAAAGTAAGAATAATGTTATTTACTGATAAATATTACACAATATTGTATTATTTAATTTGCACAAAAAAATTACACAAGTTACTAAGAAGTAGTATTTTATCTTGAGAATTAAAAAAGTATTTGCTTCTCAAAACGATATTATAAAGCATTATTATTTAAAATAAAATACAGTCGAATTGATAACCTCCTCCGTTTTGAAATCAGTTAAAAAGTGTAACTATTAATAATTTTAAAAATCTTACCTAGTTGGATCATATCTGACATCGAAACCGGGAACGTTTATAACATTCCAACCACTCTTCGAGTGTGAATAACTGAAGGATATTTGGTCACGGAAAGTTTCCGGCATCAAGAGTTTCATTTGCTCTAAGTGAGAATGAAATTCTGGCACTCGAGTCAAATTTTTCTTCATAAGATGTTCTGAAAAGGAATTTAATATTTACTTCTTCACTTTATTTAGTGGTCTGTCTTGACAGAAATAATAAAAAGAATGATAGATGTTTGTCATTTGACTGCCCTGTTGGCTTAGTACGTGCTCTAAAGTCTAACTGCTAGTAGTTTTTTTTTACGTTTTTTAGCTACACGCTGTATTAAACATATAACAGGGGGTGGAGGGAACCCAGTAATAAGATACTTCGTTGCCCATTACACCATGGTTATTCATTATAGTCCAAATAATACAAGGATATTTAAAAATTTCCATGATTTTATTGTATGGCTATTATATTTAAAGTTATTTAGATTTCTGCTTATTTAGTTTCAAGTAGCAATTGGAAAAAATATATAAATATTATTTGTTATTATTAATAAGTTTTTATTATTAAAAATTATATTAAATTAATGAAGGTTAATGCAAGTTAATATACGGAGTTTCATACCTATAATGAATCCCATGGAAACATCATCTGGAAGACGAATACCCTCACAGATACTTATAAATCTGCCACCACTAGAACAAAATCAAAGGAATAATACAAAATATGAAGAAAAAAAATATTTCTGCTGAATGAATGTTAAAATAAAATATATGTTTTTATCTATCTTACCTCGCTACGGGCAACATTTTCAAAGCTAAACTTCGACTTATACAAAATCCAGCTCCACCAGTTGCGAACCAGAAAGAAAATAGCAACTGCAACAAATAGTTTCATTTAATTACATTTCTTTAAACGTTCATTTTATATTTAAATACATTTCGTATTTGGCGCTGAACTGCAATACTATAGACGCTGATTTAAATCTTGGATGGGAAGTAAAACAATGTTCTCGGAAACAATTTTTGGTTGAAATTGGTTTATGTCGTGATAGGGTGTAAAATTTAATTTTGATATTATTTCGGTTTTCTATAGTATCTTAAAGTGCGGCAATGGGTAGCGCGAAAAAAATATCACAATTTATTATAAATTTTTTTCAACTTAAACAAAATACGAGAAATGTGTACAATTAAATTATTGTGAAAGATAGTAAATTATTAGTATTTAAATGTTGTTCTAAGTATTAAAAATAATATTTATTAACCTTGCTGATTGGCTTCTTATATATTTTCACAGGTTCATAGATGGATGTTCTTCCGAGATACCAATCTTCTTGGTGGTTATACGTTTGTAATATGGCGACCAGTCGCGGTATATTGACGTAGTTATCATCATCGAAATGGCAGAACCATCTATGGAAATAAAACAATATAAAATACACCGTGCAACATATTTGAGTGTGTATTATTTTTAATGTTAAAAAGTATAATGAAATACGTATAGGTACAGAAAATCCATCATAAAATTAATTTGTTGCAGTCACTTCAATTCTACGATACATTTAGAAAATGTATAAAAATTTGAACGTAGCAGGGTTCGAAATCGAGCCTCTTTGAAACCGTCCAAGCGCTCTGACCGCTATGCCATACGTTCTCATCAAGCTATGTGGAAATTTTAACGCTTGTTACAACTTAATTATGTTGTTATCATCTCTGAAAGGTGATTTTTACAAATTTCCGCTTCCCAACGATCTTCACTACATTTCATCGAATACTAAATATGTTTAATTTTAAAATATTAAGAAAAAAACATAATCTTTCTCCTTCCCAATAATAATTGTGCTTATATTAAGACTGGAACGAAAGTTCCCTAAGAAAATTACTTTAAATTACCATGTAGCATTTTACGGTTGTCATCTTTGCGAATTACCCAAAAAAAGGAGACTTCATCATCAACATCCAAGACTGCATTAATGACAATGACATAATTGTACTTTTACGGTCGATACAAATTGTTTCAAGACCTTTAAGTACAAGTTTAAATTATACTGCATATAATTTGCTGATATTATGGTTTGATCAAATAATACCTGCGCCCGCGCAATCAGAGACGCTGTACTGCAAGATGGCGTACTACAAATGGTTGCATACAAAATGTAAGGGATCCAATTTCTGCATATCGGGTTCATTCGAGAATTTTGTGGTTAACCTTGGCATCTTGTTATGGATTTATATTATTAGTTGTCTATAGCAATTGGTTGTTAAAATACGTGTTATGTTCAATAAATATGTTTGAATATAAAATACATGCTAGTTTCTACCATAATATAAAAATAAGGTTATTTTCTTGAATTTTTAAATATAATTAAATATTTATTTCATATAATCGAGAATTGTGTGAGTATTATATGAGATGTTTGTGGTTCTTAATTCCATTCGATCTAATTAGACGAAATAATGGTGTACGTTTGCCTTCAATAATAATGAAAAAGAAAGAAATTTATATTAGCTTATTTTTACCTACTATACTATAAAACAAAAATATGATAAAACAATATGAAAACAAATTATCATATTTCCTTTTTATACAGCATTAAAGTTTTAAATAATGAGCGGTAAGGGTATTCAAACGGAGCAGAGCAGAGTCGCGGTCGTAAATATCCTAGGGGATTAATGTTGGAGTAACTCCAGCGAGTTCCAAACCTCCGTACATTGGTACCTCTCGTAAACTGTAACTGGAAACGTGGAGAATGTAGAAGTGCCTTTGACCGAGCCGCTTGCGGTACAGTCGAATTTTGAATTAAACTATGTTATGTAAATTATGCGGGTTGTACCTAATACTTACGTTTAGTTACGTTAGTATAAAATTATATAAAGTATTATATAAGGCCAGTCGTGGCGCAGAGGCACAAAGTGAGACTGCAAAATCGACCGGTTGTGGGTTCGATCTCCACTCGACTAAATGAAATATTTATTTAAATTTGTGTTTCCATTTCTTCGCTTTGGTATCGAGGTAAATCGCGGCGTTAAATTCCACCACTCAACGTGCAATGCCCCCAGAAGGTGGAAAATGGGGAACGGAGTGTCTTAAGACTAGGTTGGTAGGTGTGCGGGAAACAGCGTGAAGCTTATTTTTTTTATTTTTATTATTTAAAGGACAGTGGGGTAAATACTAAACTTATTGTTTTAATAGTTCAAAATCTGTATTTGTTAACATTAACTTAATAAATAATAAATTTTATCAAATATATATAGTCTTTTTTACCAATTTATTCAGTATATTAGTAGGATTCATTGTAAAATGCCAACCTTACTTAAGTGATTTATAATAAATCACTTAAGTAAATGTAATAAGAACTAAAAGTAACAAAAATTTTAAATAATCAATTTTTTAAAAGTACTCATCTAGTATCGATTTATATGAATGTAAACCATTATCTCATTACACAAGTCAGGATATCCACCTGAGGCCAATAAAGAGAACGCCAATTCCGCTTAGAATACAATTTGGAAGCTCTGTTATACATTTATATGCGTGTTTTAGTTTGATTTACGTCTCTTGTGGAAGAGAATACGATTTTTAATATTATTTTTTTATTAGGCTTCACGCTTTGTTTCGAGATTGTTAGTGAGGAAGTAGTGTTGTGTTGTGTGACTACAGGTTTTGTTGTTAACATCTCTTAAGACAAAAATAAGCTCAATAAAAGATATTTTGAGACCATCATTGTAACAGTGTGAATTTTTCCGCTCTGGACACAGGTAAAACGCGGTGTTGTCTTACGTCAAAAAATCAAAAACTATAGAAGTATTTATGGAGAGTAATAACGTGAAGTATTTATGGAGAGTTATGACGCAGTCAAAATGTTAATTCGGAACGCGACGGAGGTAACGACAAAACGCATTGTGGAATATAATTTAAAGATGGCTTTGAAAGATAGGAACGCAGCGGTCATCTCTTCCACCATAGCGGTCATGCCCTTATCCTAGTGCAAAATTCCTCACATCCAAATCAATTATCAATTATTATAAAATTTTAGCATGTACTTATAGTTATGTAATTAAATATACATTCGCTTAACCTTAGATCTAAGTAAAATTTTGTAAAATAATGTAAAGTTAAAAATATAATTTTCCTATTATAGGTATTAATTGTATTTTTGAAAAAAAATTATAAACGACTCTCTTAAAATGAATATAAATTTGCATTTTAATACATGTTACATTTCTTTTTTAATACAATTTTAGTAACAATAATTTTATCAGCGTGAATAATATGATTAAATGTCTATGAAGCAAATTACATTATTGTAAAAGATCGTAATGTTACGTCAAGGGAAATTAAACTTTATATTATGGTAATAAAGGCTATAATTCCAAGCAATATTATCGGTGTCAGTTTTAATTTTATTATATTCGCTATAAAGCGTTTAATTTGAAATAGCAAATTGGCAATTTATTCGACGATGTAGGTATATATTTATTATTTGAAGGGCAAAAATTGTTTTAGAAAAAAAAATATTTTTAAACATTTTTTTAAAGTGTTATTCCACACTTAGGAAAGAAAAATACTTATTTAGAAAACGTATAAAAATTTGGACGTAGCGGGACTCGAACCAGAGGAGGCGCGGGTTCGAGTCCCGCTACGTTCAAATTTTTATACGTCTTCTAAATAAGTATTTTAATATATATTTAAATATACTTATGCCTATTAAGAAGATATACAATCATAATACCTTTTTGAATCACAAAAGACATACTTAAAGAAAATCGCCTTAAAATCAATTACGTACTTTCAAAGAGATAAATATGAGTGGATGAGGAGCAACTTTGTAATATATATATACTATGTAAAATATAGACACATGTGTATGTTAAAAAACTATAGCAATAAGAAATGATAGTCCTATCATAGGCCAGAGCAGGAGAACGAAAATAATTAACCGAATCCACTACCATCGTGTTTACAGTCAGTTTGACCCATTGCGCCACAATGGCCTCTATTCCACTATTTATATTATATTTCAAAACAAAAATCCACATTGAATTTTTTTTTTAAAGAAAACCAAACAAAGCATTTCTTTGCTTTAATGAACGCGTTAAAATTATTGTAAGCCCAAAATAATATTAGACGTGCTCTCAAAAAACCATTAACTTGTGTTGTTTATTTAAACCTGGGGGTCTCAGATTAAAGGGTCTACAGTTTGAATGGTAGTTAGGAGCCGTTGCCTTTGATAACTAAGTAAATTTAACAGGTAGTTCTGTCATGGAATCATTATGGGGTGTTGGAGAGGCGTCGAATATCATTCGAATGCTATTAACATTAAACAACTTATGTGTAGTTATTAATAAATATTTTTTTACGGTTATTAGAAACTTTTATACTTCAAAAATTACGAGAATTTATGCATCAACAGTTATGAAATTTGGCACGAAATGAGAAGTTATAATATAAATAAAGGTAAAAATCCGAAAAGTAAAAGTTTATGGATATATCATAGAAAAAATTCTGTACATTCTCTTATATTTATAATTAATTTCATACAAATTGAGTGCAAATGCCCGCAAACTTAAGTTTATAAACCTTTACAAGTTATACTTCTCGTTGACTTACAATCCTGAAATTGGTACAGAAGCCTCAGTGGATACGTCCGTGTTTTAAATAATAAGCGAGACTGTAAATAATAATGAATGAAATATATGAACTATTAGTTATATACTTTGCAATATATATATATATATATATATANTATATATATATATATATATATATATATATATATATATATATATATATATATATACTACTACTACTACGGTGTTTATTGTCATAATACTATACTATTATAATTATTATTTTTGGCAGTAGTTGCAAGTTCACACGCTTTATAATAATATAATATATATAAATACCGGCATCGACCTTGTACGTTTTCGTTTCGGTCTGTTTAATTCACATCCAAACGTTAGATTATGCTACCTAGCACGCGTTTCAGTTAATGTATAAGTTAAAATGAAAATCACTTATTATTTTTCGAATCAAATACAAACTATCTGCCCTGAGAAGTATTAGACAAAAATAAGAAAAAGACTGAAATGTATTAAAAATGAAATTAAATGAATGCAAGAAAAATAATGTTTCATATAGCAGATTTAGTAGATACAATGTGTGGAAGCGGCCTTCTTAAGTTCGTAGAAGCGTCTTTACCACCAAGAACAATACAAGAGCAAACTGTTTTTCCAACGAGCATTCTCTTAACTTTTTTATAAAAAAAATTGAAAAATTTCTTTGCTCATTTTTCATTATAACTCAATAGGAAGAATATTTAAATTATTATAATTTTCACTAAGTGTAAGTATAGACCTATAACGTTCCAAACTAATAAAATAATGACCAATTAATCTTCAACAAATTAAGCTACAGTTAATAATATAAGGGGCCGTTCAAGTATTACGTAAGCAGTTTTTTTTTGCAATTATTGACCCCCCCCCCCCTCCCCATATGNCCTATGTCATCAAAAATAAGCAATCCTCTTAAAAATATTTCATTGAACACGTCAAAAATAAGCAAACCCAAGACTCCCCCGCCCCCCTACAGTGCTTACGTAATACTTGAATGGCCCCTAAGCTGAGTCCAATTAATGAGAGTCCAATGAGATGCGCTTGAGCCCATCTTTCCATTTTTAACTATTGGTATAACGGTTATCACTTTCTTCAAGTTATATTTTTTTCATATTCATGTTTTATTCTGAGGTCGGTCGTGGCGCAGGGGCACAAAGTATGACTGTAAACGCGGGTTGTGGGTTCGATCCTCCACTCGACGAAATTAAATATTTATTTAAATTTATATATCCATTTCTTCGCTCTGGTGTCGAGGCAAAGCGCGGTTTTGAGTTCCACCACTCAGTACACAATGCTTCCAGAATTTAGCGGAAAGTGGGGGACAGAGTGTCTTAACACTAGTTTCCTCTGCCTACCCTGCTGTGTGCGGGATACAGCGTGAACCTAAATTAGCTGCACGTCGTTTTTTTTTTACTGTTTTATTCTACATATAGAGGAAAAGGCCAAATAAATATAATGCTTTCGAACCCACAACAACTGCGTTTATAGTCAAACGCTACAACACAGCGCCACGATCTCCTCTTACAATGCACATATTTATTATTTACTCAGAAACCTGTCAAAACAGTAGTTAAAAGCGTTTTGTTTTTACTAATAACAGAAACGAATATAAACTGGCCGGTTTTCGGAATACATTAATGAATTAGTTTGCTTTCAGAAATATTTAAGTAAATATTTTATAGAAGCTTTTAAACGTTGAAATGCTTTATTTGAACAAAATATTTTACTTGTTGTTGTTTTAATTAATTAACATACGTGGGGCATTTAATTGTGATTTGATGAGATTGAGGCCAGTCGTGGCGCAGGGGCACAAAGTGTGACTGTAAAACCGATCGGATGTGGGTTCAATCCCCGCTCGAAGAAATGAAATATTTATTGAAATTAAATATAAATTTAAATAAATATTTCATTTCTTTGTTTTGGTGTCGAGGCAAAGCGCGGCGTTGAGTTTCGCCACTCAATACGCAATGCTTCCAGAATTCAGCGGAAAGTGGGGAGTGGAATGTCTAAACACTAGGTTTCCTCTGCCGATGAGATAAATTGTATACTAATGTATTTTGTAAGCCTAATCTAATGATTAGGCTTACAAAGAATATACATATATTTTATTATTTTTAAATTGACGGCGTTGTGGTATAGAGTCTGACAGTAGCTGCGATGGTTGCGGGTTGAGTTCTCATTCATTCGAGATAATGAATTATTTTTATTTCCGGGAAAGCGGACAGCAACATGTTTTCTTGACACTTGGTTCTCTCTGCTTACCCATATATATTGATTTTTATTTTGTTAATTTCACACTGTATCCCGCAGATAGCAAGGTAGGCAGAGGTAACCTAAAAACTTTTGTGTCAAGATCCTTTGTTCCCATTAAGACACTTCCGTTCCCCATATATGTAGTTATGCAGAATATGAACATGAAGACTAAAAAAATATATTACTTTTTTTATTAAAGAAACTGACTGATGTGACGTACATAATATGTATAGGTAAGAAAATATTTCTACATGCAAAAGTAACCAAAGCATATGTTTTTGCTTAATTTTCTTAGTACATACTTACATCTGTTGTATACGACTTCTACTTTCATATTTTACGTACGCTAATATACTTTAAATCGTTACGAAAACGGTCACGTCCTGCATTAATTGTACGAGTTGTTATAGTATCTTATGATTAACGTTGATTAATTACCAACATATAATTATATAATATAAACAAAAAGTTTAATTGCTTTTTAATAGCTAAGAACATTTGTTTCTTAGTGACAAGAGATAGATCGTTCAAAAGAAGCTTAATTTTATATGTGACTAAGCTTTATTCAGACGCCATTTTGGCGCAGTAGAAAAGTGTCTGGCCGTAGGTAATATAATGTATGTAGGATAGGATATAGGGGTCGATTCTCAGTTGAGAAAGCTTGTATTTGTATTATGATCACTTCTTCTGGTTTGGTAAAACAAGGTACGTAAGTTTTAACAAGCGAGTTTACAAATTAATTATATAAAAAAAATATATAAACTTTGCATACAATTGATTATTACAAAAAAACTGTACTGCTATTTAGTATTTTTGTTTGCACCATTACAAAGAAATATCGTATATTGTTTAATGAGCGTAAGTATTTACTATGGCTTAAAATTGTTTCTTGTATTTTTTATTTTTTATCAACTTCACGCTGTATCCCGCACACAGNCGCGCTTTGCCTCGACACCAGAGCGAAGAAATGGAAATATAAATTTAAGTAAATATTTCATCTCCTCGAGTGGGGATCGAACCCACAATCAGTCGGTTTTACAGTCACACTTTGTGCCGCTGCGCCACGACTGGCCTCTTGTATTTATAAATGCAATATATGTATATAAGTATTTTTGTCAATTCGATCGATTTCCTAAAAAAAAAATTTTTTTTTCTATTCTATTATACTATAATAAGAATTCTATTATACTATAATACTTTCAGTTCAAAAACACATTTTTGAACTAGCACCAAAACTTTTTCGTAATATTGTAAACGAAAAAAGTTATAATGCACACCTTAACACGTGCTTACATTCAAAATTAGGGGCAATTTCAGAATCGTATAACTTAATATTATGCATGTTAAGGTACTTACTTTTTACCGCTATCCAAAAAGTGGTCATATTCCACGGACATTTTGCAACAGAGGTGTTTGCGCTGATGTGACGCCGAGCACTTCGTGTTTACCATGTGGCCGTCTGGTGCAAAAAAAATAACAATTTACAACTCTATCGCCAACGTACAAGGTTCAATTTACATTGTGAACATAATTATGAAGTATCGAGCTCAATTGCTACTGCTTTGAATTGAGATTTGAAATTTTCAAAGTTTGACGGCACCAAACATTCTCATATAAGAGTACGTCCCATTCAGTTAGAGATATGACTGGTGTTTCAAAAGTTTGTAAAAGTAATCTTTATTATGCTGCAATGTTGGGAAAATAGAATGTAGAGATAAATTTTATAATATTCAATTTAATTTTATTTTGAATCCTAAAATTGGATGGATTTAATAAATATTTAAACGTAATATTATAACTAAGTTTACGAGGACATTTCTTTGTGTCTTTATAAGTATTATATATTAGTATCACTACTTACTTGTTTGGTCCTGCAGTTGTTTGTTATCTATATCAGTGAAGAACCAAGTCTGAAACAAAGAAAAGGTAATTTTTTCTATTTGATTTCCATTTCCTGTAGTGAAGATTGAACTAACTAACTAAAAAAAATTAACTATAGAATAACATAAGTATATCACAATGTATTGAAATAAACTTCTGGTTAACCCAACCACAGACTAAACATAGCAACAAAACTTACTAATGATAAAGTTAATATTATCTAAGTTTATCTCTAAGATAACGTATACTAGGAATGCATTGGCATAACTAAACAAAGTTTTCCCTTCTCAGAACTCTGGGGCTTAAATTAAAAAAAATGTTATGCCATAACGAAATGTGGTATGCTGAAATATCATATTTTAAATGAATGATATCTTTATTACGATATTATAATTACTTTCTGAACCCTTTATATTTCTTAATTAACTTATTTTATGTTTTTAATGAAATTGCAGTACTGAGTAACAATAAATTAAGGCATATACATTTCTTATTAATATTATAACAAAGTGATGTTTTTTTAGCTTCACGCTGTCTGTATCCCGCATGTAACAGAATAGGCAGAGGGTTAAGACACTGCTTGATTTGCAGAATTCTTGACGAGGCATTTCGTATTGAGTAGTAAAACTCAACGCCGCGCTTTGCTTCGACACCAGAACGAGGAATAAACTATTATATATTTTATTTCATCGAAAGGAAATCCAACCTGTCGCGTTTACAGTCATACGCTTGTGTCCCTGCGCCACAACTGGTCTCCAGTAATATTTTTAAAGTATATTTACAGCTTAAGTGATAGAGACGGATATAGACTATTCTATTTAAACGACTGTAAGGCAGTAACTGTCTTTTATTTTCTTATTTGATTTATATTGAAACTCTTGGTTATTGGTTAAACAGTTGAAGGTAAATATTGTTTTGAAATTAATACTCTGCATTAAGAAGATATTCGTGTAGAGCTCCAAAGAAGCTCCTTTACTAGTTGGTTAATTTACAAGTTTTCAAAAAATACAAAACTAAAGTATTAATATTCTTATTTTTTAATTCCCATTCAAAATATCCAAACGTCAAGCCTTTCTTAATCATCACATAAATCTAAAACGATAAGCTCACATTTATACAAAAAAGGGTGAAAGCAAGGCAACAGTCCGGTCACGTGGCGAGCGCGCTCGTGCCACGCGCTGCGCAAGCGCAGGGCCCGTGTACAATAGTTATTTATGTTGGTCCTTCGAGCGGGATTAACGGGCGATTATGCACGCTCCAGATTCAGAAAACGAGCTAAATGAGGTATTGCTCACGTTTGACCCCAACCAGTTGTCTATTGTTAGGTTCTAGACTCTTTATTGAATAACAGTCGTGGCTATATGAAGTAGTATTTGTGGTATTTCGTTTGTTTTTTGAAATAACTGTAATAGTGAAATAAAGTATTTAAAGTAAAGTTTTTTTTTATGGAAAAGATCAAGTTAAACTAAAGAAACGATAAAATGTGAAGAAAATAAAAGGAATATAGTTTTATATATTTTATTTATTCTTAATAAACTGCTTCGTGTATGTCTAGCTCGCTCGTAAATTTTAAAAGTTATTTAAAAAGAACACGATTATTTTAATTTTTACTTCTTCACTTTTATTATTCTAAGTATTAAATGACAGTATCAAGTTTTATTCTTATCACGCACTGATCCCCAACAACACATCTTGTGGGACAAGTTCGTTACTTGTATAATTTAGATATCAGGTTTTTAACGACGACTTTTGGCAGATCTTTCTTAAAATTGTTTAGGATGCTGGATAACTTATCACCGATGAAGAGATAAGTGAATAAAATTAAGAAATTTCTCGGAATATTTACATTTAAATACAAATTCGTAATCTTGGCCTGTTATCAGAGTATATTAGTTTTAAATATAATAATAATCATTTTCCAGTTTTTATTTTAAAATTATTATGACATACCTATGAAAATTTTATTACATGTATTTTTGGAGCCAAGACTATTATGAAAAAATAGATATTAAGCATAAAAGATGTAAATGCGGAGCTCACATGAACTAGAAGTGTGAACTGAACAAAATGGATCTACATATATCAATAGCATTTACAAGTCCCTATTTCTAACATTAAAATTTCTTATTATCCATTTTTTAGCTTCATGCCTTGTCTTGTTCGTTACAGGATAGGCGGAGTGAACCTGGGAACCGAGTTTTAATACACACGTTTACCATTAAGACAATTCCGCTCCGCATTTCCGTCAAATTTAGGCATTGTATATTAAGTAGCGGAACCCAACGCTGTGTTTTTTCTTGATCACTTATTTTATAAAATAAGTAATAAAAATATTATTATTAATAAGCCTTTGAATATCATTTACATATTGACTAATTAGATTGTGACGCAATAGATCTAAATGTTTTTTACAATAGTTTTGGTCGCGATTGTAAGTTTATGTATGAATTTATGCAATATTATTGTTTAGTAAGCAATAAATAGAGTACCCATTTTTTAAAATGTTGTATTTTTGTTATTCATTGCGTTTGTTATATCAAAAACGGCTTAACCGATTTAAATGCAGTTTTCACTATTTTATTTTGGCAAGTTTCCTTAACGTTAAGTATTTGTCTTTTTTGAATCCGCTTATAAATAAAAAAATGTATATATCATTTTAAAGTATTTTGTATTATGTTTGACTGAATCGCTACAATTTTTTATTGGATTGGCTAAAACTTTAATTTTAAATCTATAAATATTGTTTTTAAAATAATTTGACAAGAACACCAAAATAATTAAGATTAGTAAATAAATAATAATGTAGTTCAAGCGGGCGTAGCCGCGAGTGTGTCGCTAGTGAATAAATAATACTTTAATATTTGAAATCTTAGCTATATTTATATTTTTAATCATAAATGACACCTTCTCATTTTGGCTATTGTCTAATGTACCAACATATTTGTAGCGAAGCACCACGAGCCGTTTGTTATTAATTTAGAACAAATGTTCTTGTACGTACCTATATAATAATCTTAGCAGTGAATTCATATTGAAGATACATACTTATTTATTTGCTTGTATATATTTTTTTATTTATTTTTAAGTTTCAAAATTACATTACTAATTAAACATTTGGCCAAGCGGGTATTAAAGAAATAAAAATAGTTAACAAACTTTTATGAAATAAAAATAAAAAATATAGAAATAAATATATAAAAATAGAAAAGAAATATATTGTTTTTATATTCTGTTAAACAATTTATCCGTTACTAAAAAAGTGAGCTTACCTGATCCTTTGCTAATTGGAACCACGTCTTCAATATAACTGGCAGTCTTGTATTTTGATAATGTTTAGTTGTCTTAACACTTATAAAAACATCATCCAAAGTAATATTCTTATTTTGACCACTGTCAAAAATACTGGTTTTTGTCACGGGCTCTATAGATAAATCGGCTACTTGCACTGACCGACTTTCTTGGAAGTTAAAATTCACTCCACCTTGATAAACAAGTAAACTACTGTATCCTAAAGCTATGAGGAGAGCCACAGCCTTAATTATCCTACGCCCACCCATGGCCGAGCCGGCTGGCGCCACAGCGCCGATGTACTTCGCTAAGTTTTGTCACTCATCTGTTTCACTTTGTTATCGAAACACGAAACGGTTTAAGAACGCAAAAACACTTGTATCGTCAGAGAACGGTTATAAACTGAATAAAAATGCAGCACAGGCGGCAAATACGCCCGCGCTTGCGCAGCCCCTCCACGTGCTGTGAGCGAGAGGTCCCATAGTTCCCTCTCCGTCGCGCTAAGCTTACCTGCGCGCGCGCCGGTCTAACCGCCGGCAGTGACACGCGTGTCAATGGCTCACGTAATTGTTGCCTTCATCGGTGCATCTACATACATTGTGCAAATGTTTTTATATAGAAAACAGCTAATCGGCTTTGCTTTTTAAGCTTTGATTTTTTTGTAAGACTAACGTTCTTCTTTTAACATTAACATTCTTGATTTTAAATATGTTTTATATATTCATGGATCCTCTATGGCATCAATTTACTTGTTGTTTAGTAGCAATTTAAAAAAAATCTTGCGAATGTACGTTTCACTATATCGTATACATATCGCGATATGTAATATTTTAAGAATTTATAACATGTTCAAGTCGGATTAATTTTAAAAAAACTTAAATAGTATTAATATAAATGGCATACAAATTTTATTTCTTTGTATTAAAATAACTTTAACAGTTTTTTCCTCTTATTGCTTATTTAATATATTACCAGTGAAATAAATATTTTTTTAAATGCTTGTTGGAAAAGATCATATTAACATCAGCAAAGCTTTAAATATTTCTTGGTATTACAATGCCGAAGTTGTAAGAAAACAATGATGGTAATAAAATGAGGGCTGTAAGAATACAATGATACCACCTGTGTTTATAAAGATCAGGTGAGTTTTTACACAAATTATAACAGGTTTGATTCACATTTAGCGATTAGTCAAATAATAATAAAAATTATAGAAAACTGGTAAAAGACTAGTTATCTGTTTCATCATTATTCTATTTTTAGAGTTCCGTACATTTTAAGGAAAAAAGGAATCCTTATAAAATTACTTTGTTGTCCGTTCGCTTGTCCGTCTGTCTGTCTGCCCTTTTGGCAGGCTCCTTTATCTCAGGAACACTTGGAGATGTCGAGTTGAAATTCAAACCATATACTTAAATCTACGGTCCCTTGATTTCCTGAAAAAATCGTATTTCTACATTAACTTAAAAAAAAAAGATATGGCCGTTTATATCGCAAAAAACGCGTATTTCAATACTATAAAAGGAATTAAAATTAATTGGATACTTTCGGTTGACCTAGATTTATGAAATTTGGCTGCTACCATCTACAGGTAGTATTAGTCAAGAAAAACATCTGAATTAGTACTGCCTTTACAAATTTGTGGTTAAATCCTAAAAAACAAAAGCCTTAAACGGGGGCAAAAAATTGGTGTTAAAGCCTAGCTAGCTAGTTCAAGTGAGATATCAGATGAAAGGGCTTTTGCTAAGCTGTGTTTGAATTTGAGAAAACGTTCGAGGCCTACAACTTTTGTATGGAACCATCGGTGGGCCAGCACGACTCGCACTTGTCGGGATTTTTATATTTAAAATAACTGAACATTCTTTCCAATGTTACAAAAAAAGAACCTAGAGAAACAATTAGAATGTGTTAATTAAAATAAATTTCTTACAGGGCAGGAGCATATGAGGCAACTGCGCTATCCAGCAGCACATTCTGATCAAAGAGTTTCTTATACGTAATTAACTATAAAGTAATATATTTTTGAAAGTGCATTATAAAAATATTGCAATAAATAATGCAGCCTGTCCGCCCATGAGTCTTTTTATGGCTCCAGATTTCATTAAGCCGATCTGTAGCAGGCTTGGAGCTTGTGATCGGCTAATTAGAAATCAAGCCCACGTCGGTCAGTTTTTATATTATAACATTTTTAATTGAAATGCATAACGTGGCAATGTTCAACCGATCACATTCTTCGTTCCAACTAAACTAATTATGTTGGAGGCTTAAATTAATTACATTAAAAGCTATATTATATAAAATGTAAATATTTTTAGGTAGGTGCCACTAGACGTTGCACCAGCCATAAAGCAACAAAATCGGAAAATATTCTACAATAGGAAATTTCGTATAAATCATGATAGATTTACATTTAAATATAATGCCCCCATCATGTAATTTATCGGAGTACTTGACGCTGGCGGTGCGTGGTGATAAACAGTTCAATTTCAAGAATCTTTAGCCGGGTAAGCCATATGGAAGCCTATTTTACATGACGGGAAAAAAGAAATCAATTAAAGTTGCAAATTTAGAGAGGTACATTACCGGGTGTTAATTTGTGTTAGTAGGTAAATGAAAGATGTAGACTATAAATATTAATTTATCCACTAAAAGTGACTGTAGGTACCTGCAACCATCGTGTCAGAGTATTAAGTAATAAACATTTTTAAACATACGTATTTAAAATATATTCAGTATTATTTTGAACTGAAATAAAAAAAATATTTACTATACGAACGATCAAACAGTAGTTAGAAAGCTAAGCTAATTGCGGAAGCTTGTAATGAGGATCGCATACGGTTAACGTGGGAACAATAACCGTTTAGAATCCATAAATGTATACACGATTACGTTAACTCTCTCTTAACTGTGCAAGAGAATCATTTATAATAATTATGACGGTTATACTTCAAAAATGAATATTAATATAATAAAAAAAAATCTGTGTTTTAAGGCTAGACAGAGTAGTAAATATGTGGAGCTAGCTATTTAACTATTTAAATCCTGTAAAATGGAATGGATAGATTTCGCGGGGTGAATAGAAAAAAGTCTGGGAGTTTGTAAAAGTTATTTTTTTCTGTCTTGAAATTTGGTAACATTGGTTAGTTTCTAATTTATATTGTACGGCAACACTTATCATTTTCTTTCTTAATACATAAATAAACGTCAACTATAACAACTTTCAAGAAAAGGCATATAAAGTGAACGTGTATAAAACGGTTATTTTGAACAATATTCAGTTTTTTGATAATCGTCTGTTAGTGATACAAAGGTTCATATATGTATCGATTGATATTTGTTTCATTTATCGTAAAATTGGACACAGCATAATGGATGCCAGATGAGGCCAGTCGTGGCGCAGTGGCACAAAGTGTGACTGTAAAACCGACTGATTGTGGGTTCGATCCCCACTCGAGTAGACGAAATATTTACTTAAATTTATATTTCCATTTCTTCGCTCTGGTGTCGAGGACAGGCGCGGCGTTGAGTTCTGCCACTCTACATGCAATGCCTCCAGAATTCGACAGAAAGTGGGGAACGGCGTGTCTTAACACTAGGTTCCGGCACGCTGCAGGGTAGGCAGAGGCCTACCCTGCAGCGTGCCGGATACGGCGTGAAGCTGAAGCTGATAATTTTCCAAATTAGAGGTGAAACGATACGAGTGGAGAGTGATGCCTTTAAAGTAAAACGAAACGAGGAAAGAGGTGAATACAGACAATTAAGGGGTAAATAGACACGAGGAGTTAATGGCAACTACATTTTTAGGGTGGTTTAAAATATTTTATTTTCTGGGTTTATTATTTTAATAATAAAATAAATTACATGTTTAAAATAGAATAAAGCTATTTACTTGACTATTTTTTATTGTAAATTATAATATAAAAAAAACAAATCAAGAAAAAAATCAGATTCACGCTGTACCCCCCACACAGCAGGGAAGGCAGAGGGAACCTTGTGTTAAGGCAATCCATTCCCCACTATCTGCCGAATTTTGGAGGCATTGCGTGCTGAGTGGCGAAACTCAACGCCGCGCTTAGCCTCGACACCACAGCGAAGAAATGGAAATATAAATTTAAATAATTATTTCATTTCCTCGAGTGGGATCGAATCCATAACCAGTAACGTTTGCAGTACCACTATGTGCCCCTGCGCCACGACTGGACTCAAAATGTTAATAAATTGTAGTTAATTTCCCCGAGTGAGGACTGAACCCACAGCAGTCGTGTTTAACTGTGAAACCAAAAATTATAGCTTGTTCGGGAAGGCCCTGAAATTATTTATATATTTACTTTTCTAATATATATATACGTGTCAAGTTTTTTTATATATTTTGAATAATTATATTTTTCCCATGGATTATTCAAATCTAAAACACAACTTCCATTGGACTTCACCAGTACAGCGTAGCGTAATAATGAAACAAAAACAAATTACGAAAGTATTCAATTGTATAAAAACATAGCTTGTTTATCCTGCTAAGGCAATCTCGCGATTATTTCATGTCAAAACTTGCCTTAGTAGTCCAGTGACGCGTAAAAGTAAATCACTCGTGCGAGCGTATTGGATCTAAACATAGCGCATATTCATATTGGGATGGAAGAATCATATGTAATTAGCTATAGTATATTTTATTATACAATAGAAACACAAGAAATAATATATAATTTGATTAAAAATGATTTCGTGAAAACGCTATCTATGATTGTGGATTTGATCTCCCACTTATGGGGAATTCATTATTTTTATTTTTTCTGTACAATGCAAAGATAGCACGTGCATGTTTTTTTCGCAAATTTGGACGTAGTACGAAGAGTCTTAATACTTGGATCTCTACCTTTGCGGCAAACTAAAAAAAAGCTAAATAATTTATTTCGGTTGTTCGGTTGTCTCTAACTAAACTGATAAATGTACAAGATAGTTTTGATTTTATCGATTATTTAAACATTTTAACTCTTTGCTTAGATTAATCGCGTGTATTAAGTAATATAATACCTTGTGGAAACCCGACGTTTCCAACACTTTGCAGTAAGCCTTAGTCTTGGGTAGTAGGGTAAGAAAAAAAAGTCTATCATAGATTTTTCAAGCTACATTAGTTGCAACAACCAAAATAAAATAATAACTTAATTATTATTAAAACATAATAATAATACACACTATAAAGAAGGCCAGTCGTGGCGCAAGGGCACAAAGTGTCACTGTAAACGCGACTGGTTGTAGGTTTGATCCCCACTCGAGAAAATGAAATATTTATTTTTATATCTTAATTTCTTCACTCTGGTGTCGAGGCAAAGCGCGATGTTGAGTTCCGCCACTCAACACGCAATGCCCCCAAAATTTGGAAACTGGAGAACGGAATGTCTTAATACTAGGTTTCCTCTGCCTACCCTGCTGTGTGCGGGATACAGCGTGAAGCTGATTATAAAGAAGCTGATTTTAAACAAGTTTATAATTTAATCTGTCATTGTGAGGGTTTTCGGTGTTCGGAAACTCCACAGCCGGATTAAGTGGTACATTACACGGACCACTTATCGGCACTTGCGCCAATATACTGATTGGTGACGTCCGCGACGCTCGCTATTATCCAATCTGTATGCATATACGGTAACTGACATTGATCTCCGTTTGCTGTAATGGATTTATGGAAGGCGGTCTTGTTTTATATAATGTATAACGGTTCAAGGGAGTTTTGTACAATATTGTTTGAGAATCATTACGCTTTAAAATAGCAATAAGAGCATATTGCTCGCTAGGTTAAAAACATAAATCCTGCATATAACATGGTAGAGAAAACATATTATCTCGACATTCTTTTCGCTGTCCCTCGAATTCGAGACGGAAGGAGGAGAGCAAGAGCACGGAGAAGGAGAGCTTGTTAAGTGATGTATTGATTTTTGATTAAGTGATAATTATATTTTCGCTATAACAAAACAAAGCACGGCGTTCGAACTGAACGCCGTGCTTTGTTTTGTTATAGCGAAAATATAAAGATTCATTTTGCCGATCCCATTAAAAACCATTTAATTTACGATGTCAAATAATATATTAATTTATCTAATAATTATTATAGATGCCGCACACCACAATGCTTTCTCCCCATTCGTCCATTAATCATAGTCAATTATTGCATAACGACAATAGTAATACACTATCGAAATATTGCACACATGTATCTAACGCACGTTTTCGTGGATCACCATACTATCTATAGTAAATTATAATAAGTCATTTATCTTTTCAACTCCTATAGAAAAAACGGGAAACAATCTGAATCTATCCATACCAATGAAATGCAAAATTATTTTAATGATATCAACGTACCTTTTTGTGAAACGACAGTTGTCAAATAGTTCAGTAATAATAATTAATAATAAATAATAACCAGTTTCTCAGTAGCCAGTTCTGCCGCAATTTCATAAAATTAATATTTTCATTATAGACCACCTTACTGAATTTTGAATAAAAGCTTGTTTTTACAAAGAATGTTTAATTAATATTTAATATATTTAAAAAAATATAAACCGCGGCGTTGAATTCCGCTACCTAACTCGCAAGGCCTCCAGATTTCGGCTGAAAGTGGGGAATGGAGTGTCTAAATACTAGGTTCCCACTGCATACCCTGCTGTGTGCGGGATACACCGTGAAGCTGATTTATGCTAAAGCTGCCAATCTCTAGATGTTTTTTAATGGTGCATTATATTTTAAAAATCAAGCCCTATCATTTTAGATCCACTTGGATCAGTTTATGGGTTGTCCAGAAAATTGTAATCAGCCATTTTGTTGCGGCGGCCATTATGGATTAACAACAGTATTGATTACAAGTGATTTCATTGTGATCAAACCTAAANCTGTAATATTCTAATATGACTTTTTTACGACATTATCGTAATTTCTAAACGAATTTTTGATTGTTTCGGACTAAAAAATACGATCAATGTTGATATTTGATATTCATAAAATATACATAAACCTAATTATTTATTATATGTATATATTTTTGTAACATTACGTTCTTTTTACCTATGTTATGTTTTGATTTGATGAACCAAACTTTAATAGTTAAGTTGGGTTAAAACAAAGCAATTGGTGAAACTTTTAAGTAAATCGGTTCAGTACTTTCAGAGAAAAATATGACCATACATATCAACAGACAGACAGACAGACAAGAAATTAAAAAAAAAAAAAAATTGCTTTCTACTATTCTTTTCAAGTGCCCCTCTATCCATTTCAGTCAAAATTACTAAATGTACAGACAAAATATTTTTACTGTCTTATTATATATAAAATATATATCCAATAATCGAACATTGGGAATTTGGTCAAATGAGATACGAAGATTTCTTATATTCTAACATACTAACTATTTAACACGACAAGTTAAATAAGAGGTTGTAAAAAAAATTAATTTAAACTATGAATGTTTCGATTTCAAATATCTAAACAACCTTTAAAACTTTTTTAATAATAAAAAAAAACTCATTCAATTAAAAAGTTATCTATTTCCAAATCGACTATTGTGATAAGTAAGTATTTTTGTTTATTTAATGAAATGGTACATTTTTATGTTTAGCTCATAATTGCTTTATAAATATTATGTTTTCTATTTGCGTATATTTGTAAAAAGTACAAAAAAATCTGTACTAATTCATAATTTAGTTAGTTTCGGCAGTAACTTGATTGAAGCCATATCATTCACATCTCCATCTTTCTGGATATTTTAAAGTCACTTTGTATAGATATATTATTTTATTAATAATCAGCTTCACGCTGTACCTCGCACACAGCAGGGTAGGCAGAGGGAACCTAGTGTTAAGACACTCCGTCCCCACGTTCTGCCGAATTCTGGAGGCATTGCGTGTTGAGTGGCAGAACTCAACGCCGCGCTTAGCCTCGACACCAGAGCGAAGAAATGGAAATATAAATTTAAGTAAATATTTAATCTCCTCGAGTGGGGATCGGACCCACAACCAGTCGACACTTCGTGCCGCTGCGCCACGACTGGCCTCTCATATTATTTTATTGTATTTTTAATTATTACTGCACTAAGTACGTGTTACTACATTAATATAAATTGTCATAACATTATAAATTATAGTAAATGAAAATCTATGGTACAAATTGTTATGTAGTTTTTGTTAACATTAAACGTATATGTTAAGCTATAAAATTAATTTATTGGAGGTGAAATAGAACGAATACGGGCCAAAACAGGAAGGCCCTGCTGTGTTGAATACATTAGGTTACATACACATTAGAGATTAATGTAACCCTAAGGGGTATATATTTTTTAATTTTAATAATGTATTTAAATTTCATTATTTTATTAAATAATTTATGTTTTATTACGTTATATTTACAATTGGAGTTCAAAACATAATAAATAGTTATAACTTTTCGTGTATTCTTATGAATATTTCGGAGATTTAGTATAGAAGAGAAAAAAATATTAGTTTGTTTACTATCCATTTTTTTTAATATAGTATAAGACAACAACAATAAACTTTTTTTAATGCTAAACAATAGATATACGAGTATATACTCGTATACACGCTTAGCTATCTTTCTCTGTATGATCCATATAATACAAAATATGTTTTATTTATTAGGGTCAAATAAATGTGAATATGACTAACTATCTGATTACATGTACAGTGTCAGATAAATTGATAATATTATAATATATAATTGTTTAAGCGTATTTTTCTAAAAGAAAAATGGCTTCATACACGGTTCATAAAGGGTTTTGTACCTCTTGTCATCTGTCCCGTCGAATTTCGGATCATGCTGGTTGAGTTGTGTTTATCAACGCTTGTATCTCAAATAAATTTTTGTATGTATAATACAAACAAAAACAATTTATTATTAGGATCATAATAAAACTTAAATATTCAGCGTCATTCAAAGCCAATTTATTTACTTTTAATTTTCTACAAAAACAATCTTTAAGTATTTTAATTCAAAGAAATTTTAACAGCTCCTGTTTTTTTTAACAATTTTTTTGCATTAGTTGTTAATATTTTTTTTTTACTTATTAAAAATGTTATATAAAATTACACTGTACAACAGCATTTCTAATGATTGGGTTTTCAAAAAAAACTTAGACATACCACACAAACTTGTTCTGGAACTATAGTTCTGGAACCATAGATTCTTTAGTATAAAATTGATCTTGATAACTTTATCTATTTCTCTTCGTAACAAGGACCTAATGTTAAACTGGAATTATAAATTTAAATTAAAAAATATATATGATATAGTGTGAACTTATCCTAATTAATCTGACCCCAAAAACTAACGACCCCATGGGAAGTCGATAGTTAGTGTCACCTTTTACAGAACCGATCATTTATATGAATCTAAAACCATTTAGTTATCTGTCAAGAAAACAAGTGATACACTGTTATTATTCTTGCTAATGGACATGGTTCGTGTAGCATATTAATTTTAAATAAAAATATTTTATTTAGATGTAAGTATTTCTTAACGCCATCATGGTTCAGTTCACAAGTTCGGAGTGTAAATTCGATTTCCACTCGAGAAAATGATAATATTTGGATTTGATTTTCTAAGATCGGTAAGAAGAATAACGAATGCGTCTAAAAATCTAGTGAAGCTAGATATTTTAAATGAAAAATGACTAAATTTCATAGTAAAAGGTATAAATAATATGAGATTTCATAGTTGGCATTTCAAGAGCACGATAAGCGCAGCATAAAACTTCATCTGCGGTAGGCATAAAACTATGAATGCATTAGTTATAAGCAAGAGTAAATTCGTACTTCACGAGAAAATCTTTACAGTTTTATTATCTAATTGTTATAAGCAAAAGAATTTATAATATGATATAAAATGGATTTAATCAGATGTTGCTTAGGCTTAAAACTTAGATAGGGGAGACTAGCCCAAAACGGGTGCCCCGCCTAAAACGGGTACGTTGTTGTACGCTTCTACGTAAAAGTTGAGTGTAAATTTGAGTGTGTGCCGAGCATTATTACCGGCCGAAGAGTTTCAATCAGCTTCGCTATGGCGCCGGAGTCGCGTAATGGCGTAGGTGTATGTAGCAAAAGTTTTTTGGTGGTTTTGTTAAAAAAATGCAAGGTAAGTCTTTTGAAATTAGTCGAAAACGTTCATAATTATCCCTTTGCTATAATTGACATTTTAATTTACAGATCTCTAACTGTGGAAATACACAATTGCTTTTGTTGTTTCAACTTCCATTTTGAGGTTATTATAACTAAACTTAGCAAGGTTCTCTCGGGCATAACGGTTAGGGCAAAGCGGGTACCCGTCTGCCTCGTTTTACCTTGAATTCATTTTCAATTATAGCTCAGCGTGCGTCGTGGAGTGAGCCCACTATGAAATTAGCAATGGAAGATGCTTAATCCTCTTTGATATATCGAAGAAGTATGGGTTCTATCCACGATGAAGTATGGGTTTACGGTGTCTACTTTGCAGCGATATATTAAAAAGGGAAGTCCCAAGAAAAGACTAAAGGTATCAGCCGGTGTTAAATGGCGCCCAAGAGAAAGAATTACTGGATTATGTATTCAATTTGGTTGATCACACGAGTTGATGATCTTCATCTATGGTCTTACTAAAAACTTTACTTTTCTTGTTATAGAAGATATAGTTTATTAACCTGTTCATTTTGATATTAGAATTAAAAAAAAATAAGAAAATAATTTATGATATTTATGATACCGTCTAATGGGATAAATAGAAACATATTTAAATAGAAATAGAAACATAAAATAAATATAATTCATTAAAAAAAATCAATTCTCGTTTTATTATATAGTTTGATGAATATCCTTTGTATCGATGTGAATTAAGCTAAGAATCCAAGTGAATTTGACGTATTTTTTTACATTCTCGCTTAGCTTACCCGTTTTGGGCCACCTTCCCCTAAAGTTTTAAGTCTAGTTTTAATAATTTTCTTCAAAAAAATTTACTTCATATTGATAATAATGAATTATTTTTATTTTTCCCTTATTTTAACAAGACAACGTGCGGTATTGAGTTCCGCTACTAAGCAAATCATGTCTCGAAAGTTGGGCTGAAAATGGGGAATGGTGTCTTGACACTAGTGTTAAAATTCCCTGTGCCTATACATAGATATATCGTATCGTTCATATTCGAAGACGAGATTAAGTACTTTCAATTAAATATAATTAACTATTTAGTTAATAAACTAAATAGTTTTTCAACTGTTACAATCATGATCTACTATTTTTTTTAATATCTATTTTGAAAATATTATCTGTTTTAGTGAATGCAAAATAACCAAGATTGAAAAATTATTTTATCGAATTCTAAAATCTACATTTTTTTTAAATAAAAACGTTATTATATAAAAAACATTTCAAAATTTTCTTAGTTGAATAGAATCTCTATATCTGACCTCTTTATTCACATTTTGTTACAAGATCTAGCGTTGAATTCCGCACTCCAGGCGTTGTCATTGAATAAGCAAAACGAGAGTGATTTATGAGATGGGATGTCCAACGTTATCTTGATTTCACGTTAACAATGCAAAAAATGGTCTTTGAAGAAATTGAATTATGACGTCTTTAACTTTTTTTCAGGATTTTTTTTATTAAATTTTGTTGTAGATTCTACTATTTATTTTTAACTTTACGTTGTATCCGGCGTATAGTAGGGTAGGCGGAGGGAACCTGGGAACCTAGTGTTCCCTACTTTCTGCCGAATCTCCGAAATGAAAATATTATATACCAGAGCGCGGAAAATAAATATTAAATATTCCATTTCCTTGATTTGAAATCTAACCCTGTCGCGTTCAGTCACACGCTTATGCCCCTTCGTCACTACTGTCCTCTACTATATTTTGTATAAAAATCAGAACATTCTTTATAATGTCAGACTTATTTAATCTTAACCTTATATACCTATTTCGTCTTAAATGATTAGTTGCTTAAAACTAATATTCTATCTCGAACAACATGTTTTCCTCCACAAAGAAAAATTGCTCGCGAAAGTACTTGGTCATTCTTGAGGGAGTTCTAAGACGTAATTCAATTGTCATTTTAGCAACTTAGATGTCAGACAGACTGTCTGAACTACGACTTCAAAACACACGTGACTAGCCTTTGTGACTCTTTCATAAGTTTTTTAACTCTAGAATAAAAATATAAAGATATTTTATTATTCCTTATGTCAGATATTAAAAATATTTATTGGTCTTTAATATTTAATATCTTTATTTCCTCAATCTGGTAACGTGCGGAACGAATGCGCCTTAATGGGAGCGGAGTGTCTAATACTAGGAAAGGAAACCTAACAAAGTTTCCTTTGTCCACCCAGCGTAAAGCTAAAAAAATATTATACTACATAGTAATATTGTGTTCAATAAAAAAAACTCAAAACTATTCTGTTTTTTTTTCAAATTCACTCTGTATCCCGTATATAGCGAGGTAGGCAGAGGGAACCTAGTCTTAAGTAACTCCATTTTACGCCGAATTTTCAAAGCGCCTCGTATTAAGTGGTGAAACTCAACGCCACGCTTTTCCTTGTTACCAGATCGAAGAAATAAAAATATTAATAAAAAATAATTCATTCCCTCGAATGAGAATCAATTATTATCTTTGAATCTTTCTGTTATTTTAAAATAATATTATTTTAATTTTACATTTTCAACTAACACATCCAAAAAACAACACTCCAAATGGCCTTAATCGCTACATTGGAAATTAATTATTAGTGACTTGCAATATTGCAGCTTAATATTTTGATAAAATGTATGTAATTACACTTTAAAAAGAGCTCATAGCATTTTGTGGTTAAATAAATTACATTTTTCATTATATTCGAATCATTGGGTAAGGTAATGTAAAAAATAGAAATCTATTTTTCAAGCTTACCCAATTGGATAATCGTATATTCACCTTACGTCGTTGTAGGATAAGTAACGGAAAACTAATTCCAAGACACTAGTGTCTCCACTCTCCATCTGAATACAAGACATTATTGAGTAGCAGAACATAACGCCGCACTTGGCCAGACCAAATAAATGAAAACATAATAAGGTCTTTGACTTTCGCTATTATTATACGGATTAATCGTGTCTACTCGTGACCACGGGTTTAAAGTGATCTGAACATCGGGTTTCCAAAAATGTTTAATACTAAACTTATGCGATTAATGCAGGTATAGAGTTTAATTGTAGATTAAAATAATTAATTTTCCTGGATGATGATCAAACCTCAACTATTGCGTTTAACGTTAGCGTGTATTTCAGTGCACTTCAACGGCTTTCTACGCGCTTTTTTTTACACGGAGTATCCCGCATAGCAGGATAGGCATAGGAAACTTGGAATACTAGTGTGAAGATATTCTGGTCCCATTAAGACACTTCTCCACTTTCGAGGCGTGTTGAGTGGCGGAATTCAACGCAATTACCAAAGCTAATAAATGAAAATATTAGTAATTCCTCGTTACCAGATCGAGAAAATGAAAATATTCAATATTTCATTTCCTCAAATGGAAATCGAACCCACAATTACGTTCTAACACTTGCACATTTGTCCCTCCGCGCCATTTCTGGCCTGGCTTTCTAAATATAGTCATTTTCATCTTGCCCCTGTCACAGTGTTGTAATCACATTAAATCTACCTACAAATATAACATTAACTTCCTATAAGACCAAAGGCACTACTAAAGTGGGGACCACTAAGATAGTATTAAGTTGATGTTAGGCTGACAGTCGTAAGTCAGTTATTTTGGAGATTAACTTGGAAATATTTTAATGCCTTATTCCTATTATTTTGATACGCATTATGTAAGATATTTATAAACCTCTTAACAACTATTAAAATTATCAACTCGATAGAGTTGATAATTTTAATAGTTACAAAATAGAAGATGGTTTTTTTTTTAATGTAACCTTTTAAGTTATAATATTTATTATCATTTTTGATATACGTACATATTAGTATTATTGCAGTCGTGGCGCGGAAGCACGTCGTCTGACTGTAAAGGCGACGGTTGTGGGTACGATTCCCATTGGGGGGTGTAAATATATTGTAATTTCCTTGCTCTAGTAACAAGTAAAAAATATAATAATTAAAAAAAAAACCTTACGCTTTGTCCCGCATGATTTTTTAACAGCTACGTTTATTTTAACGTACCTAGACCTAGACCTAGGCACGTTAAAATAAACGTAGCTGTTAGAGCCTTAAAAAGTAAAGATTTTAGATAGAAATTTTAGTGATATACTTTTTTTCAGTCTTGGTTATTTGCATCAAACATAATATTTTCAAATAGATAGAAAGAATATAAATTGAAAATATAGTTAACATAATCGAAAGTACTTAATATTGTCTTCGATTATATTTTAACATTCATATGTCTGTCTATATTGTTGCCAAAAAATATATTTCTATATATGTAATTATAATTACAGTACATTTTAGACCTATTCTTTGAATTTTGAATATATATATATATATATATATATATATATATATACATATATATATATATATATATATATGGTTTATTGACAAAACTTACAGATGCAAAGTATAGTCTAAGTAAATTAGATTCGATGGAATATTTAGAATAACGTAAATAAGAGCCATAATTTCTATCTTTATCATAACTACGGTGATAAATAGCTAAAAAAAAACTGCGTAAGTACACTTGTACCTTATCGTTAACCATTAAGTTATTATTTCGAGCTACACCTTTTATACCGTATAGCAGAAAGAGAACATTTTCTGGCTAAACTCAACGCCGTTTTTTGCCTTACAGAGCAAGCAAATACTTAATTTAAATTTTAGTATTTTTTCATCGAAAGTAAGATAATGTAATTGTGGATAATCAAACAGATCATTCTTAGCATTTTTAATAGTTCTACTTACTTCAAACTAAGGAGAGACACTGAGTAGGAAAACGATACCATTAATATTATATAATTTATAAATATAGCAGCTCAGTCCAGGCCAGTCGTGGCGCAGCGGGATAAAATGTGACTGTAAAAGCGACTGGTTGTAGACTCGATCCCCACTCGAGGATATGAAATATTTATTTAAATTTAAAATTTATATTTTCATTTCTTAGCTCTGGTGTTAACGCAAAGTTCGGCGTTGAACTCCGCCACGCAATGCCTCCAGAATGGAGTGTCTTAACACTAGATTCCCTATGCCTATCCTGCTGTATGCGGGATAAAGCGTGAAGCTCATTAAGTTAATTTGTACATTCAACAATTTTGAGAAAGTGTAGCTACATGGCTGCTTGCGCGGACGAAATCGGCAGCAAGGGCGCCCCCCGCAGAATCCTATACTTGCGGTCGTAAAAAGGGAGTTGAATTGTTTTGATTTTTTTTCAAAAAGTATACGTTCAAATTACATGCTATAAAAGCCAAAGCATATCTTTATAAACTTTCCTTGATGATGGAATAACTTTCGCTCGTAAGTTTTAAGATTTTTAACAAATAAAGCGTTAAAATATTATTTTCAATTATTTTTGTCACAAAATGCCTTATTTTGACTTATTTATAAGGAATATATATACGTTATCGCAGACCTTTTTTTAGAACTAGCAAGATAGAACATTTCTTCCATACAATGTACTGACATATATTTTATTATTTTTATATTTTACTATTTTTTGCAGCGCACGCGCTTAAAGCAATTCGATGGAGTTCATTATTATTGTTGTTTGTTATTTGAGGCTGACTAAGATTTTCACAGTAATGTTATATAGCCTATAGTACTCCTGAAGACCATAGCTTATATACAAAACCAAAAATAAGTAAATAGGACCAGTAGATCCAGAGATCTTAGCGCTTAAACAAACAAACATACAAATCTTCCACAAACTCTTCCGCTTTATTATATTGGTATAGATTATTCACACTATCAAAAGCATAATCCCAATTAATCATTCCACAGGTAAGATATTGAAAAAATCTATAGGATTTTATTTTAAATTGTAGGTACATAAATATTTTAGTTAGAAAACCAACACCAAACATATCTTTACTATAAACTATCCAGCTTATTCTATTAGAAAGAAATATGAAGTAATAGATTTTATTTAAATGCAATAAAATTTAATTACCTTAAATCGAAGGCTACAAAAGTGACAGTTAATCCATTATTTATCGGCTTAAAGTTGAAAACTTGGACTGTAGACCATAAGCGGGACGTGTACCCTATCAGCATTTAAATATTTACCATGCTCATTATTCATTACAATGAAGATGAAACGCCACTATTCGTTTGGAAATTATAAATTATAAATTATCAATAAATCACATCTTATTATTATACATTTATTTACTAACATTACTTTTCTAAATTAGTATGCGTTATTGAATTTTTAGGAATTATTTAAATAAATAAATCTATTATAAATCGACTAGCTTTGATGAGTTTTTGTGAAAATAATAAATATTTATATAGATATATGTTTTTTTTTCAGATTCTTATTTGAGTTAACGTGAATGTGGTTGCAAAATGTTTCGGGATTGTGTTATATTTTAAATGTTATTTCACAATTAAAAAAGAAAGAGGCTTTTAAACAAAACATATAAAACAAATAGGTAGAGTGTATTTGATCCGTGGCTCGTGGATTACTTTCAAGATAGCAAGTTCGAATTTGGCTACGTTAAAATTTTAAATGATTACTAAAAAAGTATTTATATTAAGATTATTTGAAATGAAAATGTATCCTATACTGGCACAATTTTTGATAAGCACTGATGCAAACGATGGTTGGAAGTTTAATTTCCGTTAAGAACTTCTTTTGATATTTTTATGTAAGCTTTTATAATACAACGTGTAGTACTAAAGTTTGTATCAAGCAATATGCTATATATGTATTTAACATCATCATATATACATTGTTATTGTTTACTTTAGGATAAGATAAATAACCAATAAATAATAATAATTATAATATAAGTAATACATAAAGTCAATAAATTTAAATAAATGACTTTTTTCCTGTTTTTAAGGTCTACGCTGTAATTTGCATATAGCAGTCGACGAGAACCTAGTGTAGTAGACACTTCGTCCCCATCGTTTTTGGCCTGAATTTAAGGCAATGTGTATTGAGTGGCGGAATCGTGAGGAAATTAATTATATCTAATATTTTCATTTCTCTGTTCTAGTGGATACAGAACTCACAACTACCGAGCCCATGGATGCGTTGCGTCACCATGGACTTAATATAAAAATTACGTAATTCCGTCGTGGCGTAGGGATACAGGTCGCAGGTGTCAAACAGTAAACGCGATGGTTATGGGTTCAATTTCGACTTGGAGAATTAATTATTTAGTATTTTCAAATACCTGCCCTGGTAACAAGCAAAAGCGAGGCGTTAAGTTCTGTCATTCAACACATTGCGTGTTGAATTGCCTAGAGAATTTGGCGAAAAGCTAGAAATTTGGAGAACGGAAATGTTTAATGGGAACGGGTATTTTAACACTAAGTTTTCAGATTCCCTCTGCCTATGCTATGAGCGGGATACAGCGTAAAGCTGAAAAAAAAATACAAAAAAATGTAGATATTATTCTACTCTACTACAGCACGACCCATCCAGATCTACCCTCTATCAGTATCTAGTAAATTGGTAAGCTAAAAATATTATATTATGATCTATTATGACTTCGTATAATACTTGATCTCAAACAATCTAAGGATTGTGATTATTTTCTTTGTTGTATAGAAAACCAATACTTGCTTTATGTTCACCCTTAATTCTAAAAAAAATCTTTTATGAAGTTTTTTTAGATTTAAAATATCGAAACAAATATAAAGCACGTATAACTATTAATTTTATTACATTAAATTCACTTGCCAATACTGTCGGATCTCACCTACTTCAAGAACAACCATATATCGTAGAAAGTATGCCACGTCATATGGATCTATGTTACGAGCTATCTCTAGTTTTTCTTCTCTGGAAGAGTTACAATGTAAGCTAATATAATATAAGACAAACACAGTAATTACGTCGAATATATATTGTTACGCATAGAGTCATTGCTTCTAAATTTAGTCAGGCGTACAATATCAAAAATGTAACAATTATTATTCAGTATTAAAGGTCAATCGTGGCGCAGCGGCACGAAAGTGTCACTTTAAAATCGACTGGTTGCGGGTTCAATCCCCACTCGTGGAGATGAAATATTTACTAAAATTTGTATTTCCATTTCTTCGCTCTGGTGTCGGGGCTAAGCGCGGCGTTGAGTTCTGCCACTCAACACGCAATGCCTTCAGAATTCGGCATGGGGAACGGAGTGTCTTAACACTAGGTTCCCTCTGCCTACCCTGCTGTGTGCGGGATACCGCGTGAAGCTGATTTAATTTTATTATTATCTTATATAGGTCCATCGTGGCTCAGTAGCACAAGCGTGCCACTGAGCCACGATGATTGTAACGCGATGGTTATGGATTCGATTCCCACTCAGGGGAATGAATTATTTAATACTTTTACTTCCTCGCTCTGGTAACGAGGCAAAGAGCAAAGCGACACGAAAAGGCGCAGAGGCTTAAAGTGTGACTATAAACGCTATAGGTTGCGGATTCGATTCCCATTTGAGGCAATGAAATATTTATTTCAATTTATATTTTCATTTCTTCGCTCTGGTGTCAAGGCAAAGCGCGGATTAGAGTTCTGTCATTCAACACGCAACGCCTCCAAAACCCAGATCCCGAATTCATTGCTTACCCTGCTGTGTACGGGATACAGCGTGAAGCTGATTTTATTTGTATATGATATATAATAAAAGCTATGAATAGAAATTATAATACCTGGCAATACATTATTGTTCTCTTGATACATAGTCATAAAATGCTTAGATAAGGTGTGGAATGAAGCAATTGCATTTATATTTGACAAGGCGTTTAGAATTTTTGTTTATTACAAATTACATTAAATAATATCAGCAGTCAAAATTAGATCAAGAATGAATTCGAATTAATCGTGATTCGATTTAGATCTTGTTAGTGTTGAAGTATCTATTATAAAAGTTATAAATAAATTATTCTTCGAAGTCAACAGGCTTGCTTACTGAAAATAAACCAAAAAGTGTATAAAAAAGTGAAGATTTTGCTAATTACCGTCATTTTACACGTTTACCCGTTCATTAAATAATATAAAAATATATTTGAGAATATGCAAAAAAAGAAATAAAAAAACTATAATTTCCATTTCAATCTCGAAATCATACTTAAATTACAAATTACACGTATTTACACTTTTTATAATTGAATTCACCCGTCCGTTTGACATTTTACAACAGTTAGTCAAAACGCTTTGCTACTTTTTATTACAAGCTTTTATTTACTTTCACCTGTTTTTTGTCTGTAATCAAATCTTGCATGTATAAATCGTATGACAATGCAATATTGTTTTGACATAGAGCTGATCTGATGATGGAGCTGGAAGGTGGCCATAGGAACTCCGTAATTTACCAACGCAACTCTGTCGAGTTTGAGCTCATTTGATTTATTTTGACGAGTATTTTGATACTAAATGGTAATCAGGATCTGATGATGGAGCTGGAAGATGGCCAAAGGAACTAAGTAATGAAATTGCATAGCCTCATCGAGTTTGAGCTCTTTAGATTTGTCTTAAGGAGTACTTTGATACTATATGGTAATCAGGGTCTGATGATGGAGCTGGAAGGTGGCCATAGGAATTCTGTATCTCCAGAATTTGGGCTCGTTTGATTCGATCGAAAATCTTTGAATTAAAAATAAATTAACTCTAATAAGAAATTTAACACTAAATAAATAATAAAAGCGTGTAACATTTTGATGGTATAATTAGGAATACTCAGCACCTTCTTTCCTCTCGCTATCAAAGAGCCCCACACTATCCGCTAAAACCTAGCGGAAACTCCATCTTCCTTTATGAGACTCCTACAAGATCGCTCGCGCTACTACAGCGCCTCAGTGGAACTCCTACCTGAGAAAGCGTAGCCTAAGGCTTATTCCTGCTCCCAATGTACTTCTGTTCATATATTTATGAACTGTGATAATGATAATAATTTCAGTGGTCTTATCAAATCTACTACGTATCTATATAAGCGAATGCTCGCTTATGTCGAACGTACGGAAGCTTTCTAAGTGGCAAAGATATGTAATAACTTAGCCTTAAATTAAGTAATAATATAAAAAATAATAGCATCAGGACTACATTTTTAAAATTGTCCTTTTAAAATAAGAATGTATAACAATCTTATGAATATGCAAGAATAATATCATATCTCATTAAGCTATATCAAAAAAATGGTATCTTTAATGATTATGTCATTAGTATGATAATATAAAATGGGAAAGAATATTAATTCACGCTCCAAAACATTTTGTATTGTATAGACGGACAATTCCTCGCCTTTTTAATCTTGATATCAAAGACACCTTCCGTCCCCAAGTGTCATTTATGAGGAGAAGGTGGGAACGTTTTACGTGAGTGTCGTTAAAAATTGCCCAGAAAAGGCTCACAATGGTGTAATATACAAAATATCCCCCTTATTTTCCTCCTCCCACCCCACTAGGATTATCTGATTTTTTTTACTTTAGACATATAAAGACAAGTGATTACACTAAAAAAAGGGCTTAATTACTATATTTAGTTCATCATTTTAATAGCAACATCACTTTTCGAAGTTTTTGATTAGTTACTATTGTTGGTGTTACTTGTTTATGTTTTGTTCTATTATCCCTAATGTATTTGCGACAGAGCGTGACGTCACGTTGCGTCCTCGATTTTTCCATCAAGCGAGGGGCATCGGGCCACATCGGGTCCCGCCGGTTTGCGAATGCACTGCGCACGCGCTAAAATTGCGCCAATTTTGCATCTGGCGGCCTCTGCCGGCACTTTCAGTCTCCTTCCGCCACGAAAGAGGGATGTTGCGTCGGTCCAGACTGCATCGCACGAACTATACCACAAATTTGAAAATGCATCCGAGAAATGTCATCGGGTTGTCATAGAGAAATATTTTTTTAAGAAAATCGCGATTTCTCATCAACCGATGGAAATAATGTTTTGTTATCAGCAATAAGTGACGGTATTTAGTAATAATGTGTTAGATTTTTAAATAATAATAATAATAATATTAATCTTAGATTTGTGTAGATCGTGTAGTTGCAGTGGCCGACTCTATTGTGTGGTGTGCATAACCTTGACACGTTGCCGCGCTAGCGCTACAACCTTGTTTTCAATTGCACTCTCTTTAATCTTGACATTTGCTGAACACGGAAGCTGTTATATTGAGTGAGGTAAAATTAAATATGATGTGTTCGTGATTTGAAAAGTCAATTTTCAAATGAACAATGATGACTATAAGATGATATATTATTGGCATGTTGATCGGTTTGGAGAAATCGTTGATATATTAGAAATTTATGTTAGGGTAACATGATTTTGTGACCGTAACGGTGAATTGGTGTGCAAGATGAAAATTATAAAAGGTAAGACTTTTAAAAATTATTTAATTTTATATATTAACTTAAATCTATATTTTATGTAGAGTCTTTTAGGGGGTTCCATTTTTCCTATTACCTACGATTATTAATTAAATAATGAATATAAGATAATCTGCCTTAAGATACAAAATCAAAATTTAATTTAAATATATTGTAAAATTTTGTGTTTTTGCTAGCCTTAAGGGATGTAATGAAATATTTAATACCTCCGTTGTACTACCATAACGTCGTCGTTTAAATATCATAAGCCTAAAATAACATTTTGATAGGGCAGTGTGCTTAGAGACGTTGATTTATCCCATGAGAGAGCAAATTGAGTGTCGACTGAACAGTTTAAACAACTGAACTGTTTATAGAATTTACTTAAATAAATGAAAACAAAATGCATGTATGCATATCCAAAATTGCATGTTGATTTAATAAACCAAGTTTTTCTTATGGCACATTGTAAAAATTTGCATAATAATAATTTTCGTAACTTAGTGCAAATGATTTAGACGATTTAGGCTATGTAAATATGTTTAAAGAATAATAAATTTATTGAGAGATTAGATTACTAATCAATTTAATTTATAACCTTCAACTACAACATTCTTCTGTATGTTATCCGAAAAATAGATCAAATGAGGTGTACATAATGAGTAAACCAGCTTCACGCTGTATTCTGCACACAGCAGGGAAAACAGAGGGAGCCTAGTGTTAAGGCACTTCGTTTTTCACTTTCCACCGAATTCTAGAGGCATTGCTTATTGAGTGGCGGAACTCAACGCCGCGTTATGCACCGACACCAGAGCGAAGAAATAAAAATATTAATTAAAATAAATATTTCATTTCCAACCCCAACCAGTCGCGTTTACAGTCAAACTTTGTGCCTTTGCACCACGACTGGCCGCAATGTACATATATTGAAAATTATATACATATTATGTACATGCACATAATTTTTAATATTCTTAAAATTATAATTACGTAAAATAAATTCACTTTCCTTAAGATACGAGTATATTAATTTCTTGATGGGAATCGAATATACCACTTTAGAAATATTATTCGGTCATTAATTCAATTCCACTAAAATAGAATCCTTCATTAATTCCTATAAGATGCCAATATATGAATATTTCATATTCTATTAAAGATAGCTGATATACAGGATGGAAGTGTCAGCACCACTTTTCTGAAACCACAGTTTTAACTACTCTATAAAAGCCTAATACAATTAAATATTTTTTTTCCAGAAATGAAAAAGTGATTTTTTCAAACAAAATATTATAAATGATAAAATTATTGTTATAATATAAAACGCCATTTGTCAAAAACGACGCACGCACACATAAACCTATCAAAGTGAAACCGCCGCATACGCCTCATTTCGAAATCGAGTCGTAGGTATTGGCGAAAAAGTTCAAAATTGCTTAATCTTTAGTAGTTTGTAGTAGTATGCGTATACGTTATTGGTATCTATGCGTAACTGCGTCACACGAAATACAGGTATGGATAAACATCGTGAAATGAAAAAAAAAATATACATCTAAACTTTTGAGTTATCTTGATTTTTTTTAGGCATACCTAAAAATTTAAAATATTTTTCCCTGTATGCTGTTCCCGTAAAAGGAGCGCTGACACTTCCTGTATAGGTTATATGACATGTTATAGTCAAATATAGTAGCTTCGGCGCTTCTAGGTTTGACTAGTCAATGCTAGGTTCTGGCACAAGGCTATTATGACAATAAGAATTGCAATATACATATAAAATATGCCTCACTATGTGAGAAATAAAAAAAATATTTAAAAAAACGAAAACGACTGTTAATCCTAATAAACTATTGGGCTTGATTTTGTCTTTTTAGTTTTATGCAGTCGGGGATTTTGTTTTATTAAATATTTTTATAATATATTTTTCACTTTTTTGTAAGGATTCATAAGGAAAAATTTTGATATCCTTGTATTGACTTCTTTAATTTGATATATTGTGGTATTCAGAAAACAACGTTTTTATTTTCACTAACCACACACCCACAGCCGTCATGATTAGTTTTTTTTAACGTCATCTATGTAAGAACACTTGGGTTGTTAAGACGAATCTAATGATATCTTATTTATGTTAATCCGTTCAGCGGTTCTGGAAATATGAGGTAACAAAGAATATTACATACATACAAGATAAACGCGAAAAGCATAACCCTCCTCAGCAGTCGGGAAAAAGATTTTTTTATTTTAATCACGATATTATTATGTTTTAATATTGTATAGATGTAACCATTTAAAAAAAACAATTTATTATACCTAATCTAACCAACTATGACGTTCTATACCTAATCTAACCAACTATGACGTTCTAATACCCAATTGAAGTTTGACTAGTTAAATTCTGATTTTATCAAATTAGGTTTTGACGTTTGCCTGCCCAAATTTGTATGTCCTTGGTCCTTGGTTTGAAAATTCTTTAGTCAAACGCCGCAGAACGTAGTTTATTTTGGCTTTGACTAATGCCTTCAGTGAGCTCCGAGGATTGACTAGCCAGTTTTAGGAGCGCCGAAGCTTCAACCATTGATTTGTATATACAAACGTGAACGTATTACGTTCTTTTTTGTTATTCCACACTTAGTAAAGTATATACAAAAAGAGTAACACGTAAAAAAATTAACATAGCGGGATTTAAACCCGTGCACATTGGGAACCGCCTAAGAGACGCGGACGGTTTCTAAGGCAGAAACTTCAGAACCTATTCTAATATACATATTATGTTTCACACTAAGTGATGAATTAAATAATATTCGTGTAATATATAAATATGATATCCTTTTTTTTTGTAGAGGTGGTATTGAAATATCTAAATTAATATGGCCTATGTTCCATAAAGATTCCCTACGAGCAGTTTCATTACGCTTTGGAAGAATATTTTCGAAATGTTTTTTTTTCGGAACATCTTTGTACATCTTTTCATTTTGCGAGATTGATTCTCTTGAATAGGACTTAAATGAAATATAACTGCAGCTTGCACTTTATATATTTATTATTCTTGGAGATGAAGACTATAACTTTTTATCATGGAGATCAACTCTAAAAAATATTTCAAAATTTTTATTATTTTAAAAATAAAAGAAGCTGAAGCTGTCATTGTGCTTTGGGTCACTCTATTCTCCATTTTCCGCCGAATTCTAGAGGCACTGTGTCGATACGCCATCGTTAGTGCCTCTATAGTTGTGTTCCGTCCGCCACTCAACAGTGGCGGAACACAACACTGCGCTTTGTTGGGATACCAGAGCAAAGAAATGAAAATATTAAATATTTTGTTTCCTCAGATGGGGACCCACAACCAGTCGAGTTTACAGTCGCGCATTTGTGTCTCTGCGCCACGATTGGCCTCATGGCTATCACGGCGTGGGAATGTTATTTATTTTTAAATAATTTCTCTCGAATTGTCTCGAATTCGGGTAGAAAATGGAGAACGGCGTAATTTAATACTAGGTTATTTGGTTTTGGTTTAAAAAATGTAAAATATGAATGAATAAAGCAGCCTTTATAGGTACATACAATCAATAAAAAATCTTAATTTTACAGAAATCTACAATTACACCAAGGCCAAAACGTGTTTGTTTTAAATGGGTCACATATTACAATTTGATTACTTGACTTACATAACTGTAATCAATATTATGTAGTAATACATTGTTGTGTTACGCATACTGTCTTTGATTAAACTACAATTATCTTAGTTGACAGATCTCCATAGTTGAGTCGACGGATGTGAGCAATCAAGTGGCACGAAGAGGGAAATATGTTTTATCTCTGTTGACTCCTTTCGGAGTTATGTTTTATTAGAAGGATGTATTTGTTTTATTCTGTTTTTCATTATTTTTGTTATTAATTTTATAATAAGGCGTATAAATTTTTTAATATTAATTGGTATACATATTTAATGTCATCATGTCGCAGTGGTGCAGCGTGTCACTATATACAAGACAGCTATCGGTTCCATTTCCACTCAAGGAAATTAAATATTTAATATTTTCATTTCTTCGCTGTGGTAACGAAGCAAACGCAGTTCCGCAGCTCAACACGCAATTCCGCCAGAATTCGGTAGGAAGTAGAGAACAAAAATATCTTAATGGGAACGGAGTAACGTAACACTAGGTTCCCAGGTTCCCTCTGTCTACCCTGCTATGAACGGGATACAGCGTAAAGCTAAAAAAAAATGTATATTCTATATACTGAATAACAAACTCTAGCATTAAAAACTAACGCTAAATGCTTATTAACGAATTTCAATATATACGATTCACATTCACGTGGAAATATTGAAAATCTACCGTTCAAAAACCATTTCGTATGCGTTATTAAAAATAATTCGAGAGCTAAAGAGATTTTCTCTATATTTTAAATTGCATTCGGTTGGCCAACAAATATACGTACTTTGGGAGTAAAATTTTAAAGGAGCTGAGCTGAATCGATCGAAATAAAGATGTTTATTCCCGGAGGTCGAGCAAATGAGGCGAGAGCACAGTTTAGCCTTTATGTGCCATTCCAATTTATACTGTGGTGGTAAAAAGACAATCTCAAGACAATCTGTTTTCTCGCTCCGCTGAAAAGAACTGAGCCTCAGCCTTGTCTTTTCTTTTGTTTTCCATTTATAAATCATCTTTTATTGGTTTCAAAGTAGGTTAAACATCTGTAACGTTATAAATAAATAAATAAGCTTCATCTCGCTGTATCCTGCACACAGCAGGGTAGGCAGAGGGAACTTAGTGTTAAGAAAGTCTGTTCCCCACTTTCTGCCGAATTCTAGAAGCATTACGTTCTGAGGGGCAGAACTCAACGCCGCGCTTGTCCTCGACATCAGAGCGAAGATATGAAAATATAAATTTAAGTAAATATTTCATCTCCTCGAGTGGGGATCGAACCCACAACCACTACGTTTTATAGTCACACTTTGTTCCCCTGCGCCACAACTGGTCTCAACACTAACGTTATATATTTTCGTTAAAAAACTAACTTAATAAATTTTGACAAGTCATGTGGTAAAATACAAGGAATTCAAAGAACTTACTATATTATTAATTATTTTAGCAAGCAAGAAAAGTTTTCTGTGCTTTTGTGGACTTGGAAAAGGCGTTTGACAGAGTTGTAAGAGCGAAATTATGGGAGATACTACCCCGGTACAATGTGAGCGGACCCTTGCTGCAGGCTGTAAAGTCTCTTTACAGAGATCACTCAGCCTGCGTGCGAGTAGGAGCTGGCATGTCGCCCTGGTTTGACATCCGATCGGGTGTTAAACAAGGTTGCGCCATGTCAGCTTGGTTGTTCAATTTGTATTTGGATAGCTGTCTCCAAGGAGTGAAACAAAGTGATATGGGAGTGAAAGTAGGTGACCTGAATGTGAATTGCCTGCTGTACGCAGATGATGCAGTGCTTATTGCATCATCAGAATGCGAGTTGCAGGCATTGGTCACCACTCTGAAAGAAGGGTGTGAATATAATGGTCTAAGCCTCAATGTGAATAAGACAAAGGTTCTGATTTTTGAAAGAGATGAAGAAAGGACGGAATGCAAGATCAGTGTAAATGGTAAGATATTAGAACAAGTGAATGAAGTGGTATACTTGGGAAGTATGTTCAGTAGAGATGGAAGATACGAGATGGATGTGGAAAGGCGTATTGCTGCCGGTAACAGAGTTAACGGAGCCTTAGCTGCATTGATGAGACGGCGAAACGTCAGCACAGCTGCGCGTTTGGCCGTACACAATGCAGTTTTGGTACCGACTCTGTTATACGGCAGCGAAACGTGGGTATTACAGAAGAAGAATGAAAGAAAGATGAATGCTGTGGAGATGCGATCTCTTCGTAGGATATGCGGAGTCAGCTTAGCTGATCGAATCCGCAATGAAGAGGTACACAGAATGGCAGGTACTAGCGAGGATGTCACAGTGAGAATGAAGAAGAACGTGCTCAGCTGGTTTGGGCACGTCGAACGAATGAGTGATGAAAGAATGGCAAAAAAGATTTATGATGGAAAAGTGAGCGGTAAGAGAGGTAGGGGGAGACCTCGGTTGACCTTCGAAAACACAGTATCAAAGATACTGGAGGAAGGTCACGTAAAAAGCATGAGGACCCCCCGAAGGGCATGTATGAAGAGGTTGATGACAGTGGACGAGGCGAAAGAGGTATGTAGAGACCGTAGCGTTTGGCGCTCCATTCTCTCTGACTACCCCGCAAGGGATAAAGCGTGAAGCTAAGTTAAGTTAAGTTTTAAGTTATTTTAGCAAACAATTTGGTCCTTATTGTTATACGACTTGTTATTTCCAGGGAAACGTTTCTAGTAATAAAAGTTCTATAACATACTCTGTTCGTATATATACTAAATACTTAAAGTTTCATGAGCTTTTTAGTTTATTATATCTACATTCACTATTATAGCTTTTAACATTGCCTGTACGTTAAGCCTACTTAGGTAATCGCCTATTACTCTTTGTAGGTAGGTAGGTTCTCTTCCATTAGGTTTTATTTTATGCTCAGATTAACTTTGAGCTTTGAGGCGGATATGGGAGGATCGTAGGGGCACAAGCGTGTGATTGTAACCGCGACGGTTGTGGGTTCATCGATTTCCACTCGGTGAAATGAAATATTCAATATTTCGCTTCGGTAATATGGTAAAACGTGGCGTTGTTGTGGCCACTAAAGAGCTCGACGAGAAGTGGAGAATAGAGATACCTTAATGGGGAGGTATCTTAACAGTAGATCCCTGGTTTCTTCCGCCTACTCTGCTACGAATGAAAAGTCGCCACAGTTTTATGAAAGCTACTACAGCTTTAGGTTCTGATCCGAGTCTTGCAAGGGAACGGCTATGGCAGACAAACCATCCACCACCTTCAGACTTTGTCCCTCCCAAAGAGTGCTTAACCGCAGGTTACAACTTGCAGTGGCCAACCTGGAAGTCGCTTATTCGTTTACAGAGCCAGGTTGGCCGATGCAAAGAACATCTTATGAAATGGGGATACGCACTAAAGGATGAATCAACCTGCGACACAAGCGATTGCACACTTACTTAAAATGTTCAATTAAATAAAATGGTAAAATTTACGAAGACATGAAGTCTTCTTGAAGTACAAAAGGATGTCGTGAATAAGATACTTTCATAGACACGCCTATAAAATGTATTGGTAGCTTTTTAGACGAGGTCAGAAACCTGTGAAAAATGTCTGGGATTTTGACCTTTGTCAGTTTCACCTCTTGCGACCTCAATGACTTTAAGTTTTATCTGCTTTTTCTTTTAAATTTCGTTCTTGACGTAATTGTATAAATGTTTTAAATTTGAAGCCGTAAAAGTTAGTGGTAAGTTTTTTTAAGCGCTAGCAAGTTAAATGTTTTACTGATTTATTTCACTTATCGTGTATTATTTTAGGTAGAAGTTGAAAATAATTTCATGTGATATAATGGAAAGTTTTTTACATTACGCTTTTGAGGGTGTAATTTTCTTGAATTTTTGTATTCGCCTGTCATTTATTTTTCATATGACTAAAGCAGCCCATTTGTAAGTTTGTGGCATTGTCCCCAAGTAAAAATTAAAAAAAAATAAATTAGCTTCACGCTGTATCCCGCACACAGCAGGGTAGGCAGAGGGAACCTAGTGTTAAGACACTCCGTCCTCCACTTTCTGCCGAATTCTGGAGGCATTGCGTGTTGAGTGGCAGAACTCAACGCCGCGCTTAACCTCGACACCAGAGTGAAGAAATGGAAATATAAATTGTCCCCAAGTAATCCACCTTAAAGTTTTTATGAGCGACATAAGGCGTCGTGTAAATTATGTAGTGGAACGTTTATATTCATGAAATGTTGATGCGAAAACAGTTTAATAATTTTAAGTGAAATATAATGCAACACGGTTATTTTCGAGGCTAGTCGTGGCATAGGGGTACAGGTGTGTGATTATAAGCGGCGTTTAGTTCTGCCACTTAATACGTAATGCCTACAGAATTCGGCGGAAAGTGGGGAGTAGAGTGTCTTAACACTGTGCTCCCTCTACATATGTGTTGCATACCAAACAAATCGTAAAACTGAAAAAAGAATAAAGCAACGCATTTATTTTGTTTATACTTTCAATGTCATATATAATGTTTCAACAAATTATGATAATTTTGGAATACCATTTAATTGTAACGATTTATTGTGCTAGAATATATATGGAGACTATGAGACGTCCCTTTTCTATTCTAGTCTGACAAAATCTACTAAATTTTAATGTTAGTCACTTTACTTTCCGGATAATATAGATATCTAACTTCCCCATAAAGGCCCGCTGTTATACGGGGTCGCAAGTGGTGATGAACACTTCACACCTTTCACCTTCAGGTGACTCGTACACTTGTTTGCCTGAAATCATAAATGCGAAATTGGAGCCAAGTTAACTATTCACATTATTAGTTACTTCACCCACAAAAGAATTGGAGATCTATGTGAGTGCGGAGTTGTATGTTAGTGAACTTCCAGCTTATACTGGATTTATACTATTAGGTTGATATTTACTTTGGTGCCTGGTGGTAAAAAATAGCCGACACACCAGTTCTAGGTCATCTTGAAGTGGGTTAGTTTTTTAATGAGTGAATGAGTAAAAAAGACGCCGATTTTTCAACGTTAATATATAAATAACCGTTTGAATTGAATAGTTAAAATTTTATAAACATCACAAGATATTTCAGCAATTTAAAAAAAAAGTAAGGACTCAAAAGTAGCTTGAAATGGTTCGTGTAGAATATACGTTGCGTGTTTTCAGCTTGGTAACTTGGCTGGACACGCTGGCGTTTGTCTTGATATATTGTCATTAGAATTGAAGGAAGTAGACTTCTTTTTTCAATAATATTTTATACATTATAAAGATAATAATATGATGATAATGCTTTTCACTCTTTTTGTACATAGCAAAAATAGAACAAAAGTTGCCATATATAAAATACAGAGGTAATTTCAATATTAGCTGCTATGAAAATAAAAAAAACTTAAAGAATATCCTTTTAAACAATTTATCTACTGTTATTTAATCTAAAACTTCAGCTATCAGTTAGTAGAGGCAAATCTAATTAGCAACTACTAGTTGAATTCTCTCGACGTAGACTTGTACTTAATAAAGTAGATATGTGAAACTTTTGCTGTAATATAAATGAATATGTCGAGGCATGAAGCGTGTTGGTGTTCACTTGGTATAATTGGCTTTTTTAAGACCAAATTACAGTATAAATAATAATTATTAAAGTGAATACCGTTTTAAAAATACTGGTATTTATAATTAAAATAAGTGTCTGTGTACGGTAATTATCATTATTCTATAATTACTATTGTGTCACGATAGGGAAGCGTCTCTTTGTAAAAGCGAAGCAAAGGTTGCGGGTTCGATCCTCACTCAGCTGTAGATTATTTTACATTTTTTTCAATGTGATAGAACAAAGCAAGAACAAGAACGTTGAGTTCCTATTTGCGATGCCAAATGTGTTGAATTCGGGCGGAAAAGGGACAATTTTTCCTAGGTTTCGCCTACCTTACTGAGAATCATAGATCTTATGATATTTTTAAAGTGTAGTTAAACTAACCAATTTATGATTTAAAGTTTAGATTTTTTAACTTAACGGTAACATAGATGTTTCAGATTCAATTACCTATCTATTTTTTTATTTATCTGCAACATTAAAGGTAGTCCATAAACAACCAGTTAAATTATTTAGTTTGTATATAATATTTTATTCCACTGTTGATTTAAAAAATATGACTTTTTGTATAAAAGCTGAACCTACACAGTTTTTGTTCAAAATTAGAACCCACTTTCGATTTTCATAAAAGTTGACCAGAAAAACTATTATGAGATTTGAAAGTTTCAAGCATTTGTAGCATTCTGGGTTATATAGAAGTTGTTTAAAATGTCGGTGGTTGGTATTAAAACAACGCGGTATAGTACTAAATAGTATGAAATTTGAATAATTTCCCGTCCCAAATACCGAGGCCCGAATAACAAAATATATTACATTCTTCCTAAATAAAACCAATGTGTGACACCACAAAGCCTATAAGCTGTAGTAATAAATTGGGATAACATTTTATTCATACTAGTGCCTAGGCTTTTTAGAAGCAGGTAACGTTTTATTATATAAAATAAAATATATCCATACAATTTTTGTATATTAATTGTGTTGTGTTGTTTCTTTTTTAATAAAATGGGCATCTTGAGGCCAGTCGTGGTAGGAGCACAAAGCATGACTAAACGCGACTGGTTGTGGGTCCGACCCCCACTGGAGAAATTGAAATATTCTAGTTCCGCCCCTCAACACGCAATGCCTCCAGAAGTCGGCGGAAAGGGGGGAATGGAGTGTCTTAAGGTTTTTTTTTTGAAAAATGTCTAGAAAAAATAAATATTTGCTTATAATTTATTTATCTTATATAAAAAAAAAACAGTAAGCCTGATATCAACGATATGTGTGCTAACAGTTTTGATTTTTCGTTGTTCTATTACAAAACAGTAGTTCGAAATGAAAGGTATGAAAGTGAAATAAAAATCACCGAACTGAATTAATTTCTGATTTTCAATTTAAAAGTCTAAACATTTTTTTTCGAAAAAATACAATGCCCACATATTCAATTTCAAATAATGAAATAAACGAAAAAATATTTTACTGTATCTTACCTGTCCTGATATATCTATCTCGTAGAATATTTTGAGGCCATTATGGAACTATATTTGAATATGAGAAATAGCCGTGGGCTCAATACTTACATTCGAGGAATATTTTTTTTTATCTGGCTCTGGTAGATAAAACACGGTGTTGAATTCCACTCAACACGTAATATCTTCAAATTCGGAAAAATGAAAAACGAAATGTACACCTAGAGGAGAGAATCAAGCATTTTACCTTTCCTGCTAGTTGAGGAATAATGAATTAGACTAAAAAAAAAATTATATTAGGACCTTGAATAAGTTCTTTTCGCTTTTTTTTGTTTAAAAAAAAATAATTTAAAATATAATGCTTACAATGACATTACTCAAAGCATTGTCCATCATTAGAGACCACTTTCTGAAGCCGGTCTTTTTGAGACCGGTCGTGGCGCAGCGGCACGAGGTGTGACTGCAAAACCGACTGGTTGTGGGTTCGATCCCCACTCGAGGAGATGANTCAAAATCATTACTTTTGAAGCGCCTAAACCAGTCTCTGCACGTTGTATTCGACAAAGCATTGTCACCATATGTCTCAACGAGAATTCTGTGTGCTTCTGCTGCAGATTTTTTCTGAATAAAGCAGTGCAATAAAATTCCCTGCAAAAACACTTTATTTGGCACAAAAATACACATTTTCATAAAGGGAAAATAAATATGTAGTTGACACTGTAGTAAACACTATTCTACTATGATTATAGTACTACTTTGGTGATTCGTTACCGTACGAAATTCCATGCACAGAGTGCCGCAACGCCATCTTTCAAAAAGAGAGAACTTATTCAAGGTCCTAATAATAGCGCATTTATCTTCATCATAGTTAAGACATTAGAATAAGAATAATATATTAGTAAACTTTAGAAACAGGGTGTGTTAACACTAGGTTCCCTTTGTTTACCTTGCTATATGTGGAATTCAGCACGAAGTGAATTATTTTTAAGCTTCTTTATATGCTAAAATAACATTAAGATAAATAAAATAGAATAATATGTATAGACTATTTTATAAGAATTGTAAATGAAGCGTTCCAGTCACTTACCCAAAGCTTGCATATTAATACTATCTAGTATGAATTTAGTTAAATGACCGTAGTAATAAGATTTTGAACACGAATGCTTCGGCCAGCTTTTCGGGTTTCACACTTCCGTACCCATGTCGTAACTAGTTTACTATTAAAATTTATGTTTGTTACAATTTGTACATATTTCACGGTTATAGGGATTTTATATTTATTTTTTACTTTAATGTAACAAATAATCCTAGGATTCATTTTTTTCAGTAATTTAAAGTAATTGAGTTTAATATGTCTATATTAGATATTTTTTATGATATCACAAATTTAGTCCTAGTGAAGGATGAATTTAAATATTAGTTGCTATAAGTTAAAGTAAAAAAAAACGTTGATTTAAAAAAAAACCTTAAATAATTTAAATTTTGCCTATTAGTTTTCACTTTTTCAGACCTGTTCTACCGTGTCAAATTGGCTAAAGTAATATTGTAAGCTATGGATATGTTTGTGACATAGCCTGAATATTGATATATTTAATATTGTGGTTATGCATCAAAGGCCTATACAGTGTACATTGTCTAATCAACACCTTTACTGAGGAGCAGGCTTATATCACTACTATTAAATATACTTTCTAGTAAACTTTCGGTCAGGTAGTTATCGATCCGAAGATTTCCCTGTTTTTTTTTCTTATTTCGTGTTTGGCAGATCCAGGGGCGAATCAAATCTGGTCTTGGATTCAAGGTCATTCTGACTATATAAAAAATATGTATAACTAGATCTGTGGACTGAGAGGCCAGTCGTGGTGCAGCGGCACAAAGTGTGACTGTAAAACCGACTGGTTCACAACACTCAATGCCTCCAGAATTCGACAGAAAGTGGGCAACGGAGTGTCTTACACTAGGCTTCCTCTGCCTACCACAGCAGGGTAGGCAGAGGGAACAGTGCGGGATACAGCGTGAAGCTGATAAAAATGTATATACTAAGTTTTAGTACAGCTGTAGCATTTTAAGCTTTGTCTTCTAAGTTGGATAAATGAAAATAAATTTAATATATCATTCATCCGAGTGGGTATTGAACTCTCAACCATAGCATTTACAGCTGCTATTCAACTGTATTACGACAGCCTCAAATAGGTAAGCTACTTCTCTTTTACTTTCCAATGTAATTGTAAAATCCATTTGTTACAAATTTGAATGGTAAAGAAATCTCTAAAGAAGGTAAAGCTTTAAAAGGAGCAATAAAAGCTAATACAACAAGTTAACTTGTCCCTGGAGTGTTTTAATTTAAACGAAACAATATTAAACATTGATGATGTTAAAGTAGTGCTGAACATGAATAAAATATGACAATAAAAGGAAATTCAAGTAACATTTTCTTTGTTATGAGAATTTGAGATTATAGACCATAAAATAAATACTTGATAATAAACTTTTTAATTCTTTTCTAGTTAATGTTGAATTTCAAGGTTAAATCACCGTTTATATATCAGAGAAATGTAGGCATATATTCCCTATACCAGAGGACAATTTTACGATTTTCCAATAGACGTCCAATATTTCTTGTAAGACACCTTTACTGAGAAGAAACTATTTATTATTCCACCTATTTAGGATTCACCAGGAATGCGGATACCGGGACTGGGACTTGCAATCTAAATGTAGGGTTCTCCTTTAAGGCCCGTATTTGTAAGTTGCTCTCAAGCCTGAGATCTATCTTGAGATTTAGTTTTCATTCATGAAATTTCCTTTATAAATACTAGTCTAATCGCACATTAATCTAATCAAATTCGAGATGATTCTTCTATTGTCGCCTATAAAGTACTTTCGAGAAATGAATGATAGCCTTACATAGGCGTGTCCTTATGTAACGTAATTATATAAGTAATTACATACTTACATAATGATATATTTTTAGCATCATAGTGTATCCTGCACATTGCATAATAGGCAGAGAGAACCTAGTGTTAAGACACTTAAGACACTCCGTTCTCCATTTTCCGCCTAATTATGGAAGCATTGCATGTTGAGTGATGGAACCCAACACCGCGCTTTGCTTTGACACCAGAAAGAAGAAAATGGAAATATTAAATATTTCATTTCTTCGTTCCTGTAGAAAACGCGCAGATGAACGATTTCATAAAGAGAAATACTTTACAAAGCACAAATATATTTCATTTAAATTGAAAAAAACTTCCAAGAAAAAAGAACAAAAACTAGTGTAAAAGAACAAATTTCAAACCTAAGTAGCCTTACAAGATTGGCACGTACCTACATACAATTATGGTACTGGAGGCAACTGAAGTTGACGGGTTTCTTTCACTTAGAATTATGTGCTAAGCCCAGCTAAAGTGGGCAGCTTTATGAAAATAAGATTTAAATAGTAATAAGGAATATTTTTCAAGAAAATATTTTCTGAAAAAAAAAAAGAAAAACTTACAATGTAAGCTCCTCTATCTTCTTATTGTGTTTTTTGTTTCGCTGATTGCTTTGAACAAAATTATTTAAAGATTTTTTTTTATTTTCGCTCCCAACGTATATAAGAACTGTAAGTGCAGGTTCAAATACAAGTATATTGCATACTTGCAGTTGAAGAATAATCCTGTAATTTAATGATAAAGAAATTTAGTGCCAACTTATTGTAAATTAATATGTGTAATATTCGTATTCCAGACTATTCCTTTATATAGGCAGTGTAATTTTTAAATGAGGAACGGAGTGTCTTAACACTAGGTTCCCACTGCCTACCCCGCTGTGTGCGGGATGTAGCGTATAACCGAATTTATTTTTTAAAGATACATAATCTTAGTGATTTTAAAAAATATATATACTAAAGGTCAGTCGTGGCGCAGCGTCACAAAGTGTAACTGTAAAACCGACTGGTTGTGGGTTCGATCCCCACTTGAGGAGATGAAATATTTACTTAAATTTATATTTCCATTTCTTCGCTCTGGTGTCGAGGCAAAGCGCGGCGTTGAGTTCTGCCACTCAACACGCAATGCCTCCAGAATTCGNTATATATATATATATATATATATATATATATATATATATATATATATATATATATATATATATATATATATATATATATATATATATATATATATATATATATATATATATATATATATATATATATATATATATATATATATATATATATATATATATATATATATATATATATATATATATATATATATATATATATATATATATATATATATATATATATATATATATATATATATATATATATATATATATATATATATATATATATATATATATATATATATATATATATATATATATATATATATATATATATATATATATATATATATATATATATATATATATATATATATATATATATATATATATATATATATATATATATATATATATATATATATATATATATATATATATATATATATATATATATATATATATATATATATATATATATATATATATATATATATATATATATATATATATATATATATATATATATATATATATATATATATATATATATATATATATATATATATATATATATATATATATATATATATATATATATATATATATATATATATATATATATATATATATATATATATATATATATATATATATATATATATATATATATATATATATATATATATATATATATATATATATATATATATATATATATATATATATATATATATATATATATATATATATATATATATATATATATATATATATATATATATATATATATATATATATATATATATATATATATATATATATATATATATATATATATATATATATATATATATATATATATATATATATATATATATATATATATATATATATATATATATATATATATATATATATATATATATATATATATATATATATATATATATATATATATATATATATATATATATATATATATATATATATATATATATATATATATATATATATATATATATATATATATATATATATATATATATATATATATATATATATATATATATATATATATATATATATATATATATATATATATATATATATATATATATATATATATATATATATATATATATATATATATATATATATATATATATATATATATATATATATATATATATATATATATATATATATATATATATATATATATATATATATATATATATATATATATATATATATATATATATATATATATATATATATATATATATATATATATATATATATATATATATATATATATATATATATATATATATATATATATATATATATATATATATATATATATATATATATATATATATATATATATATATATATATATATATATATATATATATATATATATATATATATATATATATATATATATATATATATATATATATATATATATATATATATATATATATATATATATATATATATATATATATATATATATATATATATATATATATATATATATATATATATATATATATATATATATATATATATATATATATATATATATATATATATATATATATATATATATATATATATATATATATATATATATATATATATATATATATATATATATATATATATATATATATATATATATATATATATATATATATATATATATATATATATATATATATATATATATATATATATATATATATATATATATATATATATATATATATATATATATATATATATATATATATATATATATATATATATATATATATATATATATATATATATATATATATATATATATATATATATATATATATATATATATATATATATATATATATATATATATATATATATATATATATATATATATATATATATATATATATATATATATATATATATATATATATATATATATATATATATATATATATATATATATATATATATATATATATATATATATATATATATATATATATATATATATATATATATATATATATATATATATATATATATATATATATATATATATATATATATATATATATATATATATATATATATATATATATATATATATATATATATATATATATATATATATATATATATATATATATATATATATATATATATATATATATATATATATATATATATATATATATATATATATATATATATATATATATATATATATATATATATATATATATATATATATATATATATATATATATATATATATATATATATATATATATATATATATATATATATATATATATATATATATATATATATATATATATATATATATATATATATATATATATATATATATATATATATATATATATATATATATATATATATATATATATATATATATATATATATATATATATATATATATATATATATATATATATATATATATATATATATATATATATATATATATATATATATATATATATATATATATATATATATATATATATATATATATATATATATATATATATATATATATATATATATATATATATATATATATATATATATATATATATATATATATATATATATATATATATATATATATATATATATATATATATATATATATATATATATATATATATATATATATATATATATATATATATATATATATATATATATATATATATATATATATATATATATATATATATATATATATATATATATATATATATATATATATATATATATATATATATATATATATATATATATATATATATATATATATATATATATATATATATATATATATATATATATATATATATATATATATATATATATATATATATATATATATATATATATATATATATATATATATATATATATATATATATATATATATATATATATATATATATATATATATATATATATATATATATATATATATATATATATATATATATATATATATATATATATATATATATATATATATATATATATATATATATATATATATATATATATATATATATATATATATATATATATATATATATATATATATATATATATATATATATATATATATATATATATATATATATATATATATATATATATATATATATATATATATATATATATATATATATATATATATATATATATATATATATATATATATATATATATATATATATATATATATATATATATATATATATATATATATATATATATATATATATATATATATATATATATATATATATATATATATATATATATATATATATATATATATATATATATATATATATATATATATATATATATATATATATATATATATATATATATATATATATATATATATATATATATATATATATATATATATATATATATATATATATATATATATATATATATATATATATATATATATATATATATATATATATATATATATATATATATATATATATATATATATATATATATATATATATATATATATATATATATATATATATATATATATATATATATATATATATATATATATATATATATATATATATATATATATATATATATATATATATATATATATATATATATATATATATATATATATATATATATATATATATATATATATATATATATATATATATATATATATATATATATAATAGTCATCTAGATTCAATTTTTGATGAGTAAATGTTGTGTTGTTATGTTTTTGTGACTAACTGTCACAAAAATTACGGTTTTTAACTATTAATATTTGGATAAATGACCATTAAAGTTATAATAATAGTAAAGCTAAGAGGCTTTAACAAAGGAGCTAAATTTTATGTAGTCTCATTGGTTTCCGAGTTATGAAGAGCTCAAAAAGTATCTTGAAATGGTTCGTGTAAAATACACATTGCGTATTTTAACTTGGCTGGAGCACGCTAACGCGTGTCTAAAATTTTTACGTTTTCTTGAAAACTAAACAATTTTTAAATATAATATATACGAAACATTCGTTTATAAAAAATAATCTTTTTCATACTCTGAATTCCACTAATTATATATATATATATATATATATATATATATATATATATATATATATATATATATATATTGTGTAATTCTTTTTAGTATAGACAGTGGTAATATAAGTTACGATTACCACTCGATTTTTCTTTAAACATCATTTTGTAGGTCCGTCCTCCACCGTAGCATTCGTAGCGTTTGGCACTCCGTTGTCTACCCCGGGATACAGCGTGAAGCGAGATTAGAATAGATTAGATTAAACATCTTTAAACCTATATTTTTGGATCCTAAATTTATGTATCTTTATTTTCTTTATTTTGTTCCAGATCTCGATGTGAAAACTATATTTGTTGGTATAATATTCATAGCAACAATAAGCGTCACAAGCGGAGATTTACTGAGTGATGTACCAAAAGTAGTATACCAGAAAGAGAGTCCATATAAGGACATTATAGAGCCGGAACCATTACCAGTTCTACATGCGAATGACAGCAAATGTAAAATATCAGAATATCAATGCTTTAATAAGAGATGTATACCGATTAATCGATTCTGTGATGGCAGCAACGATTGTGGAGATGCTTCCGATGAGCCGAGACATTGTACACGTGAGTATTCGTTTTTATTTTTTGCTAAAAATCGTGTATAATTTAATTCGCTACTACGGGTAGTTTCGAGTCTATGATAATCTGATAATACGTGTCGAGGTAAAGAAAATTTTAACTTAATATATTATAATTTTAGTCAACTTATTACTATATATTTATATAATATTTATATCGGCCAGCCGTGGCGCAGCGGCACGAAGTGTGACTGTAAAACCGACTGGTTGTGGGTTCGATCCCCACTCGAGGAAATGAAAATATTTACTTAAATTTATATTTTCATTTCTTCGCTCAGGTGTCGAGGTTAAGCGCGGCGTTGAGTTCTGCCACTCAACACGCAATGCCTCCAGAATTCGGCAGAAAGTGGGGAAGTGTCTCAACACTAGGTTCCCTCTCCCTACCTTGCTGTGTGCGGGATACTGATACATGAGGCTGATTCTATAATATTTATAAATTATAAATAATCGATAGTGAATCGTGATGCTCCTGTCGGCTTTGCTGATATTCCAAATATATTTTTTTACCAATAACAAATACTTAGTCTAATTATAAAAATAAATTGGATAGTGTTACATTTTTTTCATATATCATTATTAATCAATGATATAATTTTACATTAACAATAATAAATATATTGTGGCAAAGTAAAACAGAATATCAAAAGAATTTTGAGATCAACAAAAGCCTATTATTCTCTTTTAGGGAGATTCCATATACCAGCATTTACCTCTTTCTAACCCAAAATATCCATTTAAATGAAATTTTGACTTATTCGTCCATGTCGTGTAACAGCTGAGCGACAAACTCGGCTGTGTTTTATTCAATTTTATGTTGGTCGAGTAGGTTTTTAGGCAAAAACATTTCCTGAAAATGGCATGTGTCGCTGATATGTCAATGTTGGGGTAAAAAATTTTCAACTCTGATTTTTATTTTAGCTTTTTCGACATAAATGTTTGTGAATCGTCTTAAGTGTTTATATCTGTAGATACGTGAAATATAAATTCATATTTCCAGTTTGGCTTTTGGTTTGGTTTGGTTTTGAGTTTTATTTATCTTGTTTTGATTTTTTGGTAATTCATATATTAAGCGAAGAAACTACTTAGCATTCCATAATATTTTAAGTGCCAGTAGATTTTACTTAAATGATAAATATCGTCTATGTACTATATTTGTTGGAAACAAATATATAAACAATTTTCAAAAAGTACAAAACAGAAAATTTGCATTGAATTATTAAAAAAAATAAGCACAGCGTTGAGTTCCGCCACTCTACACACAATGCCTCCAGAACTCGGCGGAAAGTGAGGAACGGAGTGTCTTAGCACTAGGTTCCCTCTGCCTACCCTGGTGTGTGCGGGATACACCGTGAAGCTGATTTAATTTGATTTTATTTTGATTTAATAAAAATATAAAAAAAAATACATAAATACATTGCAAGATAAAAATATAAAATTTTTTTAAAGTAATCTTAATACACTTCTTGTTCCGATTCGAGTAGAAAGCGGAAAACATAACTAATCCCCTTTACAAGCACTCGATCTATCTATCTAACCCCTCACTGCAACGAATTGCTACGAAACTTTAGCTACTTTAACTGCTTTTATCCAAGAAAATGTTCTGTAAAATTTTCTTCATGAAATCGTAGTTGTATGTTTACCTATGGTTGTAAGTCGGTTCTATACAGCGAAATATATTTAAAACTGCAGTTTATAGATCCATTTTAAATATTGTTAGTATACATTTCAAAAGTAAGGAAATTCATACGTGTTGCTGGGGTAGTGTCTGACTGTATATTCGATGTTTGTGATTAAATCTTAATTTAATTGTTGGAAAGATTTTATTTTAATTAATTTTAGTTCCATGACCTGGTCAACGACGTTGGAATGGGGGATACGGGTGGACGATACTTATCTTGCAATAGTCTGGTTCCTATCCGAAGTTTAAGTAACAAAAAATTGAAGCTTGAAGCCTTTAAATAAAAAGATCTGTTTAAAGCAAAGTTAAGAAAATTTCGAATTGCATTTCTTATTTTGCTATGTTGATGTTCCGCCACCCCATCAATGCAGAACGATATTAATCTATTTACCTGAATTATGACTTTTCTCCTCCATTTTTTTAACTTCCATTTTCTGGAACGTTATGTAATAAATAAACCTAGATATACTGATCCATTCATTTGTTCCAATATCTTTCCATTTACACTGCTTCTTGCATTTTGCTCTTTGATATATTTCAAATGGTTCAGGCGTCTTTTACAATGATGACCAAAGCCTGTAACTTTAATTATTCTCTTAAAATCACGACTCAAACTCTGGAGCATTTGATAAAATATTATCATCTTATGATAATTCCAAAATCTTTCTTGGTACCTCTTAAATGTCCATGGTGCTCTAAATGGCATTCACCCAGCACACTAGCACTAGCAAAATTTCTTGTGACTTTTACATCTAATTATGCTAAAGTAGTTTATTACTAACAAGGATTAACGTAAATTAAAGTTTTCAAAATCACAGATAGGCGTAGCTCTATATCAGGCTCTACAAATTTCAACTTTATTCTTAATATCTTTATGATATTTTTTAAATTCTGCTAAAGTCATTTTATTTCCGTACACTTAATTAAAAACTGTTCCCTATACTTTTAGCTCACATTATTGAACATATTCTAGTAAAGAGCTATCTTGGAGGGAGAACTTTACTTTTTAAACTGGTCGTTGTTATGTATTTTTATTATTTTTATTGTAATTGGTGTTTCTATTTTACCGGATAATCAATGTACTAATTTAGCCCGTAGGATTCTTGGAATTTTTATTTTTTTAAATTACGTAATATTATTTACTTTGGTCAAAATAATTAAAAAAATAATTAATGAAAATTTTATTCTGGTGTCGAGGCAAAACGTGGCGTAGAATTCCACCACTCAAACACGCAGCACCTTCAGAATTCGGCGAAAAATTAGGAACAGAGTGCCTAACACTAGGTACACTGCCTATCCTACTGTGTGTGTGGGATATAATGTGACGATAAAAAATGTTTTAAATATTATTTAGCTAAATGATGTTCAACGCAAACCAGACAACAGAATATTTAAGTACTTGTCTTATAATTTATTCAATGAATGAAAAACAAATTTATGTTCGTCATAATTTATCATATTTTTTATCATTACTTTTAATTTTGGAACTTTGAGTAGCTGTTTTCGTAGTTCGTCTAAAAAATCCTTGTATATAACAAAGAAATATCTCTCTCCATACTCTTCACTGTAACTTTTAATATTTTTACCATTACGTTATAAAAAAAGCGTCATAAGTACCTCACTACAGACACTTGTGATCAAAAATACATTTCGCTCCTCTTCAGTTAGATGCTGATTGTCGTTTAGATCATTAGCTGTAGGATTTCTCAAAATAATTTTTTTACTAAAAACTGAAACTTTTAAAGGCTCTGGTGTAAAGTTCACAAAATGACGTTCAGACCAAACCGCCTTTCAACTACATTTTTTTTAAATTACGTCTGTACCTATACTCACTCGTTCTATACTTACTTGCTAATTCATACGATGTAAATCTGCGTCAAAATATTTCACATTCAACTTTTAAAATAGGCGTTCATTTTTTCATAATGACGCTCCTTATAATTTCCTTGCAGGATATTTTAAAGCCTTCTCATTAGCAGATCTCTTTCTAAATAGAGTTCTAGTATAATATTTTGTATAGCTTACATGTAACCTCATCTATACTGTGAATATTAAAAATGTGAAGTGAATTTTATTTCATGTGAAACAAAGTATGTTTTATTAAAAAACTATAAGATGCATATTTTCCATTTAATAATAGCCTGGAAATATCATTTGGAAAATAGTTCACAGAGCGATGTAAATTGAATCTTGATAAAATATCATATCCTTTTGATATTATTTTTATATTAATATGTTTAACAATATTTTTAAACATTTTTAAAGTGTTATTCCACACTTAGNTTGCAGGATATTTTAAAGCCTTCTCATTAGCAGATCTCTTTCTAAATAGAGTTCTAGTATAATATTTTGTATAGCTTACATGTAACCTCATCTATACTGTGAATATTAAAAATGTGAAGTGAATTTTATTTCATGTGAAACAAAGTATGTTTTATTAAAAAACTATAAGATACATATTTTCCATTTAATAATAGCCTGGAAATATCATTTGGAAAATAGTTCACAGAGCGATGTAAATTGAATCTTCATAAAATATTATATCCTTTAAATATTATTTTTGTAATAATATGTTTAACAGTATTTTTTCAGAAATCATTTCAAATCACTTAACTGTGATTTCAAAATTTCAAGGATACATAGTAGAGTAAACATAAAGAAGTTAGTGTCGATACAGTCTTCTGCACTCTCCGCCTGAATTCGAGACATTGCGTGTTGAGCAGCAGAACTTAAGGTAGCGCTTTGTGTTATTAGAGCTAGGAAAAAAAACTTTAAGTGGAAACCGAATCTACTACCATCGCGTTCATATACAGACGCTGCCCCACTGCGCCACGTTAGCCTCAACATGGATATTTTAAGTATAAAAATATCTGATATCGACCAAAGTAACGTAGTTTAGCATTTAGTGATATTACTCAATCTTTAAATATTATTCGGCTATAAATATCCTTTTATGTTTGGTTTACGTAAATATGATCACAATAACAATTTCCGTGCTCAATTTAAATGGTTTCCAATCTAACTTAGTCGTGGTTTGCATATTCTTTCTCTACTTATCCGCTGCTTTATTCTGGAATAAATTTCCTAATGTAAGTCAATATATTAACAAATGTATCGAAGCACCATATGAATAAGAAATGCCTATTTTATGAGACTTTTATCCGAAAATTATCTTTTTTTATGTCAGATTTCGGATATATTTAATCGTAATACTATTTTTAAGAATAGTTTTATTTATTTCTAAGTGACATAGCGGCTATTCACACTTAGCTTAACATGAGGTATTTTTTTTTACTTCATAATATTTTCCAATGAAATTTGAAGTTACAAGAAGACATCTAACCATTTCGTCCAGGACAACGCTGCACCTACGCCACTACGGCATCTTACTTAGTACTTAGCCTACTAAGTATATATTTTTTTAGCGTCACGCTAGCAGAATAGAGAGCCTAGTGTTAAAATTCTCCGCTTCCCAGTTTCCGCTGAACTCAACGCCGCGCTTTGCCTCGACACCAGAGCGAAGAAAATGAATATTAAATATTTCATTTCCTCGAGTGAGAATCGAACCCACAACCTGTCGAGTTTACAGTCACATCTCGTGCTCCTGAGCCACGATTATTATAGTTAATGACTAAATATAATGTTTAACATTAACTTTATTTTATTTGTCAAGAGCCTCTCTCTTTGAAAATCGCCTTATGTTATAATTGAGTTTATGAATGCCAGCACACGGAGCTCATTCCAATCCTATTCCCTCCATAATACGTAAAAGTGGATTTACTGTGGATCACTTTGTCTTTTGCCTTGTCGATATTAAATTAAAATATTAAATTATACTTAATCATTTCAAGTTTCGGAATCTCTTTTGCGAAATATAACAGATGTCATCTATACTAAATATAATAATTATTGTTTTAACTTCTCCTCTAGCCAGAGGGGACATGAGAACCTATTGTTATAACAATCCGTTCCTAGTAAAACATGGCCATTTTCCACCAAATTCTGGAAACATTGAAACAAACGCCGCGATTTGCCTTCTTGCCAAAGCAAATATTCAATATAATTATAAACATTAAATACGTCTCTTCATTGAGTAGCAATCAAACTCACCTATTCCGTTTACAGTCGCACATTTTGCCGCTGCGCCACGACTAGTCTAAGAAATTTTAAGGTCCTAATGATGCCATAAAAGTTTATTAGTAATAATAAGTAAGTAATAAGTTTAGTAACATAATATAACATTATAAACTATTACACGGTATTCGTAATATCAGTAAAAATGTGAAATATTTAAAAACAAATAATACGATACGATAAAATTTAAACGCTCTTTTTGTTTCAATTCGTTTGGTGTAATTTATTTTTAATAAAATATGTATACAATTTATCGCGTGGCTCCCGACAAATATGGAATACTGAAAAACATTTGTGTATATGTAAATTACTTTGAGCTTTACGGATAAAATATATACAAAAAGTGCAACGGGACATAATGTGAAGGAAGGCTTGATGGTTGCGGGCTCAGTCCCGGTTGGGTCATTCACTCATCTCATCTCATTTGTATTTAAAAGAGGAGACTGGAGGAGAGTCTTAACATTGGCTTCTTTATGCCTACCCTGGTAAGTGCGAGAGATGAGCGAATTTAAACAAAAAAATAATGTCATTGTACTTATTTAGAAAACGTATAAAAATTTGAACGCAGCGGGACTCGAACCCGCGCCTCCTGGAGTTCGAGTCCCGCTGCGTTCAAATTTTTATACGTTTTCTAAATAAGTATTTTTCTTTCCTAAGTGTGGAATAACACTTTAAAAATGTTTAAAAAATGTCATTGTACTTTATAGCAACTAGTAATTTAAGCTTATCCAATTTCTTAGACACGTACAATGTTTCAAAGCGCTTCGTTACCTTTTTGCACGCTTCGTATTATTTTCAAAGGGCTATTTATTAAGTTTTACTTTGTGCAGCGACTTATTTCCAAAGGACCATTTCTCTTATTTCAGCAGTAAATTGTACTCCAACTTTATATAGATGTGCTGTAATTGTATGTATTATATTTAAATTAAATTAGTGAACTATTCACTAATAAAGGTTATTAGCTTGATAACAAAACACATAATATATAAAGCAATTCTCAGCTGATCTGATATCTGGGAGTCTGTTTTTAGGGCGTAGTTGGGCAGAGGCACAAGCGTATAATTTTAACGCGAGGTGGGTTTGATTTACACACGGAAGAATGGATTATTATTTATTAATATTTTCATTTCTTCGCTCTGGTACCGTATGGAACAGAGTGTCTTAACACTAGGTTCCCTCTGCCTACTCTAGCAGAGTACTCTGCTACAGGCTAAAAAAAATCCCGTTTGTATCTCCCAATTGGAAGAACAAAGTGTCAGATTTTATTAAATTATTTATTTTGTGTCACAAACACTCAATTAAGTACAGATAATACTTTTGGGTAAAGTTCTATTACTATTGGTAAATGCACATAACAGTAAGTAATATTTTACCATTTATTTATAGAAACGTTGATAAATGGCGTAGTATGAGAAATATTTGATATGAAACATCCAAAAAGAAAGTCTTTCAGTAAACAACCTCACTCAGTATTGGAAAATTTATTTGGGGACTTGGGCTTGTGATATATTGAATGTTTCCTTTCAATCTGCTTTGAAGCTTTTCAATCAAAAAATGAGATTAAATGTATGAGTATGCGGCGATACTTGTTATTGATATCACGATGTGTCGAACGATATTTCAATGTCGAATCATTTCTGCAGCATACTAAGTATTTAAGAGTTTGCCCTAATTCGAGATGTGGAGTTACCGAATAGGGAAAAGGAAAATATTTTGAATATAATCATTCCTCCGAGTGGAAATCGAACTCATGACCACCGTGCTTACATTGCCCGTCTCTCTGACAATTTTTTATATAAGTAAAAATTCTACTAGTTTAATAAATATTGTATAACAAATTTTAATAATTTTGTATTATTAATCATATAATAAGTATATTTAGCATGTAAATTATTATATCGAAAGTTAACTTCCACTTACTAACATAAACTTTAAACCGACATTGTGTTTTCCAAATAAGCTTTCTCCTACAGTCCCTCTATAAATCTATATACATATGTAGATATAAAGAGGCTTTCAAATATCCTCATAACTGGAATTTCAACTTATAACCACCGCGTTCATTCAGCCACTCAACAACTGATATATGATAACGTAAATTATCGTTAATATATATTACATCTACTCCTATATATGGGAATATATGAAAATATTACTACGAAGGTAATCAGCGATCATCCAATAGTAATTAAATTTCAATAACGTGAACGAGTGCTTTTAATTTTATCACACAATAACGGTTTCCAACACATATTTTAATCATTTATTGCTAGATTTATTTTCATTTTATGTAAAATATGATTTCGGTTTTTTTTTTATTATATTCTATACTAGCGGCCCGCCCGCGGCTTCGCCCGCTTGAACTACATAATTAATGATCTAATAAACAGAATTGACTGACAACTATACTGACTTCTAATATTATTTTTATTACTTTTATCTGTAATATTCTAATGTTTTTTCTTACTAAATACGTTATCGTAATATATATAAGGACTTTTGACTGTTTTGAATTAAAAAATACGACCAATGTTGATATTTGATATTTATAAAAATATACATAAAGCTAGTTATAATATTTCTTATACGTATTCACTTTTGTAACAATACGTTCTTTTTACCTATGTTATGGACGTCTCATCATAATTTTAAAACTCTGTTAAATGTGCTGATGTCAGTGAATAATTTAATTTACTCTTTCAGAAACAGTCTTAAATGTTAAATTATTGCTTTGAAGGATTCATAATATTCTTTGTAAAATAACTGTAATGATTGCATACTAACTCCTGTACACTTTTTAAATTAGTTACATACTTATATTATTAGCTTAATATCAGCTTCACGCTGTATTCCGCACACAGCAGGGTAGGCAGAGGGAACCTAGTGTTAAGACACTTCGTTTCCCACTTTCTACTGAATTTTGGAAGCATTGCGTTGTTGAGTGGCAGAATTCAACGCCGCGCTTTGCCTCGACACTAGAGTAAAGAAATGGAAATATAAATTAAAGTAAATATTTCATCTCCTCGAGTGGAGATCGAACCCACAACCAGTCGATTTTACAGTCACACTTTGTGCCCCTGCGCCACGACTGCGGTGAAATATGTAGTTATTACAGAGTACACGTAGAAAGGCTGTTTTTAGGCATTTTTAAATAGATTTATTTCAAACGAACGAACGAACTGAAGAATCTATGTATTTACTTAATATTTCTTTGAAAATCAAATCGGTATTTATCTATGTGTTGAATTAATTACGACTTAAATTTAACTGTTATGAAGGTAACCTTGACTAGCAATTCAATTTTGTTTACTTTATTGTTTGTACTCTGAACAATAGTGCTTTAAATATATATATTTTTATCAACAGTCATATAACCAAGACGTTTCGGATGTCATTCTTTAGCCAAGAATCTTACCAGCGCTATATAAAGCGCTATATAATATTCGCAGGCAAAGTAATGCCTTGAGTTCATTCAAATGATAATATATTTTTTTAATGAACTAATTTTGATAAAACAATGTTAAGTTGAGTTAAAAGAATACAGTTAGTGAAAGTTTTAAGTAAATCGGTCCAGTACTTTCGGAGATCAGCGTGACCATACATACTGACAGACAGACAGACAAGAAATTCAAAAAAACATTTTTGCTTTCTATTATTCTTTTTAAGTGTCCCTCTATCCAGTTCAGTCAAAATTACTAAATGTACAGACAAAATATTTTTACTGTCTTATTATCTCTATATATAATAAGACAGTAAAAATATTTTGTCTGTACATTTAGTAATTTTGACTGAAATGGATAGAGGGACACTTAAAAAGAATAATAGAAAGCAAAAAGATTTTTTTTGAATTTCTTGTCTGTCTGTCTGTCTGTCGATATGTATGTCCACATTTTTCTCTGAAAGTACTGAACCGATTTACTTAAAAGTTTCACCAATTGCTTTGTTTTAACTCAACTTAACTACTAAAGTTTGGTTCATCAAAATCGGTTCATTAAAAAAAAAGTTATCGTCATTTGAATGAACTCAAGGCATTAGTTTGCCTGCGAATGTTATATAGCAATCGCGCTGGTAAGATTCCTGGCTAAAGAATGACATTCGAAACGTCTGGGTTATATGACTGTTGATAAAAATATATATTTTTGAAGCACTATTATATAATATTTTATACAATAAAGTAAACAAAATTGAATTGTTAGTGGAGATTACCTTCATAAATCATAACAGTTAAGTTTAAGTCGTAATTAATTCAACACAGAGATAAAGAACGATCTTGAAAGAAATATCAAGTAAATACAAAGATTTTTTGGTTGGTTCGTTCATATAATATATGTAACTAATTTAAAAACTGTACAGGAGTTAATATGCAATTATTACAGTTATTTTACAAAGAATATTATGAATCCTTCAAATCAATAATTTAACATTTAAGGCTGTTTCTGAATGAGTAAATTAAATTATTCACTGACATCAGCACATAGAGACAGGTTTTAGAATTATGATGAGACGTATATTATAAAGGTAAAAAGAACATAAAGTTACAAAAATATATACGTGTAATAAATAATTAGCTTTATGTATATTTTATAAATATCAAATATCAACAATGGTCGTATTTTTTTATTTAAAACAATCAAAAATTCTTTGACGATAATGTCGTAAAAAAAAGTCATATTAGAAGTCATTATAGTTGTCAATCGATTGTGCTTATTAAATCAGTAATCATGTATTTTAAGCGGGCGAAGCCGTGGGCGAGCTGCTAGTATTCTATATAATCAAAAAGAATCCTAATAACAATATCAAGCTGATATTAATTGTTATAAGGATTTTTTTTCAGCTTATAGGCAGTGGGTGACCTAGTGTTAAAACATTCTATTTCCCACTTTCTGTCGAATTTTCAAGGCATTACGTGTTGAGTAGCAGAGCTAAACGCCGCGCTTTTTTGCTTTGTTACCAGCGTGAAGAAATGAAAATATTATTAAATAATAATTCATTTCCCCGTGTGGGAATTGAACCCACAACTGTCGCGTTTACAGTCACACGCTTATGCCACTACGGCACTACATCTTCTAATTAGGATAAATATACATATCAACTTTTGAGGCTATCGCGGCATAGTGCCACAGTATCTGTATGCAAGCGAGGTGTTTATAAGTTCTAATTTCGCTCTTAGCAATGCGGTTGTCGCGAAATGTCTCTAATTCGAATGGAAAGTTGTTAACGGAGTGTCTTAACACTGCTTTCCGCCTACCCTGGTAAATGGGATAAAGCGTAAAACTATTACAATATTAACTTTCTTATATTTCTCTTGCATAATGCGAAGTTATCTACTTTGAGAACATAGTTTAAGCACTTTGTATTTAATTTTCACCAATTTACAGAGCCGTTAAGTAATCCACTAAAACAATAGCAGAATAATAGTATAATATAGTAAATAAAATTTTCTAAATTATATTTAAGACGTTTTAATTCATAATTTATAAAATAATAACACCGACCAATCTAATAGCCTTATAATTCAGACTAATATATAAATAAAATAAATTAAGGAATTTTCGATTTTCTTATAACTTATTTGTGCCAAAATTTAAAAATTAAAAGCAAGCCTTTAAAGATAAAAAAAAATCATTTTATAAAATAATTCTAAACGAATTCTTAATTAAAAACATTCTTTACAATATTTACTTATGTTTCTATCCCTATTATTTTAGAACGACCTAAGCAAAGATACTTTACAATGAAATTTCTAACAATAGCTTTGTGAGGCTTCTCTAACTTGTTAACGTCATAGTAGCGCGGTTTAGCGTGTATTTCAAAAAATATTATTGTGGATTGTATATTTTCTCTGATGAGTTTTGTATTTATGAAATCAATATTTTTTTAGCTTAATGCAAAGCAGGATATTCTTTTCTCCACTGAATATCATCTATAATCATTTATATTGTTATCATTCGAGGAGAAATCGAATCCATCCAGTCTTAGTTGTTTTAAATTAAACAGTTGATTTAAATACGTCAATGTAACGTATTAATCGGAATAGATTGAAATTGTCAGACAGAGAAAAATAATAATTTATTTTCTTAATAAAACTTGTTATATTATCTATATCGAATGCAATGTACATAAACAGTTAAAAATCTGCTTCACACTGTATCCCGCACGCAGCAGGGTAGTCAGAGGGAACCTAGTATTAAGGCACTTATTTCTCCGTTTAGTTTCTGTCGACTTTTAAAGGCATAACATGTTGAGTGGCGGAACTCAACTCCAGGCTTTTCTCGATACCAGAGCAAAAAAATAGAAATATAAATTTGGCAAGAGTACGATTTCCGGGATACCTCGCTTCGTTTGCGAGATATCGATTATCGAAAAACTAAAAAAAATATTTATTTCTTGCAAATATCTTAGAATATATTTGTTTTTTGCAAAAATAGCAAGAGGTATTTTCGCTTTGAAATTGAATTTTCTATAAAGAATATTATATAAAAAACCTAACCTAACCTAACCTAACCCCCTCGGTCACAAAAAAACCTAGTTTTTAATAGAATAAAAATATCTAGGGTAAGGATAAATATGTTTATTTTTTTTTATTTTGTATGTTTTATATTTATATATGAAAAAATAAATTGACTGTTCCATTCTTAAAAAAATTGCGCACAGTTTGTAACAAAGCAAGATATCAATTTTTCTACTTCTCATTTTCATTTTATTTTGACATATATACCCTACAAAAATTGTCAAATTGAAATATTTGCAAAAAACGAAATAAAAAAAAATCGATAGTCGATATCTCGCAAACGAAGCGAGATATCGATTTTTTTTATTCTTCATTTTCACTTTATTTTGACGTGTAGAACCTAAAAGTAGTTTCAAATCGCGGCGCCCCGGAAATCGTACTCTTCCCCTAAATTTAAATAAATATTCATCCATTTCCTCGAGTGGGGAGCGAACCCGCAACCAGTCGCACTTACAGTCACATTTTATCTCGCTGAGTCACGAAGGACCTTAAATACTTAAATACTTAATAGGATACTTAAATATTTTTATTAAATTACCCAATTAAATAAAAAAAATTTGCTTCACGCTGTATCCCACACACAGCAGGGTAGGCAGAGGGAACCTAGTGTTAAGACACTCCGTTCCCCACTTTCTGCCGAATTCTGGAGGCATTGCGTGTTGAGTGGCAGAACTCAACGCCGCGCTTTGCCTCGACACCAGAGCGAAGAAATGGAAATATAAATTTAAGTAAATATTTCATCTCCTCGAGTGGGGATCGAACCCACAACCAGTCGGTTTACAGTCACACTTTGTGCCACTGCGCCACGACTGACTTCTTCAATTATTTAATTACCCAATTAATTATATAAATATAATAATAAATATGAATCGAAGTAAACTTTAAAGCACTAGATAGTTTTTTCTAGTGCTTAAAAAAACACATGGACGTCGGCAACGGCGGGCCTGAGGCGGATTGAATCTGTCATTATTAAGTTTTAATGAACTCGCCCACAATATCACTCTGAGGATAAACAAAGGATATTGTTCTTTACGCACTGTGAAATAAGGAAAAAATTCTATTTTGTTTTAGTGCAATGATAATTTATATCGCCAAGTTTTACTAATAATTTTCTCTCATATACATATTATAATCAATAGATGTTCTTGATTTTTTATTAACTTTTTTTCACATAAGGATTGAAAAGCTTGTTAAAAATATGTGTAGATTATGGTATAAAATTTTGTAAACTTTTTTTATGATATAAAAAGTACTGTAGTGTACATTAGTGATAATATCTTATCTTATCTTATCTATATGTACATTAAATGATAATATCTTTGCAACGCAATTCAAAAACGTGGTAATCTTATAAGGACGTATATTAAAATCTGTTAAATTTGAGCTTTACACTATTATACATCAAAAAAAATTAAATATAATATAATTTTATGTTATAAACAAACTTCCAATTAAAAAGACAATAAAAAAACAAAATAACACTAACTATAGTCATAATTGGTTAAAAATGGTAAATGCTACAATCAAAATGTTTATCTCCCCCTACGGCATAGACTGGAGACCATTGGCGATCGTAATAGGTCAGCCATCTGCATGCAAATCAAATTACAAAAGCGAAATTGTACTCACGTTGCGAATATTGAGTGGGTGCTTGTTTATACGGTTACTGACACTGGACCGGGCTCGTCTAACGATCCGTGTCGTATGTTTATTCACCGCATGAAGTATGGAATAATTAATGTTACTTAAGAATTTCTTAAGAAAATATAAAATTTTTATACGTCCCATTCGTATGGAAGAGTGCAGATAGTGTTGAGATACTCCATTCTCCACATAGAAGCATTATCGTGACATCTTAAATTCTAACAGGACGCCTCAATTTACTTACGTACGAACTCCTAAGTATTTAAGTCAGATCTGTTCATAATAAAAAATAATGCAAGAATTAATAGATTAGGCCGTCGTGAAGCAAAAAAAATGTGTGATAAGTGGAGAAAGGAGTGTTTTAACATTAGATTCCCTGCCTACCAGTAGACAAAGCATATAAGTAAAAAAGTTAAAGCAATCGAAGCTAATGTAAAAATAAATACTATTTGTCATGATAATAATACAAACTTGGTGCATCAAAACATACAAGGGATGTTAAATAAAGACTTAGAAATTGAGTTATTCTTGCATAGTAATAATATTCATGTACTTTGTATTACAGAGCACTGGAAGCTCTGAAGCTATTTTTAATTTTACTAATCACCAAGTAGCTAGTATGTTCAACAGAGAAAAAGCAATTCGCGGTGGCTCTTTAATAATTTTGAATAAATCTTACAAATTTAAAGAACGTAAAGACATTGTGAGCCTCTCTGTTGAGCAAACTATTGAAATGGCCTGTACTGAGCTTGAGCCTTTCATTGTTGTAAGTGTATATAGACCTCCCATTGAGTTATATGAACACTTCGAAATAATTTTAGAACAGGTACTTGTAAAATTATCAGGAAATTATATGGATGGCAACTGGTCGTGTAGAAAAATTTAGAAGTAATATAATAGCAAAACTTTAATACTTAAAATATAAAAATAAACCCAATTTATTATATGGGAAATTTTTCAATATTATTAAAAGTGAGTTCAATGCTATATTTTCTTCTAAAACTGTCAATTCCAGGAATTTCTTGTCATTTAATGATTGGGCGACTGTGGGATTCATAAGAGTAGACAAAGGTTATATGAACTTTATAGAGAGAAAACATTTAACCATGTGAATCATTTAATGATTATGTTAGGGTATATTCTAAATTGTCTAAAAAAGTATGTGCCATGGCAAAATCTTTACACATTATTATAAAAATAAAATTAAAAATTCTTTTGATAAAATTAAAATGACACAGGACATAATAAATTGTGAAACTGGAAAAGCTAAGAATCATAACTTTGAATTTAAATAAAAAATTGACAATGATTTAACCAGCTCAGATCAAGAAGTTGCATGTGTATTTGAAAAATTCTTTGCTGATATTCCAGTTTCAACACTCGATAAACTTATATCCTCCACAACCGTCGTTGAATCATTACTTAAGGAGAGCGTACACAAATGTAATGTAGACTTTAAATTTGAACCAGTCAATTCAAGAGACTTAATTAAGACATTTAAGTCCGTAGATATAAAGAAAACGTCGGATCTATGGGGTATTTCTGTCAAATTGATTAATCATATAATAGACGCTGCTGCTCCTCACCTCGCAACTATTATATATTTAATAATTGTATAGAGTATGGTATGTTTCCTGATCTAATGAAATTTAGTAAAGTCATACCTATATTTAAATTGGGTAGTACATCTGATCCCAATAATTTTCGACCTGTTTCTATACTACCCTCGTTCAGTAAGATTTTTGAAAAAAATATTCTAAATCAAATATTACTGCATTTTGATTCACACAATCTCATGCACGATAAACAGTATGGTTTTACTAAAGGTCGTTCAACTACAGATGCTGGTATAGGCCTCATAAAGAATATATATGAGGCTTGGGAGGGATCGCAGGATGCTCTTGGCATGTTTTGTGATTTGTCCAAAGCCTTTAAACTTTAGTCATGAAGCTACACTACTACGGCATAAGAAGACGTGCACTCAATCTTCTGACCTCTTATTTAGCTAACAGAGTTCAGAGGATTGATGTGAATGGCAAGAAATCTCCTGGTTCGGTAATCAGCGTGGGGGTCCCACAAGGGTCTATTCTGGTCCTTTTCTCTTTTTAATATATATAAATGATTTACCGTATCTAGTTGAAAAGAACCATGAGATAGTATTGTTTGCTGATGACCCCTCATTGATTTTCAAAATAAAAAGACGACAAATCGTATACGACGATGTAAACAATGCTCTCTCGAAAGTAGTATTATACATTGGTTCAGTGTTAATAACTTACTATTGAATAGTAAAAAAACTAAATGTATTATTTTTAGAACACCTAACACGAAAGTTGTTAAAGCCGATGTACTCTTGAATGGTGAACCCGTAGATCCTGTCGATTCTACGGTATTTCTCGGTATCACCATAGACTCCAAATTACTGTGGGGACCCCATATTGATGGATTGGTGAATAGACTAGCCTAGACTTAGCTCTGCAGCTTTCGCGGTCAAAAAAATTAGATCACTAACTGACGTAGAAACGGCTCGACTTGTTTACTTCAGTTACTTCCATAGTATTATGTCCTATGGGATTTTACTTTGGGATAATGCAGCCGGTATTCAACCGATATTTGTCCTGCAGAAGCGAACTATTCGTGCAATCTATAACTTAGGCCCTAAAGACTCCTTAAGGCAAAAGTTTAAAGAAATTAATATATTGACAGTTGCATCTCAATATATTTTTGAAAGTGTTATGTATAATATGTTAAGAAAAACATTAATAATTTTTATTAGTATCATTGTCATAGATATTTAAATATGTATTTGTATAAATTTATTTAAAAAAAATAGGTCCCGCTGAGTTTCTTGCGCTGGTTCTTCTCAGGTCTGAGGCATTAACTTTAGTGAACTGGTGGTAAATTATTTGACGTTCAAAAAATGAAGCATGTAACTTTTAAATAAAATTATGTGAATTTGAATCTTTTATCAGCCATGTTAAGGAAGAATGATACTTCAGTTAAGCTTGCATAACGGATTATCTGAGTATAAATATATCATATTGATATTATGAAATCTCTACTAGATATATATACTATATATATTAAAAAAATCAGCTTCAAGCTGTAACCCGCACACAGCAGGGTAGGCAGAGAGAAACCTAGTGTTAAGACACTCCTATTCTGGAGGCATTGCCTGTTAAGAGGCAGAATTTAACGCCGCGCTTGCCTCGACACCAGAGCGAAGAAATAGAAATATAAATTTAAATAAATATTTCATCTTCTTGAGTGGGGATCGAACCCACAACCAGTCGGTTTTACAGTCACACTTTGTTCCCCTGCGCCACGACTGGCCTCTATATGAATATACCATATATGAATATTTGTATTTAAAACATAAACATAATTTCAGTTAGTACAAACGTGTAGTGTTAGTTCCGCCACTTAACACGCAAGGTCTGTGGAACATGAGGTTCAATATTTACTTGTGTGTTATAGGAATTGATTGTCCATGGGTGTATTACTCGCGTCTACAATGTTTGGAATTTGTCTTACTACCTTTGATAAGTAGAATTATTAAAAAAATGATTACAGTACAATTCTACAGTACAATCTAACCTTGAGTTTAGAGTAAATATTTAAAATTTTGGTATAAAATAAAAAAACGTACGGTCTATACAGGATGGAAATGTCACCACCACTTTAAATGAAACCACAGTTTTAACTACTCTAAACAAGCCTAATACAATTACTTTTTTTCCCCAAAAATTAAAAAGTTATTTTTTCAAACAAAATAAATAATAAAATTATCATTTTAAAATAAAACGCCGTTTGTAAAGTATAGCGTAAATACACACTAATCTGTCAATGCGGCAACGTCGCACACGCCTCATTCAAGAAATCGAGTCGCAGCAACTAGCGTAGGTAGGTGCGAAGTGATGTTAAATCAACGCAACACTTAGGAATTCACTTTATATACACTCACATTTATCGTTTCATTTGTCCACTTATTTAATAGATAGCTAGATTTTTTTTAAAGTGTCCCGCTTGTTTTTGAATGCATAAATTGCATCTCCGTAACATATTATGATATATGTCTAGGGCACTGGTTCCCAACCAGTGGTCCGCGGACCAACAGTGGTCCGCAGAATCCTAAATATGGTCCGCGAATGATTTTAATTTTATGACTGGGAATGGTGAGGCGAAGTTTCTGTTTGATTATCACAGTTAATTTTTATTATACCTACATGCATAGTGGTCCCTGCTACTAAGAATGATATAAAAGTGGTCATTGATCAAGAAAAAGTTGGGAACCCCTGGTCTAGGGGGTTCTGGTCGGCATATTCTGGTCTTAAAATTTCGTAGCATTAAAATTACCGTCAGTAAAAACTGGCCCTAGTATTTTATTTCGATGAATTCCAGCCCACACAAATTAAAATAATATCCATATTAGTTAGAACGTGAATATTTCGGCATTTTCGTCATCGTTATGGCTAAATTTCGTACGTAGCAGTTCTTAAACCGAAGTCGGGGTCAATTACGCAGGTGGGATAGCCAAGTAATGAGAAAAGCAGCACTATTAAAGTGTGAATAACACACTAGAGTCAGAACAAAATAAGTTGACCGATAAAAGAGCAAAATACAAACAATACAATATTCAATAACAAACCTTTACATCTTTCGACATCAACATTGTCAGTGTTGCAAGTGATCAGCCGTCAGTGTGGCAATTGCAAAAACTTTTAAATAATTAACAACAAATATGTTATTTTTATATTTTATTTGAATTTAAAAGCCTAATAAATAAATTATATATTTTTTTATATTTATAAAATTATTTACGTATTTTACCCCAAAATCCGAATACTATTTTCATTACAAATTTAAATTTTAATAATTACGTTTAAAGTAATAATAACTACAAGTAAACATAATAACATGTTAATTTGGAATCTATTGGCACTATTTATTACTAGTTACGATTACAAGTAAGAATCAAGTCAGTAATTTTTTATTGTCTTTTTTCACATAGTAGCTGTTAATAAAGATATAATTGTTAGAAACAATAATTTATCGTTCAATACAATTTTATAAACAGATATTAAATAATTCAAGTTGTTAATAGTCTTCGAAATTTTAAATTTTAAAATACAACATGGCGGATAGTGGCATTCAGCTACGTATTCGAAAGTTAGTCCTCTTATGTTTCGCGCCAGTTCATATCGTGCACAAATGATTGCTTAATATAACATTATATAATAGTTCATAATAAATGTAGATTATACTTTTTACGCACGATTTGATATTAAAATAATCAATAAAATTATCAATACTATTTACAAATAATTTCTTAATAATAATTTATTTGGTATTGAGTTTTTGTAGGTTCCCGTGTAACATTATAAGACTCGTTTCTATTTAATTTGTACACGATTTTGTATCAAAATAATTTAGCCAATGTAGAAAATACTAAAAATATTAATAAAAATATTAAAAGTATGTTCGAGAAGTATTTTAATTAATGGCAGTACCAAGTATTATTACATTGATTTTTAATTATCTGTGACTGTAATGTGTAAACAGAACATAACTTCGCGGCGCAGCTGTCTTGTTGTTTACTTTATTTTGACGTCTTTAGATTTTGAGTGATTATTAAGTGTTTTAAATTATTTAGATGTTGCTTAATATTAATTTTATCATTGTGACGAATATGGCATGTGATTACTGAGTATTTCTCTTAAATGTGAAACTATTGTGTGTCAGTATTTGAGAGTACCATCAAAAATACATTCTTTTAAGACTAGAAACCAACAAATGTAGAGCTTTTAATATTACTTATGATAAAAATATTAGTGATAGTAAAAGGAAAATACGACGACGACGACGTAAAACTAATGTTAAATGTAAGTAGCTATCTATCGTAGTTCAGTATCAATTAATGTGTGTTAAAAATGTTCAATATAATTTTGTGGGTGGTTTCATAAACATGCATTGTTTCGAAATAATTTCATAATAAAGGAGATATATCGATTTTTTTTTATTTCTTTTTTTGCAAATATTTCAATTTGACAATTTTTGTAGGGTATATATGTCAAATTAAAGTGAAAACGAGAAGTAGAAAAATTGATATCTTGCTTTGTTACAAACTGTGCGCATTTTTTTAAAAAATGGAAGTCAATTTTTTTTTTCATTTTTTCATATATAAATATAAAACATACAAAATATAAAAAATAACGATATTTATCCTTAGGTATTTTTATTGTATTAAAAACTAGGTTTTTTTGTGACTGTGGGGGGTTAGGTTAGGTTAGAAACAGTTTTTTTATATAATGTTCTTATTTATTTATATATTTATTTATTTTATTTATTTATATAAAAGAAAATTCAATTTCAAAGCGAAAATACCTCTAGCTATTTTTGCAAAAAACAAATATATTCTAAGATATTTGCAAGAAATAAATATTTTTTTACTTTTTCGATAATCGATATCTCGCAAACGAAGCGAGATATCGATTTTTTTTATTCTTCATTTTCTCTTTATTTTGACGTGTAGAACCTAAAAGTAGTTTCAAATCGCGGCGCTCCGGAAATCGTACTCTTGCCTGTGTGTGTGCATCACACGAAATAAAGGTATGGATAAAAATTGTGAAATGAAAAAAAAAATCCTACGTCTAAATTGTTGAGTTATCTTGATTAATTTCTTTAGGTATGGGTTTGAAATATTTTACCCTATATGCTGTTTTCGTAAAAGGAGCGCTGACACTTCCACCTGTATATGTCTAGAGCTGCAGTTCAAAAAATATATATATGTGTGTAATAAATATCATGTGTGAATAAGTAATTAAACATTATATAAATATTATTTTAAGTCTTTAATACAAATTAATTGAAAATAAATCTACTTATTCGATAAACAAATATATATCAACGATATTACAAATTGTTGACTTTCAATCAATAGTTTGTATCGAAATGTGTAGATTTAAATTGATTTGCTCAATGACTATTCTAATTTAAACTCTCACGAGAAGCAACTTCGAAGCGAATCTATCAAGTTTCAGGTATAGTTGAAGCTTGTTCACAATGAATGAACTAATTAACGTTTGATGCCAGAAACGCGAACGCTGATTGCAGTGTGTTTTGAAGCCCACGTGAATACATGTGAATGTACGTGACAAAATTATTGTTTACTCCATAATATTGATGTAATTTGCGTTAGTCCTACTAATGTTGTTGTTTATTCCACTTTTACACTAAAACTACTTAAATTAAGATTAAACTTTATACTCTTTTGCTTTGCTTCTTTAGCTAACATCAAAATAAGACATAGGCAATAATATAATATAAAATTAAGAGGCAAAGCCGCGTTTTGGTCGCTAGTTTTTATCAGCTTCACGCTGTATCCCCCACACAGCAGGGTAGGCAGAGGGAACCTAATGTTAAGACACTGAACACTTTTTGTGATAAGTGCCGTAAAGAACGCACAACGAGGAGACTTCCCTACGCCAAAGCCTGTCAAGCCTTTCACAGATCATTAGGTACCCTACGGTTCGAACGGCTCTACGTTGTATGCGGTCAAATGTGTCAAGGTGAGAATAGGTTGCACCATCCCAGAGATGAGAACAGTACTCCATATGAGGACAGTCACTGTTTTGGCTTGAAGTACTTTCTCGTTCGGCTGATGACCCCCAGTTTCATTGAAGGCAACTTGGCCGTGCTTTACTAGTGGTAATCACTCGAAATGCTAAAGACATCTGTGCTGATACTGGACGCGGCTTTTACGAGAAGTATTCTGGAAAACTGGTGACATGACAAATGGATTTTTCTTAGTCATAAACGCGCAAACTTGTGTCGTCTGGGTGTTGAATTGGGCAGGTTCCTTTCACCCCACCAGGAAACATTTATAAGTTTATTTCATCACTGGTCAACGTTTTTCCAAGATAATTTTGCGCAGCCGGAGTATACAGCGTCCACTGTGCGTTATCTGCAAAGCAATGTATGTTAGAATCTAAATGTTATTCAGAACAAACAGCGTAGAGAACAGCACACGTCGGTGAGGACCGCCAGCTGTCACGGGCATGTAATCTGAGCAACAACTGTCGTCAGTAACCTTGATGCTGCGCCCAGTGAGAAAGCTGGCAACCCACTTGCATAAATTCGTAGGAAGCCCGTAAGATGGAAGATTTCGCCATCTCCAATCTAAATATCAGACTCTCTTCCTTGCTTTTGATAGCCGCTTGCCTTTTGGTGGGCTAGGTAACCAGAAGATCACCGGTTGAGCGACCATGGCAGAAGCTATATTGACGACCATTGATCAATCGGTAATCCTCTAGAATCTAGAGGATTACCGATTGATCAATGGTGCTAACGCATTTGTCATCACCGGTGCTAACGCATTTGTTTCGGCATTCTTACCCAGTCAGTAGATTTATAAATAGTCAGATCTTGGTTTATCTAGAGTCTAACGCATTTGTTTCGGCATTCTTACCCAGTCAGTAGATTTATAAATAGTCAGATCTTGGTTTATCTAGAGTCTAGATAAACCAAGATCTGACTATTTATAAATCTACTGACTGGGTAAGAATGCCGAAACAAATGCGTTAGCACCGGTGTCAGCTTAGGAGCACATGAACAAAGTATTAACTGGATGTCCAAAGAAGACATAGTTTTAATACTTAGAATATATATAATACTTATTTTTATCAGTTTTTACTTTATTTAAGTTATATCGTCATTTAAATATGTTAATTTTTATAACAGGACTTCTTTTTATGATGTATAATTATGAATTATTAACATATTATTTCCAAACGCAATAATTTTTAAGTATTTTGTAAATAACCTATTTAATTTACGCTTCAGAATTAGTGATTTCTGATTTAAATTAAAAACCTTGTGCTCAGTTTGACCTTTTTTTAAGCGAGCAAACTAACTCCTGACTCTATATTACAAAATAAAAATGAGATACTCAGCAGTTACCGGCAGTTGTAGTTTGCATTAAAGCGCAAGATTAAATCTCAACTTCAAGAATTGGTTCAGAAGCTTCAACGTTTCAAACTTTCAAACAACCCATCGTCATTAAACGTCAGAAGTTTTGTTTATTTAATACTATACAGATATCTAAGTTATAATAAAGAAAAGTTAATTAAAATAATGATTTAAATAGTTTGGCAGGGTCTTACGTGTTAATAAACAAAAGCCGAAGAAAGCAGAAAACTGGATTGTCTTGGGTTTAGCTTACACTAAGTTCTCGGCCTTCCCTCCTTTTTATATGATACAAATTTTGCTCTACTATTTTAATTATTTGATATGCATATATCTATATTTATAATAAAATCGTAGCTGATTGGTGTCTTTACATGGGATATACATATGTATATGAGAAAAATATTATTGGTGGCATTATATTATAATATAACCGAAAACTATGATTGTTAAAATTTTTGTGTGCTTGTCTGTAATGTTGGTCAACAAAATTGCTATGAATAATAGTTTTATTGAATTAGATGAAATTTTACTTTTGAATATAAGTATCGATATTGTTTTTGAAATTATATTATTATTAGAAAAGTAGAGATTAGTAAAATAATAATAATGGAGATCAAGCAGGCGAAGCCGCAAACGAGTCTATTTTGTAATATATTGTTTCTTATAATATTATTAATACATTGTCAAAGTAATCCTTACTTTTTTCTGTAATAGTCTAATAAAAAAAACATTAAGTAACAAAATATAAATGAAAATTACATAATAAAATTATAAAACAATTAAAACGAGTGAAATATGTCTAGAACACAAAGCCGTTACTTCCAACAAATGGAAAAACTAGTTAACTACATTGCAGTATGACCTTCTTTCATGTTACGTGACGTGAGATCTGGTGTCTTTTTCACGCACTTCTTATATATATCTATCCAAGATAGACTACTTCTATTACAAAACAAATACTGACAGATACCTACTGCTAATTTGGGAATTTTATGTGTTTATACAATAAAAAACTAGAAATAATCATTTGTTAGTAGTTAAATCTTATTTATTGAAAAAAAAAAATCAAATGTAAGCTTAGTAGCGACGTCAATATTATCGATATGTTTCATAGTATATTTTTGCGATTTATTGGATTATTAATTTTTAAGCTTTTGAAACTAAACAGCATTTAGAATTTAAATATATTTTAATAAGGCAAAAAATACGCTTGTGTAGTGTTGCTAATTATTATTATAAATCAAATCAGAAAAATAGAATCAGTCAATCATTCTAAATGCAATGTCTCGAAATCTGGTGGAAAGTGGGAAACGAAATATCTTGTATCGATTAAGCGTGAAGTAAAAATTATACAAGAACTATATCTTTGAACCCTTATACATGTGTGTATAAGTATATCTAGTAGTGTATAGTAATTTTCAGGCTAGTCGTGGCGCAGGAGCAAAAAGTGTGACTGTGAACGACTGGTTTTGGGTTCAATCCACACTCGAGGAATTAAAATATTTAAATCAATATTTTCATTATTTCGCTCTATTGTCTAGGCAACGCGCGGCGTTGAGATTCCATTCAATAGGCAATACCTCCATTAATAGGTTTCGGCGGAAAATGGGGAGCGGAGTATCAGTTCCCTCTGCCTACCCTGCGTTGTGCGGACTTCAGCATGAGGCTATATATTATAGTAATTCGTGGTCAGGGGTGAAATGTCTGTGACCACAGTATAATAAAATCAAAATATACGTATAAAATAGTTTAATTTAATAATAGTAACTATATTTCGACACAACAGTCACGAACAAAGGCAGTTTGGTAATAGAATTGTTAAAACTCATAATGGATATAATCGTTCACAGTGCAACTTGGCCCGTCGCCAGTGCTGCAGCTGAAAGATGTGCTATTTAATACTTTTAACATGGACTTAATTCATAAATCCTCTTGATTACGAACCAGAAATATGTTTACTTGAAATTTCAGGATAAGTTCAATATAAGCTCTGTTTTGATAATAAATAGAAATTTATAGCACATTAATGACATTGAAGAGGCCGTAGTGGCGCAGGGTCACAAGCGTGTGACTATAACGCGGCGGTTGTGGGTTGGACTCAGAGGACTGAATTATTATTTATTAATATTTTTATTTCTTCGCCCTGGTACAAAGGCAAAAGCGTTTATTTATCGCTATATAACTTCTACAAACTTCTACAAAGTAATTCTTAAACAAAATTGTTCTTATGCATATATCTAAGCCAACGCGACGGTTGTGGGTTCGATTTTTATTTGAGAGAGTGAAGTATTTTCATTTCTGGGGAACAAAGAGACTTAACCATTAAGTACCGACGTGCGGTCGGACAAGCCCCGGTGGTTTATTATTCTTAGTTTACCCATTTCCCCACAAAATAGCAATCCTCATTTATAAGTAGCTGCATGGTCGGTGCTTACGTTGACATCGGAAAAGACAGTGTTATCATCACGCGCGTATTTGGTGAGTAATTACGTTTTGAAATTTTGAAGCGGTCTCTCAGGCTTCACGTCAGTACTATACATAAGTATTTAGTTTTATGCTTTGCTATAGTAAACGATTATTTTCATATATATTATGAACTATGGATATACTAAGTACTTGTGATAGGGACAAAATAATTGTAAGATAGATTTACAGTAAGATTTACATTTGTATAAATACATTTATTTCAAATAGTGAATGAGTGATTGGGAGCTGGCTTGCGACTAAATATTCCGTATTAAAGTTTGACAATGTTGGTGAAAATTTATTATTTTTTTTAGTCCGCATCAGAGTAAGCATACGGATACTAGTATAAATATCTCTTATACTAAAAAAACTCAACCAGAACACCTTAAAGTATCGATGGAGATTGACAATTTTTTACTGGAATTTGAATATAAATTCCTAGTAGTTTCTTATTTCTTATCTTATACATGATGCATATGTGGAAGGACAAGTTGATAGAGATAGAGCATATAAAACGAAGATTTTGAATTCTAAGGTTGTTCTGGAACTTAAAATGAGCTTAGAAAAAGTATTTGGCTCTGATAAGCTTGAAACATGTGAAGATGAAACTGAAAAAGTCAAGACACGAAAGAATTGTCGTTCGTGCCAACATACACTCAAAAGAAAGTTGATAGATAGATAGATGCTCTCCGTGCAATGATTACGTTTGGACAATGCACAAAAAAGTATGCCCTGACTGTGCTTAGAATTTGGGATGTACTTGGACTGCGGATATTTCTTTTTCAGGAGGTTTATGTTCCTACAACTATTTATTTCTTAGATATATTAGTTGTAAGTCATAAATGCTTTTTTTTTTGTTATTCTCAAATATGTATTTTTCGCGTTTTGTTTTTTAAATTGAGCAGAAAAAATCAGACTTTTTTCGAAATTCAAGCCAAATATTTTATTGTAGTGCTATTTTCAAATATTTAATAAAGAGATTTTCTATCTATACTTAATTGTAACGTATGTGAAAGTATTTTCTTTAAGCCCTTTAGGTTTCATTATTACTCAAGGAAAAATATGTAACTCATATCTTTTTTTAAAAAATCGATATAACATACGCGGCCTCTTAGGCCTCACGTCGGTACTAACGTTACAAAAAGTGCGCGTCGGCACTGACAGGTTAACACTAGGTTCCCCCTGCTTATTTCGCTATAGGCGGAATACAGCCAGAAGATGAAAAAAAATCTTTTTATTTTCTCGCTCTAGTAACAAGACAAAGCGTGGTTGAGTTCCGCCACTGAATACGCAATGTCTCGAAAATTGGGTGGTAAGTGCGGAACGGAGTGTCTTGACACTAGGTGCCCTACCAACTCTGTTATACGCAGGATGCAGAAACACAGATAATAAATTCCATATAAACTTCTTACACTTTTGCATTATATCAAAAACGTCTTACTTTCATTTGAACAAGTCATTAATATCGTGTGGCACTTCGTCCACTGCGTTACTCTTACATTGTTATACCCTTGCCCAGTTACGAGCTATCGTAAAACGTCAGTTGGAAACAGGTCTCTTTCATACAGAATTTTTATACTTTACGACCTAGCTCTCTATTAAAGCTTTCTTGAGATTTTTACGAGTTGATATTGTTTTTGTTTCTTGTTAGTTTGTCTCGATAGTGATTCTCTCCAACTAAATATAGTCAGAGAGATCCTGTCCGTTCCGGTAGAAATACTCCATTTTCCACTTAAACAACGTTTAATTAGCCATTATTTCATTACCATTTCTATTTTTTATTTCATATTATATAACAAAATAAAAGCAGAAAAAATATTGTTTGTTCCTGTTTTAGTTATAATTGTGTAACGAAATCAAACACGTCGAGGCTTTTACAGAGCTTATATTTCTTCCAGAGTAAAATACTATTAAGCTTGTACAATGTCCATCTTAAATTCTAATACAATATGTTATTCTAGAGGACCTCCTTCTACTTCCGCTCCAAGTCTAAAAGTGTATCTCGAAATTTCCTACCACATAAAGCGTCATTTTTTAATGTTCTCTGGTGACAGTTCTATAAACTTATATTACTTCTTTTTAAAAAATATTTTTTTATTAAACAAAGAGGTTGATTTACATTTTTATAATAAATTATTGCGAATATTAAAACTAATAAATATAAAATCATTACAATTGTTATATATATAATATATATACGGTCTGCACTATTTTATTCTTAGTATGTACTGTGGCTTTCCTTACTTACTAAGAATAAAATAGTGTACCTTCCTATTTAGTTAAGACGAATAAAAGAGAATCAAACTCAACGACAAATCACTTTCCTTAAATATGAATTCACACAAAAGCACATTTCTCGTTCAGAATTTTTCTTGAGTAAGCGTTTTTGTTTCAAGGCGAATATTGCCGTAGACGTGACGCAGAAATACACTTTTAAAGTGATTTTAGAGCACACTCAATCTCAATATAATAGTTCTTCAGGATATTTGAAAATTTACTATTGGAAAATATTTGAAAATTTGCTATGTATGTAAGTGTTTACTGTATTGTACAAATTGTTTTCATTGTATATACAGATAGATTAATATTTAATAACTGAATTTATATTTATTTTTTGGTTTTGACACAGGGACAACAAGGTGATCCTATAAAGGTTATTTTTTTCCTTCTGAGATACGGAACCTTAAAAAAGAAATCAAAGAAAAAAAAACACTTAGTGATGTGTCACTAGATTCTCAGTGTCTATAAAAAAAATGATCGTACACATTTACGATTTGTTGTTACAATAAATAGTATACGCATCAACCCATCTCCCTTAACTTAAGTATCGCGCTATCAATTTGGACCGATTTAGAGGTACTTTCACCTTATTATCGCTGGAAAGCTTACCCCTGAGAGATAGTAAGAAGGAGCCAAAGAAACTTTCGATAAAAAACACTTTATGTTCTCTATCTGGAGATAAGATTTTTTATTCCCATTACAAGAGAAGTTATATAATGTTAGGCATGATTTGAGAAGCACAGATTATTATTTACGTAAAATAAAAGTATATGCAAACGGAAATGAAGAAACGAAGACTTAGGCTTATATAATAAACACACCGGGGTTCAATGTTGACTCGGATAATGATTGTATATAAATAATTTGTATCATCTCTTCATTCATATGATAAAGTGTGGCGTTGAGTTCCGCCACTGATAAATTAAATATATACTAACTATCATTTTATAGTACTTCTACTTGATGCAATAAAAAAATATAATTTTATAAATTATATTATTGTTTAATATATTATATTTAGACTAATTTGATCTTTTGTAAAAATAAAAATAAATAAATAAATTAGCTTCACGCTGTATCCCGCACACAGCAGGGTAGGCAGAGGGAACCTAGTGTTAAGACACTCCGTTCCCCACTTTCTGCCGAATTCTGGAGGCATTGCGTGTTGAGTGGCAGAACTCAACGCCGCGCTTAACCTCGACACCAGAGCGAAGAAATGGAAATATAAATTTAAGTAAATATTTCATCTCCTCGAGTGGGGATCGAACCCACAACCAGTCGGTTTTGCAGTCACACCTCGTGCCGCTGCGCCACGACCGGCCTCAATCTTTTGATCTTTTATTTCGGTGATTATTATAATAGATATACACAATATTATATATGCACGTTTATTAAAAGCATGATTTAAGTCAATATCAAGGTAATTTCGAAATCATGAACTAAAGTTGACCTATAAAATAAGATTAAAAATGCTAGTAGCTCTTCTCTTAAAGTGCATCAAGCTTTATGGCTAAGTTTCTAGTGAACTAAATTTTCATATCTTAACGATTTGCTTTTTTTCTTTGTTTGTTGAGAAAAAAAAAAAAAAAAAAAACGCAATGCCTCCAGAATTCGGCAGAAAGTGGGGAACGGAGTGTCTTAACACTAGGTTCCCTCTGCCTACCCTGCTGTGTGCGGGATACAGCGTGAAGCTGATTTTTGTTTGTTGAGGATTCTTAAAATAAACTTGAAAATAAAGTAAATTATGCCAATAACTGTAATATTAGAGCAGTCGTGGCGCAGGGGCACACGAGTGTGTCTGCAAACGCGACTGGCTGTGGATTCGATTCCCGTTCGAGGAAATTAAACATTCAATATTTTTATTTCTTTGCTCTGATGTCGATGCAAAACTTGGTGTTGAGTTTTACCTCTGAACACGCAATGCCTGCAGAATCCGGCGGAAAGTGGGTAACGGAGGTTCCCAGATTCCCACTGCTATATGCGGGATACAGCATAAAACTGAAAAAAATATATCGATGGGTCCTAAGTATATGGGCCAAACTAACATTTTGGCAATTTTGACTTTTTTATGCCAAACGCATTCTATCGATATAGTTTATCAGGTCAGCTATTAAAAAATAGAAATTTCTGCATAGAAATAGGACTTTTTGTTAGAATATAACGGCCTATCTAACACTCATTTAAGCGTATAAGGGCCAAATAGTCATTTAAGACTTCTACGCGGGGAATTTCCACACATTTATTTATGTTTGGGGCCAATCAGCCAGATTGATACTTATACGCTAAACAAAGCAATGGTTGCACTGTGTTGACTGAAAAAGTTTAGTATTGTTTTTATTACGTTCGTCATTAGATAGATAACAAAAAACGTCTCTTTTTCACCAATTATGAGATAGAACGGCCAAAGTGGTAAATTGGCCCATGTACGTGTTTTATTGAAAAAAAATATACTTAGGCTCTAAAATATTTTTTCACTTTTGAGTTATTGGGGCGTTATTTTTAATTAATAATTGCCCAGATTATGTACTATACTTTTCTTACTGTCCCATTTGCTATTTAAAGCCAGAAATAAGCTTCATAATTGCATTTTAAGTTTGATTTAAGATTTCGGAGTGACTCTACTAAGACAATCAAAATTATACATCAGAAAATTAATCTATTAACATGCTTATTTCTAATAATAATCATTAATCAAGTAATATATCTACTGCCGTAAGTTTCAGGAAAAAAACTTACTAAGAAACGTGACAGTGGATTAATGAATAGATTCAAAACTAATAAGACTTAAAATTACAGAGAAAGCATATATGTAATAAGAAATAGGAAAAATTTTGGTAAATTGTTAGAGCTCATTTACGTTAAATATATTGTATTTGAATAACTTGATGAAGACACGAGGCGTGGTACACTTCATAAGTTTTAGATCGTTGGTCATTATTCTGAGCAATATGGATTTATTGACAACTGTGTCTTGGTGAAGGAGCATAACCATGTGTCTGTGAACGCGACAGGTTTGGGTTCTATTCTCCTCCGAGGAAATAAAATATTTTCACTTCTTCGCTCGAGGAAAATTGCGATGTTTGACATGATTGATGATTCAACGCACAATGCCTACAGAATTCGGCGGGAAGTGGAGAGCAGAGCGCCCTAGCACTAAGCTCCCTCTGCCTATCCTGCTTTATACGGAATGCAAAATAAAGCTAAGAAAAAATTAAATATAAGTAGTATAATAGTTATAAAAAATAACTATTACAAAGGATGATGATGAACTAATTTACACGAAACAATTTATTCATGTATATTATTTGTATCATATTATAATAGACATGTATAATTTGTTTCTTACGTATAATTAAATCGAAATACAGACTACTGGATGCAAGAAGATACTTATTAATATCATTAGCTGTGGGCTAAAAATAATAAATTCTTCAATCAGTAAACCTATAATAGTCTAATTCAGTTCAAAATCAAACGAAATAGTCAGCGATATAATTAAACTAAACACTGAAGAAAAGTGTAACGATTTCAGATTTTGATCCAAAGCTTAACTGAAGTGGACAAAATCGAAGCAAGATTTTATGAATGTAAGCGATAAGCATCTTATTTTAACATAATTAAAAACATTATTTTCTTAACACAGGCTATACTCGAAAAGAAGGCCACCTCGTGTGCCACCATTTAGAGAACTTCAAAATATAGCTTCTAGATTCGATGACCTTAAACAAAACGGAGTTGTTATAGCTAGCTATACTACAATTAGATACAAAATTTATGACATTAAAGAGATTCTATTTTAATTCAAAATAAAAATTCCCGGCTTATTCAGGTTAAAAACTCAGCGGGACATATGTACAACTCAACAAACATACAAAATGTTTGTTTGGTTTTGCTATCAGTTGAAAATTATAGAGGGACTTAATACAAAATATTTACGTTTTATAATATAAAAAGATTTGTATTGAAAGTCACATTAAAATCTTAGATCAACCAGTACGAACAAGAAAACAATTTGGAGAAATGGTTATTGCTGTTATAACCAGGTGTTACCGATAAAATTTTGTAAGAAGAAGGACTTCCGTCATTTATGTTGAAAATTATTAAACCACTAGATTATAACAACTTATTAACCAGTCGCGGTGCAGCGGCACGAGGTGTGACTGTAAAACCGACTGGTTGTGGGTTCGATCCACACTCGAGGAGATGAAATATTTATTTAAATTTATATTTCCATTTCTTCGCTCTGGTGTCGAGGTTAAGTGCGGCGTTGAATTCTGCCACTCAACACGCAATGTCTCCAGAATTCGGCAGAAAGTGGGGAACGGAGTGTCTTAACACTAGGTTCCCTCTCCCTACCCTGCTGGGTGCGGGATACAGCGTGAAGCTGATATAAAAATTAACTAATAAAAAACTTTAATCGCCTCTAATTATATCGTGTCAAATAAGACAATAAGTAATTTTATCTCTTTATTTTTTGATTGATGTTATACAGACTTTATTTTTTGTCTGTCCACGTCAATACTTTTTTTTTATTAAAGCTAAATTTTTACTAAATTGAATAGTTAGATCTTACTAAAATTCAACATTCAATTAAGCTTTTCTTTAAGAAATACAATATATTCATATAGAGGACCTAATAATAATCATTTTTGGGGCTGATTATTTTTTAAAACAATGTGTAAACGCGATTTTTTTTCTATTACTTAAATGATCTAAGTGAAAACTCAGTTATCATGTTACCAAATCGTATAACGTATAAGTCTCTATGTGACATAGTTACCACAATACCTAACTTACTATCATTCGTTATAATCAGTTGTTACCTTAGTCTCATTATTAATCAGTTTTATAAGTAAAATATGAAAAAAATATTATATTTTGTTACTTAGCATTATACGCGTAAAACAGCCAATGTGGTACATTGGCCTTTTTAGAGTGTTTTTAGATAAGAATAAATATAACAAAAACTAACGTATAAGGGCCATTGTGCAGTAAAAACAAAACTAGGATAAATATAAATAAAATACTACGGTATATATAAAGAGGATAGTTGTCTTAGCTGATAAGCAAAGTTTCGTTTTCTTCGGATGTACCAACATAAAATTATAGCAAATTTAAACTTTGGAAGCCTCTCCTGTAAAGTTGTGATTTCGCACTTTGACCCTTATACTTAGGAGCCATCGATATGCATATATTAGCTCAACGCATCTGTTAGTTAGACCTTAACATACTTAGAATCATATCAGTCATAATTTTCTTCCACATGCATCTAGTTAGATCAACAAACGAGATTTCCTTTTTAATGAAGTAATGTATGGGAAAAGTAGGTCATGTTAATTTTTATAATCAAATTGACATTTGTAGCAAGCAGCATTCTATATTCTGTGGAAACTTTTCATTTGTGGAATATGCTATACTATGTTATCTTAAAATGTTTTTTTTTGTTTCAGAAAATTATCAAATTAAAACTTTTTTTCTTAAATTTAGGCATTTTTTCGTATACAGACAGAGAGTTATTAATAGACCCTCTGTTAGTCTCCGTATCAGTCGGTTTACTTTCTGTTTCAGTAACATTGGGTTCAATAATACTTATATAGATCAAAGTGGTATCTATGTAATAAAAATAAAATGAATTGAAGATACTTATTTCTCTGAAATGGAAATTTAACTCACTATCGTCGTGTTTACAGTGAGATGCTGTTGCACTACACCACGAAAGCTCAATAGTTCATGATATCAAAATGTAGGTATTTTAACACAAAAATATATAATATACATTTTACTTAATGTGTAGTTTTCTTACAAACTTTTAAATATAAAAGTAATTTAAAAAGATTTTGCAGCAGCACGGCCACAGTGTTAATGTTTTATAGTTCTGCACTGTGGGCAGTTAGCCAAAGCCACTAGGACCGCTTTATAGGTAGTCGGAATATTTAACTATATTAAACATTTTCAGAGGAAACTCTCGTGTTATGCGTTATTTAAGCATATAAATTAAATATTTAATTTTAGAATTTTATTACGTTTTCATTAATTTGTGTACCTTGATTTACATATTGCAGTGATGTAAAAATTATGAACGGTGGCAAAAATTATGACTTCTCTCTGGGTCCTATATGTGGCAGGTTAGGTAGGCCGACCTAGTGTTAAGACATTCCGTGCCCTACTTTTCTCCTATCTTTTGAGACATTGCGTTTTGATTGGCAGAACATAACGCCACGCTACGTCGCTTTATCTTGATACAAAAATTATATCGTAGTTAAATAAAAACGAACAAAGCTGCGTACGGGTCGCTTGTTATTCAATATTAACATGTCACAGTAAAAGTGTCTGCTGCAATAAAAAAAAATATTCAATTCGTGGACCGATTTGAATATCTTTTTTCTCTTTCGAGAAATACGTTACTTCATGCCACTTTACGTTCATAACCAAAAAGCTGATTCTAGTAATAAAATATTTCTATTCAATTAGGATTCCCGGATGTATGTATGTACGTACGTGTACGTACATACCTCCTCAACCGTTTAATTAACCTGAATTTGAAACACCGCGGTTGACCGCAATTACCACGAGTGCGTACAGCTAGTGTATCGTGCCCTCTCTTCAAACGTACTACTGACTGAGCGTGAGTAGATGTTTCATAGCGTTTTGTAAATCCGATAGGCGTGAAAATACCAATCAATTATTGCCGCTAGTTGTTGAGTGTATTGAGCTTTGTAGTTCTGATGATAAATTAAAAAAAAACTGTTTTACGCTGTATCATGCATACAGCAGGGTAGACAGGGGGAACATTGTTAGGACACCCTGTTCCCCACTTTTCGTCGAATTTTTCGAGGCGCTGTGTATTGAGTGGCTACATGTGGAATACAACGTATCTACAGTCACAGGCGTGTGCCCCAGTGCCACTACTGGCCTCTAACAATAAACAATTATAAATAGACACTAACATCGATATCACCCTACACCTTCTTCTCCAAGTTATTAATAACTTAACATATAATTCCAACCCCAGTATAAAATTAGTAATCATATAATAATTAGATTATCATAGACGTGACCAAGCGAGTAACAAAGCGTTCGATCCTTTGCGAGACAATCGGATTACTTTCGCGGCTTTGAACAGTGACCTCGATTCCCCTGTAACCTAACCCACACTCAACGACATGACATGCAACTTAAAGTAATTTTATATGGATGGAGTGTAAAGCATGTTATAAAACTTAGATGTATTTAGTGGGGTCAATAGAACTAGATAGCTTGTAACATTACGTGTACACAAATACCTATTATAAATTTATATCCTATTGCCTGGATCGACTTAAAATACACTGATTGAACAAAGACTGATTGAGGATGTCGTGGCGCAAAGACCCTAGGTTCCCGGGTTCCCACTGTTTACCCCGCTATGCGGGATGCGGGCGGCAGCGTGAAGCTAAAAAAGATCAAACAAATTGGGGTCATCATTGGGCTAGTGTTTAACTGTAAATGCGATGGGTGTGGGTTCAATCCCCACTCGGAAGAATCAAGATTATTTCCAATTCCCCCGAAGTGCGCCATTGAAGCCTATTAATCCACTTGCAATGTCTGAAATTCGTGCGAAAAGCGGACAGCGGAATGTCTTGACGCTAAAATTTCTATGCCTGCTCTGATATGAGAGAAAAGCGTAAAGCAGCAAAAAATATATAGTAATAATCTAGGTCACGACGTTTTCTATGTTTCATTTAGTTACATATCAAATCTACTTGGTGACGTTAGATATCGTTAACTAACCAAACCATGAATACAAGTAACCACACAAAATACAAATCCATATTTTCTAAGTGAAATAAGACATACAATAATTGCGCTTTGCTGATTTTTTTTTATTTTTCATAATTTTTCTATTTCGGCTTATTGTTTATTCGTAGTCGTTATTTGTGACCTGATGGAGGAGCTGAGACGAAACGCCTTAAGAACATCCTGATTTAATTCTTGCCTTTACCTAATTATTATTGACACTAAAGCTGCATATTTGGCTGTACACAATGCAGTGTTGGTACCGATGCTGTTATACGACAGCGAAACATGGATATTACAGAGAACATGGATATAACACAGAATGGCAGGTAGTAGCGAGGATGTCACTGTGAGGCACTTTGGGCACGTCGAACGAATAAGTGATGAAAGAATGCCAAAAGAGATTTATGACGGAAAAGTGAGCGGTAAAAGAGGTAGGGGGAAACCTCAGTTGACCTTCGAAAAAACAATATCGAAGAAAGTGGAGGAATGGTCAAGTCAGAGATCCGTAGCGTTTGGTACTCCGTTCTCTCTGCGTTGCGTGAAGCTATTATAGTTTAGTTGTTTTTTCTAAAACGAATTCTCCATCTTAGGTTAATTTTGTCCACCTTCAAAAAACGCTAATTTAGGACAAAAAATATTCCAAATTATGCAACTGTTTCCGAATACGGTATTCGCCTATAAATAGGATAAAGGGAATAATTTATGATAATCTTAACGACCACTATTTACATATCCGAGATGTTCAGTCGAGGGAGATTATGTAAATCAACCGAGAGAGAATGCTTCTTGAAATTGAAAATCTTACTAACATTTATAATTTTTCAATAGACTTTAAATTAAAAAGTAGAGGTTGAAAACGTCAAATTGCAATTTTTACGTCTTTTAACTTTATTTAATTATAATAATAATGTTTTTTGTAACATTATTATAATATGAACTAATTGATTATAATAAACTTATTATAACTGGAAGAGATGACTTCGAAACATGTCTGAACGGTTTCAGAAGGATGGTTCAGTAGATATATTGTTCATTTCTTGCTTGTTGATGTGACTAAGCGCAGTATTGGATTCTACAAACCAATAAACAAGTTAAAAGTTTATTTGTGGCTTCACGCTATATTGCGCACATAGCAGTGTAGGCGGAAGGAACCTGGGAAACTAGTGTAAAGAAACTCCTTTCCAATTATGATAGTTCCGTTGCTCATTCAGCGAAGAAAATAATATATTTAATATTTCATTCCCCCTAGTCGGAATCAAACTCACATCCGTCTCAATTACAGTCCGTGCTTGTGCTCCTGCGCCACGATGGCCTCAAATTATCATCTACATTATGAAGAAGTATAATTGTGAAACTATTGTGGCACATAGGAGCAATGTTTAATTATAAACGTGATAAGTTCGAGTTCGTTTTCCACTCAGGACAATCAATTATTTCATTTCCCGGTCCTTGCTTGTGTGCGTGCGACATTGACCTCTATTTAACACTTATGTTTGACCGGAAACTGAAAAAGAAAATATCTCTGCCTACTATACGATATAAAGAGCAAAAAATGCGTTAACAGAAATATAGATAGTTTTATATCTTTGTTCTAGTGACAAAAACTAAAATAAATAAAAAAAGAATTTAAAAAATTGCTTCATACATGGTTAATAGTTTGAAATCTCTTGAAAATGTAATACAATCATACTTGCACCGCAATAACAGCAGTGGAAGTCTAACTTTAAATTGTTCCTCCGAGACTACATATATCGTAATGGATATTAAAATTTAAACAACCACACAAGATTATTTAGAACTGAAATTTTACATGCTTTAGTTTATTTTCTGTGTGCAGAATTATTTCATAGTTTGTACATAGTTAAAAATAGATCAGCTTCACGTTGTATCCCTCACATAGCAGGGTAGGCAGAGGGAACCTAGTTTAAGACACTGCGTTTGCCACTTTCCACCGAGTTTACAAGTCTGAAAGCATTTCCGTGTGTGTGTTGAGCGGCGGAACTCAACGCCGCGCTTTGCCTCGACACCAGACCGAAGAAATAAAAATATACATTTTATTAATTGTTTCATTTCCTCGAGTGCTGCACTTTGTGCCTTTATAATACCTACCTGTATATATATATATATATATATATATATATATATATATATATATATATATATATATATATATATATATATATATATTATAAATTCCGTTTTATAAACGTTAATAATTACTATTTGAGGTAAATTAATGAAATTCTAAAACCTGTAAAAGGTTTACACTTTGAAACGGAATTTTAATAAACGTGCCAAATTTCATACATGTAGTTTACGAGTTGTGAGGGACTCAAAAATAGCTCGAAATGGATCCTGTACTACTATTTACGGTGCATTGCATTTTTTTTATTTGGATTTCAACACTGTTGCATTTCTAGATTATATTGCCAGCAATTACAAGCAACTGCCCCCGAATGACACAATTCCACTGCTTTTATAGTCTCTTTCACCTACATCTACCTTCTTTTACACGAGTTCGCTAACAATATATTAAATTAATAAATGTGTATACCATCCGTGTAATTACGAAGCGTTCTTGAAATGGAGCAATTTTGGTGCTTTTATAACTTAATTGTTATTATACGGCGTATAATTTTATTATCGAATATATCTAAGGCATTAATTGTATTTTAATTATATCTTATTATATTTTAGGTATAATAATTTAACTTAGAACATACATATTGTGGCGCAGTGGAACAGTGGGAAATTATTCATATTTATTTAAAAAAAAAACCGGCCAAATGTGAGTCGGACTCGCATACCGAGGCTTCTGCACCCGAATTCTTGATTGTATGGCAGCGTTATTACAATTTGACGCAAATAAATTTAAATTTGCAAATGTACACACTCATTTTGTATAAAATAAACTACAATTATAAGTTTGTCATTATATTTTCTATGAAATAACTATATTCTTTTGTGCTATAAGACGTTACTTCGTACCAAATTTCAAGATTATCACCGGGACGGGACGGGAAGTACCCTGTAGGTTTTGCCAGATCCTTCGCAAGTTTCATAAATTTGGGAAACTTACGACATTAGTGACTGTATCTTTTAATTGCGTTGGCTTAAAAGTTTATTTTTTTGTTTGGTTTTTCACAGCTTCACAAGTAATCAATAAGGAACGATATTATTCAGAGTTTATCAAATTTAAGATTAATCTACCAAAAGCACACATTATATAGGATGGGCGGACATTGAAAAATTAAAAACCATTAAAAATTTACTTATTTTGAGAAAGTGTTATAGTATTACATTCTGGACCTCATAAGGATACTCCGTTCCCCACAAATTTTTTCAATTTAGTAACGAGGCAAAGCGCGGCGTTATGTTCCGCCATTCGAGACGCAATGTTTCGAAAAATCGAGATTTCGATACGAAAGTGTTTAATAGGAATGGAGTGCCTCAATACTAAGTTCCCATGTGCCCTCTGCCTACCCTGCTGCTGTTTTACTTATAGTAAAAAGAAGTAAATGTAAAAATGTTAATTGCTGGAAATATAAAAACTAACTAAATACTGCTCAGTATTCTCTATTTAAATACAGAGAAATGAATATTTGAATTGCAACACCCGAGTCCAGTCTCGCATCGTTGAACATTAATTTATTCCCTCTGGCCATCCCTATGCAATATTACACTACCCAAACACCAAATGAATGTTTTATAATGAAATACTTTAAAATATACATTTATCATACTATTATAAATGTTAATGTAAGTTTGTTTGGTATGCTTCCACGCCAAAACTACTCAACCGATTGTCACGAAACTTTGTATATTCTTAAACATATTTATAAAAGACATAGGACACCTATTAATATAAAAATTCATTTAAGCGAGCGGAGCCGCGTTTAAGTTTCTAGTTTTAAAATATATTATATATTATTTTAAAATTGTTTTATTGTTTGATTTTCATGCAATTAACTCATTTTGAGAAAGGAAAAATTGAAGTCTTTATATAATAACATCACTATTACGGCCATCGACGATCAAGTCCATTTATCTCGACATCGCGTTCAGGTATCAATTTGAAATTTAAAAAATTATTCACGTCTACGATAGTCCCTTGAAACACAGAAAAAATCAAAATTCTAAGTCATTGCCATTAAAAAATCTAATCTCATATTTGTCAATGTATCGCATTTTGTTGGAAATTTACCGCAAATGCTATAGTGTACTTACTGTGTACCAACAGTTATCAAATTTGGCACAAAGAACTTACTATACAAGTGAAGGGAAAATTCAGAAAAGCGAAAATCTGTAGGTTTACTGCATACAAAGAAATTATTACAAACTTTATTGGGCGCATCAAATGAATCAAAACCTAAAGGGTATTTCCCGTAGAACTATAATTATGAAATTAAAAATATATTTTTATAATTTGTAATTCCAGCTGAACTGCAATTCTGAAAACACTCTCGATGGGAGAAGGTGGTGGGACTTTGGTAATTTAGATATAGAGTAAGACCGACTTTCTTATAAATGTTCGGGTTAAGTTGTAATATATAGACGCTTGACGCTAAGTTTTTGGGCTAGTCTACCTAACACAGAAGAAACGGAAGAAGTATATTATAGAAAATATGGTTCCGTGGTAAAGCAAAGCGAGTATCGTATTGCATATTGGAAAAGAGCAAATATTTGAATGGCAACACTCTACAGAGACTCTCGTATCGCTGAACATTAATTTATTCCCTCTGGGCATCACAATGCAATATTTCCCAAGCCAGGCACCGAATAAATATTTTATTAAAGTTGATTTTGCAAAACAAAATGTTGTTGGGGATTTAAAGCTTTTAAAAAAGACGGATGTCAGTTGTAATAGCATTTTAAGCTTGCTATTTCGTGAGTTTTGTACAATATTTTTTTTTAATTTCACGCTTTCTCTCGCATAACTATAGAATAGGCAAAGAGAATATAGTGTCAAGACACTCAGTTTTCCATTTTCCGCTCACATTCGAAAAAGTGTTGAGTGGCGAAAATTCAAATAATGTGAAAATTTATAGAAAACAGACATCATTTGTGAGTGGTATTATAGCTTTCTGTAACTATCTTCAACTTTTTTAACATTTTTGATATCTGCCAATTAGGTCAATGTAAAAATCGATGTAGAAAGAATCGAGTTGCTCCCTACAATGTTTGTTAGTCGCTGATCTTAATAAGTCGTACCTAAACTAAAATAAATAAAAGAACGCTTAACGCTAATGACGATTTAAAAATTAATTAAAAACATAACTAAATATATGATTCTATCATACATTATGCGTAATTACACGTTCAGATCAGCGAGTGGATCATTCGCTTTTTCTTGTTTTTTTTTACCCAACTTAATAAATAGCCAGAGGCCTCTGAGGCCAGTCGTGGCGCAGCGGCACGAGGTCTGACTTTACAGTCACCGACAATCTGGACGACGACTGGTTGTAGGTTCGATCCCCACTCGAGGAGATGAAATATTTGCTTAAATTTATATTTCCATTTCTTCGCTCTGGCGTCGAGGTTAAGCGCGGCGTTGAATTCTGCCACTGAACACGCAATGCCTCCAGAATTGGGAGAAAGTGGGGAACGGAGTGTCTTAACACTAGGTTCCCTCTGCCTACCCTGCTGTGTGCGGGATACAGCGTGAAGCTGATTTTTTTTAAAATAAATAACAATATATTTTTTATTGAATCAAATTACTTATTTTATCAAATCAAAATGTTCTACTCCACATTCCCTAGCTCGGTAGCCAGAACAGAACATTGCGTAGAACAGTGAGAGAACATTCACTACGGTATCTGCATACCTCTTTCGCTTTATCCACTATCAATATATCTTTTTATGCCTTTTATGCCCTCCGGGGAGTCCTCGTGCTTTTCACGTGACCTTCCTGTGGTATCATCAATAATGTGTTTTGAAAGGTCAACCGAGATCTCCGTCTGCCTCTCCTATCACTTTTCCTTCAAAAATCTTTTTTGCCATTTTTTCCTCTTTTATTCGTTCGACGTGCCCAAACCACCTGAGCACGGTCTTTTTCATTATCACCTTGATATCCTCGCTAGTACCTGCTGTTCTATATATCTCTCCATTGCATATTTGATCAGCTAAACTGACCGCATATTCTACCAAGAGATCCCAACTCCACAGTATTCATCCTTCTTTCATTTTTCTTCTGTAATACCCACTTTTCGTAGCCGTATAATAACGTCAGTATCAACAATGCATTGGGCTGACGTTTCGCCGTCTCATCAATGCAACTAAGACACCGTCAACTATGTCACCGACAGCAGTATGCCTTTCCACGTTCATATCGTATCTTTCGTCTCTACTAAATATAATTCTCAGATATACCACTTTTATTTATTCGTTCATAGTTAATATCTAACCTTATACACTGATCTTGCATGCCATCCTTAATTCATTTCTTTTAAATACCAAAACATTTGTAATTGTAGGCTAAATTAGCTTGTAATATTTGTCGAATAACATACATTTTACCGCTCTGATTATACAACAAGGGTTCCTAGTGAAAATGTTTTCTTTAACATATTTTAAAAGGGTTACTGTCTGAGAGTAATGTGAAGTGTCAGCCAGTATATTAAAAGTAGCATGCTCAAAAAAAAAGTGTACGATATGAGGAATTTAAATAGAAAAATTCCAAACTGAGCAGCGGAAAACAATGGGGAACGCTAGCTCGTCCTATTTTTTACTTTTATAAAAGCTTTCCTTAGAAATGAGATGAATGTAGATTCCGTGGCTGCAATTCCAACTAAAGTCAGCAAAAGGTGCTAATTTGTTTTTGTTAATTACATCAATTTGCATAATTACGCCACTTAGTTAATAACTGCTGCTGTTTCAAAAATTTAATTAATTTTAAAGCGGCAATTAAAATGTTTATTTTATTACATTGTGTTGTATTCCGCATACAGCAAAAACACTTCATATCTCACTTTTTCCGAATTTTTGAGGCATTACCTGTTGAATTGCGAAATTCAACGCCGTGCTTTATCTTGTTTGTTACCAGAGCGTAAAAATGAAAATATTAATAAATAATAATTAATACCCCTGAATGGAAATCCGAACCACAACCGTAGCATTTTCTACCACACTAGGCTTTAGCCACTGCGCCACGACAAAAAAATGGGCATCATTCTTCGGATCTTATTATATACACAGTGACTCTAAACGATAATTTACCGCATAAAGAATACTTAACAATGGTATTCTTTATACAAAGTATATCATCACTACAATTGACTATGGATTCTTTCTTCTTTTACTAGCACTAAAAATGTAAAAAAGTCAATAGATATTTTTTAACATTTTTAAAGTGTTATTCCACACTTAGGATAGAACTTTTTCTAAATAAGTAACTCAATAGATTCCAATACAAATGCCTATGGATTATTGATGAAGTCTTACCCCCATCGATTCACTACAGATGAAATGTGTAAATCCGCCATTTCCGTTACCTAACATTGTCCCTCTCAACAGGCACGCTCGGAATGCCATAAACTAAGAATTGAACTGAACATTGTACCTGCAGATGTAAGTAAAATGTTACGGCTGTCTACCCACCCCTTATAGTCTTAGCTATCTGATTTAGTGACCCTTCTCTCTCGAGGCAGGCATAATTGTTCAATAGTTTCTTTAAATTTACCTTCTCCCAATATCCAACTAACCCATTATTTATATTATACATAGATCTTATACATATTATACATATATTGTATTTATCCAACAATAAATATTATTTATAAAGTTCCAAGCTTTGGAAATTCAACTTTCAGCTAATTTTAACGAATTGCTAAACTTATTACAAGTTAAATTGAAACTCAGATCCTGCCTATTTGGTTTCGTTCAAAATTTTAAACTTTATATTTGAGACAAAATCTTAAAGGCGCAGTTGGTGATGTATTTTTAAAGTTTTGCAATGACTTTTTTTGATTTACAATTACGATTGTATTATTTATTCAAATGATTGAAGTTAAATTTATTAAAATTTAATTGAATTTATAATCTACTAGCGTCCCAATTGCGGCTTCGCCTGCAAAATCACGAAAGTATACGTGTTTTTATATATACGAGTATGTATATCTGTAATGTATTTATGAAGACTATTAATATGAAAGTTTTAGTGCTTTGGGTAACCCACTTATCGTAACTTCTATATTGTTTTGGAAATAAAAAAGTATAACTTAAGACACATTATAATAAGACCCTTCCGTCCCTCAATTACCAGAAGAAAGAATTAAATACAATCTAGAAGCTGCGTGTTAAGTGGCAAAACTTAACGCCACGCTTTGCATTGTTACCAGGGCGAGGAAATGAAAACAATTAATATTTCATTTTCTCGAGTGGGAATTGAACTCACAACCGTCACACGTTTGTTTGTGCCCCTGCACCGCAACTGGCCTTTACATAAAAAAATAAATTAAGTCACACCTTGTGCCCCTGCGCCACGACTACCCTTTTTTTAAAAAAAAAATACTTAACTATTACCTAATCAAGAAATTTAAAAATTTAACTAATCTACGACCCAAATAAGCGAAGACCAAACAAAAATATGAATTAATAATAAATAGCAAAAGAATCTTTTAAGCATCAGTAATGTTTCGAAAATGTTTGAAAATTGACACAACTTTTGGTGTCATTTTGTGACCAAGTCGCCTCTACAAGCCGCGGGGCTCGTAATCTATAATAAGTCGATATTTAAATCTATGATATCTCCTAAAGTATTTATTATGTTGATGTACTGTAAAGTACAATTTTGATCTAGATAAAATGTCAAAGGCGACTATTATTTTCATATTTGTATATATTTTTTAGCTTTACGCTGTATCCCTAACAGGGTTGCTAGAGAGAACCGAGTGCCAAGCGCTACCATGTAATTCCCTTCATACTTTTTTTTGCCATTCTTTCATCACTCATTCGTTCAATGTACCCAAATTGCCTCAGCGTGTTATTTTTCATCTTCACCGTGACGTCCTCGCTAATAGCTACCATTCTATGTATCCCTACATATCCTACGAAGGGATCGTATGTTCATAAAATTAATAATTTTTAAATTTTTCTTCTGTTATACTTCCGTCTCGCTGCAGTAAAATAGCGTCAGTACCAACACTGCATTGTGTACAACCCAACGTGCCGCTGTGCTGACGTTTCTACTTCTTACCTACTTATCAATGCAGCTAAAGCTCAGTTAACTTTGTTACCGGCACCATTCATCTTTATTAAACATACTTCCCAGAAATATCGCTTCATTCACTTGTTCTAATATCTTAGAACATCCTTGACATGCTTAATGGAGCTGAGGATACTGGCGCACATCAAGAATATTCTTGTTATATCCAGCTTTAAGCGAACTATAACCAGTCTCGGGGTGGTCGCCTGGTGTTCTACCGCAATTTTAGTCTCAGTTACATAAACAACATTCAGATCTCAGTCATCACATCTAATAATTCATCATCTGTTTCATCCTTCTCTGTCATTCTAAGTAACTGTTTGTAGCGCTGTTCTCCATTTCCCGCCGTTCCGGTCGTTATTTTTTTGATTTAATTGTATATTTGTCTTGATATGGATTAATAACAAATTATAGAAAGAATATTAACAATAACCTGATAAATTTTAATAAAAATATTAAAATGAGTTGATCCCATTTTAATATTTTTCTTAAGTCGTTAACATATAATATCTCAAACTCTTTAGACTCTTCAGTTTTAAAGGACAATGTTTCCATAGAACTTAGTTTTTATGTATCTCATAAGGTTGAGCAGATGCATCGAATGTAACCGTTCAGAAAGCTCATTTCTTGCGACCTTTACATGAAACGATGAAATTCGTGTTTTTTAAAAAAGAAAACGAAAGAAGGAACCACGTAGCTTACGTTTATTCCAAGACTCTCAAGTATGTATATATAATATTTTATCACAATCGGTTCAGGGGCTTGCGCTGATGAATGATAACCTGGATGAAAGTAATTCTGTCTGATAGAGAGTTATTTTCGCATTTATAGTAGTATGGATTCTTCACAACTTTTTTGTTTTGCACATTAAGTTAAACTTCATTGTACAGTACGTTAAAAGTGGTATTTGTAGGTGACTACAAAATAGATTAGATTTCAATTGATTTTCCTGAGATTGTAATGAAAAAGATATATTTGTTCAGATTGGAATTTTTAAATTCGTAAAATCTTTTGAATGGAATGTCCGATGTTAATTAAATTAAAAAACTAAAATTATTTATTTGGATAATAATTCTTATAATATCAGAGCATATTATCCATAACATGCTCTGATTATAGTCGGCATTTCTATCTCATATTGAACTACAAAAAAGTAATTGTCAAATAATAGTAGGACATATGAAGTTTTTTTGTAGATATGGATATGTCTTTTAATTTTGTAGAACATTTTTTGTTCCATCTTCAACAGTTTCTGCAGCGTACAGGATGAAAGACATTATCCCTACTTTTTTTACACCTTTTGTTACATTATAAGATATTAACAGGATCCTTAAATTGTTATAGAAATAAATATAGCCTATGTTACTCAGTGATAATGAAGCATTTTAATGGTGAAAGATTTTTAAAATCAGTTCAGTTATTTTTATGTTTATCCACTACAAACACACACATACAAATATTATCTCACATTTTTAAACATTTTTGAAGTGTCATTCCACATTTAGGAAAGAAAAATCTCTTTATATAATATAATATATAATAGTATAGAATAGAATGTAAAAATCTTGACTTTTTTTATAACAGAGCAAATTTATATGGCAGGGTAGGCAGATGGAAACTAGTGTTTAGACACTCTGTTCCCCATTTTCTGCAGAATTTTTCGAGGCATTGTCGAGTGACGGAACTTAGCGCCGGGCTTTTTACCTTGTTGGCAGAGTAAAGAAATGAAAATATTAATAAATAATAATTCATTTTCCCGAGTGGGAATCGAACCTACCAACCGTCGCGTTTGTTATTTCAATGAAGCCGTCGTAGTGCAGTGTGATGGTGAATGCGATAGTTGCGAGTTCAATCTCCATATAGAGGGTTATATTTAAATATTTTTTATTACTGGAAGACAAAGCACAGCGTTCAGTTTCCCCACCTAACCCAAACAAAAAAGATTTTCAAATACTTGAGTAAAAACTAAGAAAATTAAAGCCCCACCTTAAATATACTACAACGGCTTATTTAAAAGCAGTTTAACTAAGCTTGTCGTTAGATTTATCTACTCATTAGGTATTAGTTCTTCGTTAATATTTTAAAATAAAAACATATGAAATGTTTTAAAAAATAATGGGACAGCAAAAATATCTATTATAAATAATAAAATGAAAAATAATAAATCATTTATTATTTCTTCTCTTTTATTAGTTATCGTTCATTTCGATGGGCTTCCGTGCTTGTATTTGCTAAAGTAGTCCAAGGTTGGTGTTATAAAACTGATCTAATTTCCGTCACCGCAAGCTATCAGCGATCTCATCAATCACAGCCTCAAACTTTGAGAAAACATTATATAAGTTAAAATAGTTGTTTTTATTTATATTATATAACATTTAGGAGCTTATATTGTTAGTGAGGCCATTGTGGCGTAATGATTCGAGGGACTGATTATATTTAAATTATTTTAGTTTTCTGGTAAAAAAGCACGGCCTTGACTTCCGCTACTTAACCTCTCGAAAAATATTCGGAAACTAAAGTGTCGGAGTATCTTAACCCTTTTGTCTGAAACATATTTTTTTAGCTAAATTTTACTAATTTACGTTTCCATTTCGTTTTTAAAGACTTTTTCGTAATTTCGCAATTCTTAGTTATAAAATTAATTTTAATATTATAGCTAAAATCTCATAAGTAAGGCCAATAAAGCCATAGCTTCTAAGACGTTATACGAACTTAGACCACTTTACTGATCGATATAGTTTCGGTTCTTCAAAGGCACTGCTTGAAAGGTTTCTTAACCTTTTACCGCATTCTATTAGAGTGAAATTATTTTTGAACGGCTTAGACTATTTTCACAAGAAAATATTTTTCTTTATTTTATAGGTAACATTTCTACTAAAATTAAATTGGTGTCAATAAATACATAGCGTCGGACTATGTTCCTTGAAAAAGATTCTTTTTAATTTTACAGAACAATCAAAGAAAATCTAGTGACATTGACGAGAAACCTACTTAATAATCTAGTATTTAAAGTAGTTCATCCTTAAAATTGTTTTTTTTTTTCTAATAAAATCATGTGTTGAGTTGAGTTCCGCAACTCAACCCCACGCTTTGCCTCAACACCAGAACGAAGAATTAGAAATATAAATATAATATAAATCATACTTTGTGCCCCTGCGCCACGACTGGCCTCATAAATGATCTGGTTAATTACATATTACATCCCTACATAAATTTTAAGTTTCTTAACTATGAACTAAATAGTCATTTAAACCTTTTTAGTCCTTTACTTATTGTTCTGTAGTAGTGACAGACTTTAATGTAAGATTTCTTATGTTACATTGCTAACAATATCTTCGTATTTGCTCTGCACGGGCATGCTAAATTCTCGCCTCAATTGTCAGTAATTAGATTCCATCTATTTGACATATAACAAATAAAATTTAATAAAAGACTATTATTTTATATGGAAAACCAAATTCATACTTTAGTTACTTTAAATAAAATCATGTGTTAGCTTTGAGGCCATCGTGGCGCAATAGCATAAACGTGAGAATGCAAACGCAACGATTGTGGGTTCTCGGGAAAGTAAAATGTTTAATATTTTCATTTTATCGCTCTGGTAACGAGGCAAATCGTGGTTTTGAGTTCCACAATGCTTTTAGTTATACACAATGTCTTAAGAATTCGGCGGAAAGTAGGGAATGACATTGTCTCAATGGGAAATGGAGTGTCTACACACTAAACTCCTCCCAAGTACACATCTAAACAAAATTGCTGCTGATACTCCAAATACAGATTTTTATTAGGACAAAAAAATATTTCATTACATTCATTTTATATTCACATTCATTATAGATATTATTTTATTATGTATTTTCACTTATTAAATTAAAAAATAATATCTGTAAATAAATATAAGATACAAAAAGTTTTTACTTTCACTTTACCCCTTATAATATATCAATAACACCTACTTCTATAGTATATAATTATCTGAAAGGAAACTTTTAAGCGTGATGACTTGCCATGACTCGCCGTTTCATTCTCGGAACATTGATACGGGCTAATGCAATGAGTTTGCGAAATACCGTAGAAACAAGAACGGGACTAACACTACGTATAATGGAATTGAATAATTACAAAGGGAATTTTATTAAAGAATACTTGAAACGAAATTCAAAGGACACCCGGTCATATGAGCTGATGAAGATGAAGATGAAGACATTTTCGCCTTGACGAATACTAAAAATTTGTAAAACAAAACTAAGCAAATTATAATTTATTTAAAATATATTAATTTACAATATGCTAGTAAAAAAGGAATATTAGACTAAAAAAACTAAACTAGCTTGACGCTTTATCCCTAGCGGGTTAGTCAGAGAAAATGGGGCGCCAATCGCTACGGTCTCTACATATCTCTTTCGCCTCGTCCACTGTCATCACTTCATACATGCCCTCCGGGGGGTCCTCATGCTTTTTGGGTGACCTTCCTCCAGTATCTTTGATACTGTGTTTTCGAAGGTCAACCGAGGTCTCCCCCTACTACTCTTACCACTCACTTTTCCATCATAAATCTTTTTTAAAAAAAGGAATATTGAAATGAAAATTTGTATTTAAATCAATAAGAAAATAACCCTTATTAGCCTTTGATACTTAAATAGGCGTATATTCTGTTGAATAACACAATCAATTAGTTAATTATCTAGATGATTGTTATTAAATTAAACGTGATCTAGATCGTTGTTATCCTAATGCTAATATGTTTAATAGCATGGACTACTATTTTGACTTAACTAAGCTATACAGTTATGATTTGTTATGATTAGTGAAGAGGCTATCTTGGTGCAGTGGGTCACGCTATACTGTAAACGCGATAATTGTGAGTTCGATTTTAACTTATTATTTTAGGTACTTCATGCTGTATTCGGGTGGGCAGAGGAAACCTGATATTAGGATACTCCGTCCCAATTTATATACTTCTGTTTACCACTTTTCCGCGTAATTCTCAAGGTATAGCGTGTTGAGTGGCAGAACTCACCGGCAGAGCGTAGGAAGGGAAATTTTGAATATTTCATTTCCTTGAGTGGGGATCGCATTCAAACCTGACGCTTGTACCACTGCGCCACAATGATCTCACTTTTTCCCTAAAAGTGCACATTTTAATAACTCTACGCCGTAAAAGCCAGACCCCACCTTAAAATTCCTTCACTGTAAATGTTATTTACATTGACAAAACCTTATTTAAATAGTGTTCGTGCAAGTGAGCCGCAGTCACCGTTTCAGTACCTAAGCCTTGTTCTACAAATAGATTAAGGATTAGCTGCCATGTAAACAATGAATACGCATCTGTTGAATGTTATATATATAATTTTACGAATCGAAGATTGGATACGTTTAGCTAAATCTAAATATTATAATATTGTATAGGTAGAGGCCAGTCGTGGCGCAGGGTTGTAGGTTCGATTTTTACTCGGGGAAATGAAATGTTTAATATTTCATTTGTTTTGTTCTAGTGTCTTACTGTTCTATTCAGCGGAAAATAGGCAAGGCAATGTATTAACATTAGGTTCCCTCTGCTGCTTATCCTGCTGCGTGCGGGATACAACGTGAAGCTAAAAAATATATAGGTAACTATTTAGAAATTTAATTTTATTACTAACAAACTCGTGAAATGGTCCAAACTGAAAGTAAATTTGTAGATTGAATGCATTCATAGATAATGCTTGCATTTAAATATTTATATAAATAAACTAACGAATACGCGTAATAGTCATTAATTAAATGTACTCTACGTTCAGTATTAATATTGCAAAATCCGATATATGAACCCGCTACCTCTATGTTTGTATGATATATGTATGTATATAAATATAAAAAATAACGCAACTCTTATTTTATGACTAATTTCTTTTAAAGTCTCTGTCTTTGAGCATAATGCACAGTACCAATACATTCTAAAGTAGGCTTCCATCTGCCCTAGTTTTTAGCATTTGTTCTCGTTTGAGGGACGTTTGAATTTTTTCAAGCACAGTAAATCGACCAACCAAGATATAAATATTCTATGTAGTTCATGTTAAAAACATAATCCAAACTATTTTTAGCGAAACCTTGTAGGTTTTTTGCTGAAATATAAGTATATTATGGAACATTTTATTTTTAGTTAAAATTATTTTAAGTATCTGCTTATGTGGTGAGGAAATTGTGGCATATTAAATTGTATTTTGTGCTTAGGTATAGATAACAGCAAGTGATTGATGTGTGGATTTATAAATGCTTCTTTTGTAACAGTCATATTAAAGAGAAAAAATCAGGTTCACACTGTATTTCAGCATGTTGCAGAGTAGGTAGAAGGAACTTAGTGTTAAGACACTCCGTTCCCCAATTTCTGCCAAATTTTCGAGGCATTGCGCGTTGAGTGGCGAAACTTAACACCGTGCTTTTCACTTACTACCAGAGCGAGGTAAATGAAAATATTAACAAATAATAATTTATTCTTTCGAGTGGGAATCGAACCCACAACCGTCGTGTTACAGTCACACGCTTGTGCCCCTGCGCCACCCCCTCCCTATTAAAGAAATGGCAGTACAAAATCGGTATTTCTAGATTTTAACAGTGTGATGTGATTTTAACAGTGGGGAACGGAGTGTCTTAACACTAGGTTTCCTCTGCCTACCCTGCTGTGTGCGGGATACAGCGTGAAGCTGATTTATTTTTATTTAACAGTGTGATTATCTCCTAGATCTATCTATACCTAGTTTATTCTACATTCAAATTCATCTTTAGGCATATTATTATTATATAACATGAATATTTCATTATTGTACATAATAATATTATCTAAATATATGAGCATGTCATACTGATTTTCTAGGGCAATCTATAAATAACGCCTACTGTGGATTACCGGGGTTTTCAGAGAGGCTTCAAGTGAAATAGAAATTAATTTAAAGCAGGAAATTTTTGTATAAAGTCGAGTTTAAGAAGTTCGTTCATATAATTTGAGCTTCTGCAATAATGTAGATAATATTCTTCACTATACTAAAATATATTAGTTACAAAAACATAAATAATAATAGTAACCACCAATCTTAATATTTAAGTGTGTAGAGAAAATTCAATGTACATTCATATGTTCTGACGTTAAAATATATTAAACAATTTAAGTAGCGCCATCGTGATACACTAGGTTCAATCCACTTAGTTTTCAATGCGTGAAAATGAGTTATGCAAAAAAAAATTGATAACATGAGGAAAAATATTATACGTATATTGTTCCTTATAATATAATAGTATAATATCTCTATTAATTTTATACTATAAGTTTTTTTTGAGGCCTATCGCGACGCAGGGGCACAACGTGTGACTACAAAATCTACTGGAATCGAATCTTTTTTACTCTCAGAGAACATTTTGACATCTTTACATCCCCTCAAATGCATGTTTTTTTTTGTTTCGAATTGAAAAAAATCATATATTAAAGGAAATTTGTCATAGAATACGTAAAAAATAATTTTAAAAAATGTGATGATAATACAACATATAATATATATTTTGAAAAATATAGTATGTAAGACTCTTGGCAACAATATACGTTTATGGCTAAAATTAATGTAGAAGTAAATAGAAAACAAATAATTATATATTTTTTTAAATATTAAACTGTTATTTTTGAATTAAATTCAGCAAAACAAGTCCTATTTTCCTTGTATTTGATGTACTCAGTCCGTAAAATTCTTGCCTTCTCGAAGTTCGCATCTATGTGTGTCTGATTATTCTTTAGTGGTATAGGTTTAGTGGATACTCAGTATTTTTGCTTCATTCTCTGCTATTCTATATTATTTCTTGACGTTCTTCCTCTTTAGCATAGCCTCTAAGCAAGTTTGGATTTATAGTCTCCTAAAGTATAATTGAGTTATTTTATTATACAGTACTAAATAATTGATCACTCTCACGCCAATCATGTGATAAAATAGTCAAATATTCAAAGTTTCCAAAGACATTGTCCATGAAATCATGTTGGCGTCATAACAATTTATGATTTATTTGGACAGGTTATGATTATGTATTCTTTTTGTTTCTCGGCATACTTATTTATAGTTGCGGCTGATCTAGAGTATAACACTATTTCGTTTTCAACATGACTATGAGAATCAATCAATAATTCCTCAGGCATGTTTTGCTGAGTCTTTCATATAATCTATTACACCTGGTTATTTGTAATTCTTTCCTAGACGGGACGGGAGTACTATTAGTAAAATAGAACAATTCTTCACTTTACTCCAATTGATTGTGGTTGCCGATTTGAAGGTCCTGGAGCTGAATAATTTGTGGCATCTAACGATCCTTCTTCCATACTCTAGGGACGATTTCCATGTTATTCTTAGTATCATAATTACAACAATGACAATAATTGTTGTCCTCTAATTCATTTATAAATTCTTACAGCAAAGGGATTTCGTCTAAAACATACATATCCTCTTCATCTTCAGAAATATCTCCATTTTATAGTTGTGCAAGTATATTCTTCATTTCGTCATCTGTTAGCTATCTAGGCATCCTAAAAAGCCAAGTAAACTAAGCTAAATGCCAAAGCTATACTCGTAGAAACACTTTTTTACAATTATTTATGGCACAAACGCATATTGTAGTCATTTGGCAACATACAGTATTTCCCGAAAATCTGACCTGTATCTGATGTAATTTTGAAATACAACAACATATATCAATAATTTACTTGATAACGAACTGTAAGTGATATTTTTCCTCATTAGAAAAAACACTTTCTTTTTAGAAATTTCATAATAGAAACCATGACTTTTAAGTGATACACCAAACTCCATCACTCACCATGTTCAAATGTGAAAATTCACGTAAATCTGTTTGCCAAATATTATATTAACATTTTTATATAAATAATAATTTATTATCTATTATTAATAATAATAATGCCTAATAATAATTATTATTTATTATTATCGTGTTCTCGTAAACGTGGGTATTCAAGTTTTTATATAAATTTGTGTAAAAATGAATATAGACGATTGGCAACAATATGCATTTAAGAGTTAAAGTCAACCCCCTTAAACTTCCGTTACTATAAATGTTATTTAAATTGACAAAACCTTGTTTAAATAGTGTTCGTGCAAGTGAGCCGCAGTCAGCGTTTCTTTACCTAAGCTTTGTTTTACAACTAGATTAGGGATTAGCTTCTATGCAAATAATAAATGTACATATATCTGTTGAATGTTATACATAATTATAGGAATCGACGATTGATTCGCACTCGAGTTTTGTCTTTTTTCGCTTTGGTGTCGAGGCAAAACGCGGCGTCGCGTTTCTGCCACTCAACGCGCAATGCCTTCAGAATTCGGCGGAATGGAGAACGGAGTGTTATGTAATGTTAATAAAGTATTAAAATACTCCGCTCTCTCCCTGCCCTAGTCTGAGCACTATACAGTGTGAAGCTAAACAAAATATTATACATAGATAACAATTTAAAGAACCCAATTTTATAACCAACGAATTCGTGGTCCAAACTTCAAGTAAATTTAATTTAGTAAGATATTTGACTTTCACGATTATTACACACAATGAAACTTTTAACCGGATTTATCACGTATATTTAGTATTATACATTTTTGAAAACCCGACGTTCGAATACTTTGCAGTAGTCCATGGTCACGAGTAGACTGAGTTGGCATTCGTCTGTCAGTTGACATAATTATTATATCAAACTACCGCCGCCCATTTCGACGATATGCGGGGTTCCTGGTAAAGATTTAATTAATTTAAGAATTACTTATAGACTGTTAATCCTAATAAACTATTGGGCATATTTTTTTCTTTTTAGTTTTATGCAGTTGGGGTTTTTGTTTTTTTATTTTTTTTTTAATTTTTCACTTTTTTGTTAGGATTCACTAGGATTATGAAACGAAAAATTTATAATGATATTCATGATATACCTTTTTGAAATCCTTGTATTCAGCTCTTGAATTTGATACCCATATTGTTGTATTCGAAAAACATTTTTTTTTTCACTAAGCCCAATGGCGTCCCACAGCCGCCATGATTTTTTTTAACGTCACCTATCTAAGAACACTTGGGCAGTTAAGATGAATCTAACGATACCTCAATTATGTAAATCCGTTCAGCGGTTCTGGAGATATGAGGTAATAAAAAATATTAGATACATACAAGATACGCACGAAAAACATAACCCTCCCTTAGCAATCGGGAAAAATACTTCATAATAACAATATTATACAAAGTATAACATCACTATCAATTTTACGAAAAAAAATAGAGTAAATATATTGCAATATTATTTCATTAAACGGAATCAGCTATCTGATAGACAGCTACTAGTTATGTACCTCGGATATGACGTAGTAGAATAAATAAAATTAAGTAAAAAAAAACAATAATAAGCATGGCAATACAATCAACATATTTTTAATAATATATTGATCCAGAGTAGTTTTTGTATAGACGGCCCGAGTGTTGCAACCGTTGTTTTATATATTACTTTACATACATATGTTCTATTGTTTTATATATGTGGGTAGCAGACGGAAGGCAGGGATCGGTTCAAACTCTTAAGTACTACGGTATTAATAAATATTATGCACATAAAGACTCTTAACAAATATAAAAAAATATATGTTAACCAAAGGTATTCAGGGACTCAATTACAAGCTCAGTCAGGTCAGTCGTGGCATAGGGGTACAAACGACTGTAAACGTGACAGGTTGTGGATTTGATGCCCACTCTAAGAATTCGGCGGTATATGGGAAAAGAAAATGTCTTAATGGGGACTTAGTGTCTCAATACTAACCAAGTTTCCAGGCCAGCCTAGCCTATGACATGTACGGGATAGAGTGTAAAGCATGCAAGCAGGAAAAAAATGTGTAATTATTTGTTAGACGCATGTTCACGTAGCTTCTACGTTCCAAAGTATTATGTGAAACGAGAGTTTAAATTAGTAAATATATATTTTTTACGGTATTCGTTTATTCGTTTCTTAGCATGAAATTTGTTGTACTTAAACAGAGAAAATTTTAGAATGAAAATTTTGATTAGAAATGAATGAAAATAAATAAATAAATAAATGGTGATGAAATTTATTAAAAAAAAAATGATGAAATTTACAACTAAAGTAATAATATTTGTTTAGTTTTCCGTTCCGAATGCATAAATTAAATAAGAAAACTTGGAAAAGATGTCTATATTCTTAATTCGCTAAAAATAAAGCACATTCCCTATATTTTCTCTTTGAATTATAAGGCAACATACATTAAAGAACCATTTGGAACAAACTGCACGCGGGAACAAATGACTATCGGTACGTTTGCAATACCGTTTACGTGTTTCTAGAACCGATATGAACAAATTAGGACAAATATTAGATTTAGATTGAAAATTTTAAATCCAAAGAATTTATAATAAATATTTCATTATGATACAAAATTATAGAAATATTTTTATATTTTTCGAGGCCATCTTTGGAGCAGGCGCACAGGCGTGAGATTGTAAACGTATTGGTAAAGGATTTTATTCTAGCTCGGGGAAATTAATTATTTAATGTTTTCAATCCATGGCAACAACGCAAAGCGCGGCGTTTAGTGCCGCCACTTAACACACAATGCCTCCAAAATCTGGCAGAAAGTGGGGAAAGGAGTGTCTTAATATTAGGTTCCCTCTGCCTACCCTGCTGTGTGCGGGATACAGCGTGAAGCTGATTTGATTTTTTTTTATTTATCTTGATAATAACATTAACATTAAATTAAACAACAATCGAGATAATTTTTATCTTAATGCTATTATGTTTAATAGTATAGACTAATATGTTGACTTTACTAAGCCATACAATTATCATCAACTAAGATTATTGCAAAGCCCTTCGTGGTGCAGTAGGTCACCGCCTGTTTGTTAACGTGATAATTGTTCCTAGTATTACGATATTCCGTTCCTCAATCAAACACTTTTGTTTCCCACTTTTCCGCCGAATTCTTGAGGCATTATATGAGTGACAGAATTCAACGTCCCTCTCTGTTTACTAAAGCGCAGAAATAATATTTTTATCTCTCGAGTGGGAACAGAAACCAAAACCACGCTTACTATCACATTCACAGATTATTTTAACACTAGCTTACCTCTGCTAAGTACGTTTGAAGCTAAAAAATATATTGGTAACTATTTAAAGAATTCAAATTTATAAATAATGAACTCGTGAAATGGTTGGACCATTGCAAGAAAACTTGTGCATTAAATCCAATTGTTGACAATGTTTGTAATTATTTAAACATTTATAAATAAACAATTATTAAAGTTATTGGATATACTCCATATTCAGTATAAATATTGCTGAATACGATATATGAACCCGCTACCTCTTCAAGTGCGATACATATTATACCAGCTATACGTTTTAAAAGAAAAAAAATAACGCAACTCTTGTTTTGTGATTAATTTCTTTTAAAGTCTCTGTCTTTGAGCATAATGCACAGTACCAATACATTCTAAAGTAGGCTTCCATCTGCCCTAGTTTTTAGCATTTGTTCTCGTTTGAGGGACGTTTGAATTTTTTCAAGCACAGTAAATCGACCAACCAAGATATAAATATTCTATGTAGTTCATGTTAAAAACATAATCCAAACTATTTTTAGCGAAACCTTGTACGTTTTTTGCTGGAATGTAGGTATATTATGGAACATTTTATTTTTAGTTAAAATTATTTTAAGCTTCTGCTTATGTGGTGAGGAAATTGTGGCATATTAAATTTGATTTATGCTTAAATATAGATAGAACAGCAAATGATTACTATGTCGATTAATGAATGCCTTCTTTATAAGATTAATTTTAAGGAAATAAAACAATAGTGTTAAGGCACACCATTCCAAATTTTTGCATTGAATTTTCGAGGCATTGCGTGTTGAGTGGCGGTGCGTGCGTTTTGAGTGGCTACTCAATGTCGCGCTTTTGCCTTGCCACCAAAGCGAAAAAAATGAAAATCTTAACAGTCAATAATTTATTCCACTGAGGGAGAATCAAACCCACAACAGTCGCGTGGAACAATGACATTTCTTTAAAATAGTTCTTTCATTAAACTAATAAGAGTTCTTGGATAAGAAATGACATAAGTTACAACTACAAAAGTATCTTTTTTTAGTGTTACGATCTGAGTATATAAATGAAGTAAAAAAAACTTGGAAACTTGGATTTCTATTTTCTTAATTCGTTAAAAGTCAACTATTTTCCTAATATTTTCTCTTTGATTTATAAGGCAACATACCTTAAAGAAGCATTTGGAACAAATGGCACGCAGGAATAAATGACTACCGGTACGTTTGCAATACCGTGTTTCTAGAAGCGATATGAACAAATTAGGACAAATATTATATTTAGAATGAAAATATGAAAATCAAAGAATTTGTGATAAATATTTATAACACATAATTTTAATTATATATACATTTATGATGCATAGATTATAGGAATACATATATTTATATTTTCGAGGCCAGTGGTGGCGCAGAGTAAACGTAGCTTGTGACTGTAAACACGATGGTTGTGAGTTCGATTCTCGAGAAGTGAGGAACGGAGAGTCTTAATACCTGCTATATACGCGAGACATTCTGAAGCTGAAAAGTAAAATATTGGAATTAAGTTGAATGAGTCCATGTTTTAAAGTGTTTTTAAATAAAAAATAATGGATACAGGCCTTAAAATAGATCTTATCCATATCAAGTTTATCCATTTCATCATCAATAGACTGAACTCGACTGACTCTCCAACAGCACGCCACTGAGATCTTAGCCATTTTTTATTCATATATATTTTTATAGCTTCACGCTGTATCCCGCACACAGCTGGGTAGGTACGGAGAGTGGGGGATGGAAGTGTCATAATAGTAACGGAGTGTTTTAACAACACTCCGTTTCCATTATAACACTTCCATCCCCCATTCTCCGCCCAATATTGTATTTTAATAGTATTAATAAATCTACCACACTAATAGCTTTTCACTATGCAAGTTAAATTATATTAGGAAACGTTGACCAATCAATTGTGGTTGCGGTATGAACCGTCACGTTAGGCGCTATTCTGAATCGATAGAATTAACACGTGACCTAGTAGCACTACCTGTAATCATTTTCTTTAATAAAGGTATAATTAATATATTTTAGATTCGCTTTAGGTATTTATTCAGTTTCACGCTGTATTCCGTACATTGCGGGGTAGGCAGAAGGAACCTAGTGTTAAGACACTTCGTTAGCCACTTTCCGGCGAATTTTTCGAGGCATTGTTGAGTAGCGGAATTCAACACCGGGCTTTTGTCTTGTTGACAGAGCGAAGAAATTAATAATATGTTATTTATTCCCTCGAGTGGAGATTGAACACAAAACCGTCACGTTACAGTCATAACCTTGAGCCCCTGTGCCACGACGGGCTCTAATATTTGTTTAAGTATTTATTATTAAAATAAATAAATCACTTGGAGGCTATATAGGTATTAATTTTTACCGTCGATTCTCATTCGGGGAAAGGTTAATTTAAAGGAAAAATTATTTAATTAATATTTTTTTTTCCTCGCTCTGTTAAGAAGAGAGGAGGAATATGGGAAACGGAGTATCTTAACATTAGGTTCAAAGATAGTTCAGCGTGAAGCTGCCAAAAAAACTTAATAATTATTGGTTTTGTATGCACCGATGTGGTATCCTGAGAAAGCGTCTGACTGTAAACGTGATGTTGTTATGGATTCGATACCCACTTGCAATGAATCAATTCAATTGTTCAGACATAACACATTCAGACATTTCGTGCGGCGTTGAGTTCTGCCACTCAAAATGCTATGTCTGGAATTCGGTGCTATCTGCCTATTCTGTTGTTTGCAAGAGAAAGTAGCTAAGCGACATTTGCTTATTTCGTAAGATAATTTTGTAATTTTTAACCGACTTCTTTTCCAAAGTTCTGTATTCGACTTTCTTGTCATTTTGTGGACCGATTTTAAGAATTCTTATTTTTAAGAAATAAAGTCACTAAGTAAGAAATAAGTCCTAAACACACCGAACAAAAGCTAAAAAATAGTAAAAAAAACCATATTGGCACCAATTCAACTTGTGTAAAAGTTATGTAAACTATACTTATGTGTAGTCAATTTTTATTTTAAAAATGTTAGTATCTACAATACAATACAATATAATCTCTATATATAATAAGACAGTAAAAATATTTTGTCTGTACATTTAGGAATTTTGACTGAAATGGATAGAGGATATATAGAGATTTATTTTAATTCAACACAGAGATAAAGAACGATCTTGAAAGAAATATCAAGTAAATACAAAGATATTTTGGTTGGTTCGTTNGTATAGCCACTCGACGGAGAATGGAGAACAGAGTGTCTTAATGGTGTGGAATACAACTTTAATGGTGTGGCGTGAAGCAAACAAAAACTATTGTTTTTACTAGAACGCAAAAATAAGTAATAAGAATTCGCTGACATGTTTACAGACAAACGCGGTCTTACATATAACATTTAAACAGCTTAAATCTTTATTTATAGGATTAAATGGTTATTTGCAAATGAAACAAATAACAGGTAATGTAAGTAAAAATTTATTCTTCAGCAGCACAGATGTCAATTGCTGAAGATTACAGCTAGAAGGTACTCTTAAAATTCAATTAGCGTTTAACTGTCATTAAATCGACTTGACAACGATTTAAAATCGATTCTTTATTCGATATTTAATGCCATTTCACGGCATCAATTCATGTCATGTTGGACATTTAATCCGTTTACACAAAAATTTCCTCTTTCACACACAATTATTTTGAGCGTTCTCATTATGCCTCGTGCAGGGTGTCATTAATAAGAGAATTTTATATTTTAAGTGTTTTTATATACATTTCAGGCAGATACTATAGTACAATTGATTTTATTTTTAAATTACATACTTAACAGCTACGGTTATGTGTTTCACATTTACATTTCGTTTGTTATTTTTTGTATTAATGTAAAAGTAAAACACATATTTATCATACTTGTTCCTTCAGCTTTCATGTTCATCTTCGTTTTTCTTTGGAATTTTCGATGCATTGAGATTACATTTATTCTTCACTAGACTAATTAGATGGTCTTAATATATTAACAAAATTCGAATATCATAAACAAAATTTTATTTCTTATAATAATAAAAACTAAAGGATTATTCACAATTTTAAACTTATTTATAAATTTATCAATGTATGATCAATTTTAACTATTTAATTAAACTTCACAGGTTTTATTAAAACCTGTTATAATAAAAATATAAATTGAAAGTTTTAATTAAAAATGGGAATGTACGTAATGAGCAACAAAGCGAGAATTACAATATTTTTTTTACATTTCATATCAAGGATTTACTTATCAGTACTTAAAATTATTAAAATCAAATGAAAATATTAACGAGTGTTTACATAAATATACTTATATTCTCCATATTCAAACACAAACAACAACAGTACAAAATGAAACAACAAAATTCATGAAACCTCTAAAACAATGTATGAACTGAAACTCGGTTTTAGCTCTCTCTTTGATTGCAATGATGCGTAGGATACTTGGCCACTAGGACACGTTTACTGATCACAGACATACATAGGTGAGCTATGGTACTGGTAGGTAAGCTATAGTACTACCACTTTGTCGTCGGTGTTTGTAGAGCGTTCTCTTGGCAACGGAAGTGCCCTGCAACTGATGCATTTTCGTTCTCAGAAAATACTGCTGTGCCAGTTTTTGATACGTTAGCGTTACTGTTGTGTAATGTTCGTACTTCGTGTTCAATGATTTGTATGGAATTTAAATGACTTGAGATGGTAATATTGATTGAATGTTTTGAAAGGATTTTGATTTATTTGGAAGTCATAAGTAGAATAAAATAAAGTGTATTCACTAATAATATGAAGATATAGGATGTGTTAATAAAATATTCATCAAATGTTCGTTAATATGTTTCTTAAAATAATTGTTGTTAAAAATCATGATATCTATTGTTTAGTTTCAAAAAAATATAACTTTAATTTATTTTGATAAGTCAAATATTTACAAATAAATTATTTTTTAACTAAATGTATTTATATTTTTTAAATGACAGAATAGTCATAATCAAGGTAATTTAGGTTTTGATTATAATAAAATTGTCATAAATATCTGTCTAACTTCTCGTGACATTTTATTCAAAAAATATTATTTTGCTATCAAATAAAAATATCATACCGCTATTTGAAGTAGCTTTTGAGTTGACATTTATTTCAACAATAAATATCATTTTCGCCCTTTGTCCTTTCACAAAAGCCTAGAACTGATTTCTGATACGAGCACGTCCATTTACAGTACAGGTCACTCGTTTCGTGACTCTATTATTTGTATTGAAAATGAAATACTAACTTTTTACATCGAATAAACATTGAAAATTGTACAATTATATCATCATAACAGAGATCATGTCGCAGTAGGACGACAACTGACTGTAAATACGATGGGTGTATGTTTGATTCCCATTAAAGAAAATATTTTATTTATTACTTTGCAATGGTGACAAGAAACGCGGTATTGATTTCCCCCACAAGTCAATGTGAATGAATTCGAGCAAGATCTATCAATCTTCACAGTATGTTTAACGGTAAAACATGAAGTTGAAAAAAAAACATTAAATTTTTTGTTCAGTCACGTTTTATGTCGGCCAATTTATGTCATACGAGTACTGTCAAATTACTCGGTAAGTAAAAAATGTTAATTTACAATAGTCAAAGCTTAATATAAATAAAATATTATATAAACTAAACTAAACTAAACTAGCTTCACGGTTTATCCTTAGCGTAGTAGTCAGACAGAACGGAGCGCCAAACGCTACGATCTCTACATACCTCTTTCGCCTCGTCCACTGTCATTAACCTCTTCATACATGCACTCCGGAGGGTCCTCATGTTTTTTACGTGACCTTTCTCCTTCCTCTTACCACTCACTTTTCCATCATAAATCTTTTTTGCCATTCTTTCATCACTCATTCGTTCGACGGGCCCAAACCAGCTGAGTACGTACGTTCTTTTTGATTCTCACCGTGATGTCCTCGCTAGTACCTGCCATTCTGTAACTTAAATATCTTTTATTTAAAAAAAATATATAATATTTTACAGAGAAAATAAAATATAATATATTTTTTTTTAATAAAAGGTATTTAGGTTATATGCTCAATGCAATGTAACCAATGTCTTTATTGAGCCTCGATTTAAAATATCTTTGGCTGTATGTCGCTAACTTGATACTAGAAAGTAAACTAGATCGCCCCACATTGGGCAGCATATTGCGAAATATACGAAATTGTTGCAGTTTATTTGCTCTTTTCAAGAGAGGACATAATGCAAGTTTCATTTTATACAATTTCTTATTACATTATAGCAGTAGCTCGCAATTTTATTAGTATGGAATTAGAATTTCTGGAAATCTTTATTGCCTCTCTACATCCGCCTAGAGGGACCTACATGACAAACTTCAGCGTTCTACGCTGCGCAGTTCCGGTTTTGCGTTATCTGTCTCTATATAACAAAATAGTTATTATTGGAGATCTGTGAGAGGATTTACTTACAAACGTTCGCCTTACTTTGCCTCTCCTATTTCTCCTCAATTCTATTGATCATCAATATCAATATCAATATTCCGGAAATATATATCTAATATTTTAATATTATTTATAATAATTGAAGCTATAACTGAATATACTCGTACATACTTAGTCCTCGTATGTATATCTTAAACATTTTCTGAATTAATAAAATATAGTTTTATATAAATTTTAAAATAATAAAAAAGTTATGTCCACAATTTTCTAAAATAAGCTCGTCTTTAGAGGACAAAGTTCTACCGTTGAAGTCTGAGACACATATTTATTGTTTGGGCAATCAACTTGAAAGCTTTCATACAAGACCAAACTTTGTTCCGTACAAGTTGCCGTTACGCTCAATGCTCACCAAAGTTTGGAAGCCGTATCTTGTAGCTAGTGTGTCGCGTTACACTTATTTTTCTAAGATAAAATTTATTTTAATTTTATTGTATTATATGAGGATATTAAATGTATTTATATGGTAATATAGACTTGCATTTATTCTAATATCTACGTGGTTTTATAAAGTTTTTTTTCTTACATACAACACAGTACTTGCTGTATTTCGTAATAGTACTTGTTACATGTATTTCTTAACATTAGAAATATAAAAATATTCTAAAAATAATTTAGAATGGCTAAAAAAGTGAAGAATTTCTTTATTCCTTTCCAATAAAAAAACAAATAGTTTAACACAAAAACTGACCTGTAGCAAGAGCAAGGTTGAACAAAATTAGTTATTTTTAGCATTAATATTAAAAAAACGAGAATTAAAGATTTTAAATGAGCTAATTTCAGCTGGATTTCTCTCTACAAAGTAAAATAGGTCATGGTCGCCGCTAGCGGGAAAAGGTATATTTCTTTGCGCAAAATTTTACACGCAGTCCACAATTTTCCTTTCCACGAATGCCTTCGTTATAATACATTATCTATCTCCTTATAGATAGATACAGGTACAATAAAGTTTATTATGATTCTCGTTTTATGAATGATGTTTTTATCTATAACTTTTATAGTAACTAAATACCGAAAATTTTACAATAATACAATATGTAGCGGAGATATATATCTATATNATATATATATTTATTTATATATATATAGTCCATATAGAATAATTCGCATCTTTATTTTATATACGAGTATATTTAGTCATTTTGTAAGCATATTTTCTTGGAAATCCGTATATATTAAACGACATTTCTTGCTCTTATACTTAACGTAATGTTTCGAGTGGAAAAGCGGATTTATCACTCGGCACTTCCATTATAGATACAATATATTATTAGTAAGACAGAGTAAGTACACTTTATTAAATATTTTATACATATTTTTTGTATATAGAATGACATTGAAAAATGAAACGTAATAAAGTTTAACAAAAGATATATTCATTAGAACACTATATAAAGTTTTTATCTGAAACAATGGCTTAAAAAATGTATTGTTTTAAAATATTCAATTCAGTATTATAATTTTTTATTTAAATAGTAACGCATAATAGTATACTTGTTATTCCACATTTCATTTTTATTAAAAAGCTTTTGCATTGACCTTCAGTAAAATTTTGAGTAAAAAATGACGAGCTTGCCGTCGTGGCACAATAAACTGTCCACATAGCGTGTGACAATAACCCTATGGTTCTGGGTGCGATTCCTACTCGGAGGAATGGATTATTGTTTATTAATATTTTCATTTCTTTGCTCTGGTACCAAGGCAAAAGCTCGGTGTTGGTTTTCACAATTCAACACGCAGTGCCTCAAAAATCGGCGGGAAGTGGGGAACGGAATATCTAAACACTAAGTTCCCTCAGTCTGTTATATGCGGGATACAGCGTGAAGCTGGAAAAGTGAGTGAAAAAGTGATGAGTATAAGTCCTTAGTCAACAATCGTCGTTTTCTGCGTCTGATCGTAATCGCGATAAGTTCTACATTAAATTATTAATATTTTTTTGTAATTCCACGGCCCTGATGAAAAAAAAACATGGCGTCGAGTTCCGTTACTCAAGAAAGTCTCGAAAATGAAAAACTGAATTGCTTGGTCTAGGTTCCTTCTGCCTATCCTACTAAACACGATAAAAACTAAAATTATATATAATATAATATATTTTGTTATCAGGTTGCAACAAAACCTACTACGGCGACATCGGGCGTACCTACGAGCTCGAGTTACATCGGCCAAGGGAGGATTTAGTGCCGTATGTCTGTCTGCTTACTATAACCGCTGCCGGTGGAGTACATGGCGATTTAGTTCAGGTACGTAGATATTGTGTATTTGAGTATCGAATGAAGATAGTCTGAGCGAAAGTTATTAAATAAACTTTACATAATTAATTTATACTAATATAATAAAGCGGAGAAATTTGTTTGTTTGTTTGTTTAAACGCTAAGATCTCTGGATCTACTGGTCCGACTTATAGAGAAAAATAATAAATTTTATTAGCTCTAAAAAAGGTCCACTACACTATATATCCATCTCTTATAAATAAGTGACAATAAGGCATTTTGTGACAAAAAATAATTGAAAATTGTAAGGGGATATTTCATCGGTTTTTATTTCACATTTATATTGAAACTTACGAGCGAAAGTTATTTCATCATCAAGGAAATTTATTGAAGGTAATCTTCAGCTTTTACAGTATGTTAATTGGACGTATATTTTTCGAAAAAATGTAAAATTAAAATAATTCAACGCTCTGTTTACGGCCGCAGGCCTATACTCGAGGTCCACGGGGGGCGCCCTTGCCGCCGATGACGTCCTATCATACAGCTACGTAGTGTTCATGATTGAATGTATCAATATTTTGGAAAATGCAGCATAATAAAAACATTGTAGATGTTATTTGGGTGAAGCTGCGAGTAGGCCGCTAGTTACTATATAAAATACGTCTATAGTTAATAAATTTGAACATGACATGAGCATATACTCTATAAAATATTTTTTTTATTATGAAGTCCCTTGGTTTTTTTACTTCTGTTTATTAAAGATAATAATTATCCGATTGCAAAAGTTAATTATCCAATCCTAAGCGGAAATATCTGAACCCATAATTATGAATTCTACCTTAGAGTGGGACCCCCCTTTACCTACACCCTGAACCCACAACCATCGCGTTATAGTCATGGCATAAAGGCACAAGGATGTAAATCCTTGTACCTTTGTGCCACGACGGCCTCCAAAATAATATAATATTATACAAAATTTGGGATTTTATCTGCAAACTAGTAAAGATTTTGTGTCAACAATCCTTCTTACGAAAAGATTTTTTCAATCAAGTGCAAGGCGTAATAAAACTTTCTAAAAACACCCTCAGGCGGGAAATATTTCGAGAGACTGAGCTGTTTTATTATATTTAACCTTTTTTAGACGTATAATAATATAATTTATTACAGATGTATTATATTTATATAATTTTTAGGCTTTCGTAGCGCAGTGGTGCAAATTCTAAATGTTAACGTGATGGCTTAGGTTCGATTCTCACTTTGAAAAACCATTATATTTAAATTCTTTTTATTTCTCTTATCTGCTAGACAAAGTACGGCGTTGAATTAACTTAAGATTACATTATCTTTCCGTTCTTTGATATTTGTGGAATAAGGTGAGTAAATAAACAATAATAAATAATTTATTACCCCGATTGAGAATTGAACTCATAGCCTGTATTTTTCTAAGTTTACTCAATTTTTGAAATATTTGATAGTCTAATCCTGCAATCAGTCTAGATACTATCTATAAATAAATATTCCATTGAGTTGAATTTGCAGAGAAAATAAGTAACAAAATGCTCAACTCAATAATCAACCAAAATTATCTTTTTAATAGATTAAATTATGTAACTTATTATTTTGTTCTTCAGAGCTTTCAATAAGTCTTTTGAACTGGTAAAGAGCGTTATATTTATTTTTTTGGGAGTGGTTTTTGTTACGCTACGACCGAATCCACTTACAATTTTGTTTGAGTGTTCTTCATAAGCTCATTTCTATTAAAACTTTTCCTAATATTCTCAGCATTTTTTTAACATTTTCCTGATAATATTGGTGTTGAAGAAGAAATCATATTATGTTATAATTATATAATATTATGTTAATTAATTTAATATACTAATTATAAGTTATAACTAATATATATTTTTAAATTGTATTTGGTAATGTTTTACGTCTTGAAAACACTAATTATTTTTTAGAGATATGAAAAACATTATGTTACAATAAGTTATTTGAATGTGAGACCAGTTGTGGCGCAGGAGCACAAGCGTGTGACTACAGGTTGCAGGTTAGATTCCCACTCGAGAAAATAAAATATAAATTCCGCCTCTCAACACGAAATGCCTCTAGAATCTAGCGAGGATTTGTAAGCGGAGTGTTTTAACACTAGGCTCCCTTTACCTACCCTGCAGTGGGATACAGTGTGAAGCTTAACAAAATAGTCAATTAGTAAATATTTGCTCTATATTATCAATTTTCACAATAATAATAGTAGTCCTCTATGAAAAATATGAGATTTTACATAGAGGACTACTTAGATAAAAGTGATCTAGAATACAAAAACTTTAATTATTATTTTAATAGAACCACGAAAACATTTTATATTTTCACCGTTTTAATAACATGCTGCTCTTGAAACCAACAACCTTGACATTTAAAACTTAGCACCGAGCTTTTTAATTCAAGTCCATTTAATGAAAAAAATATTTCATACTCCCTGTTTATTCATATTTCATGAATCTGAAATCAGCGAATCGTGAAGTATATTTCTTTTTATTAAAACAGTGGTTTACCGACACCTTAATATTAGCTGATAAATGTAGAAGGAACGAAACCACCGTGGTGCAGCGATACAGCGTCTGAATGTAAATGTGACGATTGTAGGTGCGATTCCAATACGGGAAAATAAATTATTTTCCTTTCTTGAACTTTTGTTGTGTTCTGCCATTGAACATACAATGTTTCGGCATTGGTGGAATTTTAAATGGTGGAACTTACGTAATGTTTTAAAGCCTTTTTATTTGACGAAGTTACGTAATATTTTAAGACCTAGTGACACAAATCCACCTAAATACAACAAAGCTCGAATTCATTGCAATAGAGTGTGTAGAGACCATCAACGTCGCTATATTCATAAATTTATAGTTGAAAAAGATGACTCTTCCAGAATATGGAAATTTCTTGAATCCAAAGGAGTAGGTAAGGCACGTCAAAACCTTCACCCTCAGAATATAAATCTAAATAAGCTCAATATTTCTCTTCTTCGATACTATACTACTAAACTAAATACATTTAATCAAATTACCGCTTTTACCTCTCCTAATGGTCCTATTTTTTTCTTAAAATGTCAATTTACGGAAAATGGTGTTAAGAAAAATATTATGGCTATTATTAAAAAACAGCAATACCACTTGTGATAGCGATTATCGTCCAATCTCGATAATTGCTTTCTTATCCAAAGTCCTAAAACGTCTGGTGCAAAGCCAACTTACATATTTCCTTTTTCAAAATAAATCCTTCGCAATCCGGTTTCCGTCCTGGTCATATGCGACTACAGCATTTGTTAAAATAACCGATGATATGTGGATGGGTATGGAGATACAACAGTTCATGGTATTAGTGTTACTAAATTTTACTAATACTTTTTCCCCATACATTTTGACATAATGCTTTCCATTTTAGCTTCTCTTAACATATCTTCTATCGTAATTGACTGGTTTCATGATTACCTGCATGGACGCCGTCAACGTATACAAATTCAAGATTCGTACTCGGACTGGTCCTCAGTGAATTCTGGCATCCCGCAGGTTGGTATGTTGTCTCCTCTGCTGTTTTCACTTTTTATTAATAATATTTCCCGACATATCACTTCTCTCCACTACTTATATACAGATGATCTCCAAATTAATTGTAAATCTAAAATTTCCTTCCAGCCGCTTTTAATACAATAAATAATAATTCAATGAAAATATTCGCATGGAGAACGTACTTTGGAGTAATTAAATCCTAGCAAGTCTCAAGCTATTGTTGTTGGTAGTCCAAATCTTCCATCTAAGATTAGCATATCCACTTTACCTAATATAATTTTCAATGCCTTATTATACCCTATAGTAAAACAGTTAAATATCTTGGTATTATCATCGATCATAATATGACCTGGGATTCGCAAGTAAGCAAAAAGATGTTTGCATCGCAGAAAGATATCCTACAATCGCAAAGATATCCTACAATCATGGAAAAAGATGTTTGCATGATTGTAGGATATCTTTTCAGGCTATATAATTTCCTATCTAATAAAAGTTGTGTTAGCAAAATCTCTCCTTTCAGCGAATCTTGATTGTGCTGACTCTTGTTATCTTGATTTAAAAGAGAAACTAATTGCTCCTCCAAACTTGAGCGACTACAAAATCTTGCTATTCGGTTCATCTTTGGATTGCAAAAGTATGACCATGTCTCTGACTTCCATAGAAAGCTCAAGTGACTTCCAATCCTTCTTCGCAGGAATACTCATATTCCCCATCTTCTTTACTATGTACTATTTGGTCCATTAGCCCAAATAAAATTAAAAGAGATTTCGTTTTTATATTCTGGGGCATTTAATTCTCGACTTTTGCGTTCTGAACATAATTTAACATTTAAAATTCCTTCGCATTCCTTCAGCAATTCTTTTACTATCACATCCTCCCGACAATTGATCAGACCGGTAAAATCTTTAACTATTTTTAAATTACTTCTAAAACTACATTCCATCCATGCATCCATCCCTTTGAACTTCTTGTAAATCTATAATTGCTATCTATACTTATATATTATGTATGTGTATGTTTAATTAGGTATTTATATACAGATCTTTATTTTTTTGCATAAATAGGTTACATTTATATATATTTAATACTTGTATGCTGTCTACTGTATAAAATTATTATAATTATTGTTCACATCCCTAACCCTTTTCCTACCCATTATATCCTTTGCCTTAAGGTTGCCTGGAAGAGATCGCTGTTTTAGCGATAAGGTCGCTTATTGTGCATAATGGCTGTACAATAAAGAGTATAATTATTATTATTAATGTCTCGAAAATTGGGTGATTCGTGGGGGAAACAGAGTATATTAACACTAGATTCCCTCAGTCTACCCTATTTTACGGAATAGTTATTGTATTGTTACAATTTGTATAGTTAATAAAACGGAGAACGAAGTGTCTTTTCACTAGGCTATATCTGCCTACCTTGCTATATACTCGATACAACATGAATCTGAATAGTAATAATAAAAAGACAAAATATATTATAATATCCAACAACTAATCTTAAACCACAAAAGCGAATCAAAATATACAACAAATTCCACACTTAAACCGGCCATTGTTGGTATATTTGTACACTGTTATGAACCACGCTACTTGCGAATGCAGCGTAGTCAGGTGAGGCAGAGCGTACTTTAATTCCCAGCTTTCATCCAGAGCTATGATAACAGACCCTTTCAGCCCTTTAGCCCCGCAATTATGAGGTCACTTCACTCGCGTTTAACATTTCAGAATTTTGCTTGGATAAAAGTATTTTGTGACGATTTTCTTTTTTTTCTTTTGGTGTGTTTCTTTTAAGTGCTGGTGGTTGAGTTGTTAGTTATTTTTGGTGAGTTGTACTAATTTTTTATTTGTTATATATAAAATGAATGGTTTCGTATTATAATTTGTATATAAGTTGATTGTTTTTAAGATAATGAGGTTTTAAATAACTTCAAATGTTAACTAAATTCAAAGTAATTATTGTGCAGTCTGTCATCTATAACTACTGACTGCTATATGAAGCCGCATACAGCTAAATATTTGCTTAAACAATTGAAAAGAGTAAAGAAGTTACTTTTGAATTTATTGGATTTACATTATATTCAATATAGATTTACTCATTTTGCTCATTGAAAAATAAAAGAGTACACCACACTTATAAAATACAATTAAAAATGATTAAGAGAACATATCTTCATATATTTTTGTCCATTGATTTTTAGAGTTACGTACCTCAAAAGAAAAACCGAAATGCTTATAGAATCACTTTCCTGCCAGTCTGTCGTCAAACATATTTATAGAGAGGAATTAGTGGGCGAATCCGACGCACTTGGCCAGATTTTTTAACGACAATAATTTAGTTTATTTTTTGTCAAAGTTGAATCAACACTTATATCTCTAATATTTGAGCTGTCCGTTTTACTCAACGCTATTCGTATATTTTTTTTATTTACTGACATATTTCATAACATTTTTCATGAACGCTTACAAAAGTGACGTTCTCTCATCTGTCTTTCAAATAGTTTTGACAGAATAACATACAAATTCTTTGAAATAATACTTTTTTATATGTTCCTCGTTTTTCATGTTTTTTTATATATATATCTGAAGCACGCATGTATTTTATATATTATACTTTTGAAATAAAATCTATTCAGTTTATAGTGAGACGAATATATTTTTAGGTTATCTGATTGTAAACGCGTCGGTTGTGGTTTTGACAAATGAATTATTTTAATTTCCTCGCTCTAGTGTCATAGCAAACCGCAGCAATGAGCAATGTCTCGAAAGTTGTGGGGAAATTGGGGGACTATCCAACATCGTCATCGTTATGTAAACCTCATTAACCTGACGTTTCGAACACCTTGCAGTAGTCATTGGTCACGGCTCGTGGGTAGTTTACAGTCCGTGATCATGGGTAGTAAAGAGGTCACGGGTTATAAAGATTTAATTTGAAAAATACATATACATGAAACCTAAACATATTCTGTTATCACAGGCTAAAGTATACCAATAGAAAGAAAATTAAAATCAGCTTCACCCTGTATCCCGTACACAGCAGGCTAGGCAGAGGGAACCTAGTGTTAAGACACTCCGTTACCCACTTTCCGCCGAATTTTGGAGGCATTGCGTGCTGAGTGGCGGAACTTAACGCCGCGCTTTGCCCCGACACCAGAGCGAAGAAATGAAAATATAAATGTAAGTATTATACATATTTCACTTCTTCGAGTGGGGATCGAACCCACAACCAGTCGATTTTACAGTCACACTTTGTGCGTCTGCGTCACGACTAGCCTCAATAAAAACAAACTAAAAAAGGAACGTGTTATAAAAGTCAAATAATATAAACCTTTGGTAGTAACGTCAGCAGGGAATTTATATCACATTCAACGCACGACTCTACTATTTATGTATTTTCCTCCAATATTGACTTTGTCGGTGTTCTCGAAGAAGTATCAATGTGAAGATGACAAGTTTTTAATCAAACTGTGCATATATAATATTGAAATATTTTTTTTAGCACGCAATGGCCAAACAGTGTATCTTAACACTAGGTTCCCTCTGCCTAACTTGCTGTGTGCGGGATACAGCGTGAAGCAAAAAGCGTAAAGGATACAGCAACAGAAATATTATTGGTTTTGCTATATATATTTACATAATATGTATATTAATTACAGCACCTGTTTATTAATGAACGTGAACTATTTATAAGTAAACTAATATAAAGTTACTATAATATATTGCACAAACTTTATATTAACAATTTGAAACAACAGCGTAATTATACCTCTTAATTGTACAAAGATTTAACTTAAGACATTGGAGGAAACTCGTTTCTGCAATGTTTTCGTTAAGTGACACCTTAGTTAGTTTCTACTTCATTACTCATTCCACTTTAATTTAAACGAGCCATTACTTTAAATATTGCCTTCTAATTTGTATTTAATTTGTCGAGTCTCTTTTGCTCGTTGATCTTTATTTATAGTATAGAAACTTGTATTTTTCTGGAAAGTTATGTCAAATATGAATAAATTAAGTATTTAAGCTTCAGTTTATTAAGTGAGTTTATTTAAATTTTTTTTCAAACCATTTATAGATTCACACTCTAGGCAGAGAGAACCTAATGTTAAGTTACTCCATTTCCCATTTTTCGATGAATTTTCGAGGCATTGCGTATTTTTTTTATCTATTTTTAATTAGTAGTATTTAGTGGCGGAACTAAACGCCGCGCTTTGCCTCGGCACTAGAATGAAGAAATGAAAATATCAAGTATTTAATTTTCTCCAGTGGGAATCTAACTCACAATCTAACTTATAATAATGATGATAAAAAGTTATATTACAAAAAAAATATATTTTATTTGAGTTTAACATTTTAATCCTAAGAGAATATCCTTTAACTGTTCGATCAAGAACCGGATGCAGGAAGTAGTTTAACTCTAGCTGTCTCTAGAGTCTAACCACATTGCACCGTTTACACGCATTTAATTGTTTGTATTTTTAAAATATTTTATTCATATTGAAATATAATAAAAAAAAATATAAAAAATATTATAATAGCTTCTAAGAAAAGCAGAATAACTCTTGTTAAATTTCCACCATCTGTGATTGAATAGTTAATATGCCTGGATCTTGTTATAAAATCCAGGCATAGATTTTTGTAAATGGAGAATAATATCTAAGTCACATAAGTTTTATAATTCTCAAAATTACAATTTTAAGCTTAAACAACTATCCTACAAGTACAGTAAAGATGGTTTCTATATATTCAATTGGGCTACTCTATAATACATATTGTGTTTTATTAACATTAGCATCACGCTGCAACTCACATATAGCAAGGTAGGCAGAAGTAACCTGGGAACCTAGAGTCAATATTCCGTTTCCGTTCCCGATTTACTGTCAAATTATATTAGTTAAGCAATAATCAAAACTAACCTAATAACTAGTAAATCCAAAATATTCTGCAACAAATTTTCCCGTTTCATCAACTAATGTCCCGTACAAAGGCTGGTACAAACATTAGTGATTACACATTAGGTAATGTATGCTGGTAAAACAGGTCACCCGTACTCGTCCGGTGGCCGGAAATGTTTTTTCAACCTAAACGGTGCTTTTGGCTATAACTTTCGATAATATTTATAGTGGAATATAAAGAATATTATTATACAATAAAATATATATTTTAATTAATATATATATATATATATATATATATATATATATATAAAACCCACTGATTTTGATTGTACATGCCTTTTTTGTTCCTGTGTATTTCATAACTAAGTTATGGGCTCATGAAGTGAACACTAATTGGTATCTTAGTAAAATTGACTAAATTAGCCCGTATAAAATTATAAAAAAATATTTATCTTAATATTATATTGTATGTTGTGTGGTGTAACTCAACGCCACGCTTTGTGTTATAATAGTATCGCGGGGAAATGAAAACACCCAATACTCCCAAGTATTTATAGCCTTTGGAGTTAAACACCGTTACACCACTAATACTCTCCATTTCTAATGATATTAAAATATAATGAGGCCAGTCCTGGCGCAGGGGCACAAATTGTGACTCTAAACGTGACTGGTTATGGGTTCAATCTCCGCTTGAGGAAATTAAATATTTATTTAAATTTATATTTCCATTTCTTTGCTTTGGTGTTAAGGCAAAACCCGGCGTAGAGTTCCGCCAATCAACATGCAATGCCTCCAAAATTCGGCGGAAAGTAGGGAACGGAGTGTCTTAACACTAGGTTCCTTCTACCCTGCTTTGTGCGGGATACAGCGTGAAGCTGATAAAAAAATTATAAAATAAGTAATATTTGCAAAAGCAGATACAGAAACTAAAATAAAACAAGGTTAAGAAAAGACAGAAGCACAAACTTTCGGAATTCAATACCTAAACTAAATATATCACTCTTATGTAACCTCGATATATTGTTGGTGAAGGTTCATTATGAAAACACCGCAGTGAGTTCCAACATAATATTTGTACCAGAACATATTTACTTGTGAGAGACCTAATCTCGCGTGACTTTGGGAATAAGCAGGAAATGTATTTTATTAGTTTTTTTTTCTTTTATTGTAATTCTTTTTACATCATTTCACTTTTATGTTGGTATTGACTGTCGAAGAGACTTATTCTTGCGCAAATTGATTGAGGTTATTGTTAGTTTTCTGTGTCTTCTCTGTTATAAGGTAGTCGAAGTTGGAGAGTGGAGTGGCCTTTTATTAGGTGAAAAATATTTTTTTTGCCATTCACACACACCGCTTAGGTGAAAATATATTTGGTAGTAGAAACTGCTCCAAAGATTAAAATTCACAATAGCTATTCTTGTTTTATTACAGATTGTTTTAAGTGTCTATATAGAAAAATAATTTTCAAAATAAAGAAGTACATTTTAAATATTATATAAATGTATGCAAGTGTGATGAGCCTTTACTGTTTATTAAATCTTCAAAAAAAAAAGAATTTTTTCGTTTGCCTATTGACCAGACTAGATTAAACATTTAAATCTAAATGATGTATTTACTTTTATATAAACAATCTCATAAAATCATCAAACTGAAAATTTTAGTTTTTGCCAATCCTCCAAGTTATCCCTTTAAAAATAAAATGAAAAAAGATCTTAAGCATTTCCTTGAAAATTAAGATTCTTATATATATTTTATCTAAAATTTCTTGGAAATTAAATATTTTTAATAAAATATTAGGTAAATAACACTCACTACACTCAAATTATAGGCATAATAACTAGACGATGCCTATTGTATATATGAATAGAATAATAACTTTTGAAGAAGCAAAAGCTGTATACCGAGATCGTACAGCTTAGTACTTAATCCTCTTTACCTGTTTCAAACCTGATATTATAAGTATGGAATAATATACTATAAATGAATGTATACAATTCATTTTTAGGTACTAACAATATAAAAATGTATTCTACAGGCATTGAGTGTAGCGTTATTTAACGCCGCGCTTTGCCTCGAGACAAGAGCGGAGAAATGAAAATATTAAATATTTAATTTCCTCGAGTGAAAATCGAACCCACAACTTGGCGCGTTTACAGTCACATGCTTGTGGCAATGCGTCACGACTGGCCTTTTTTATTTTATATAAAATATACATTATGATTAAAAAGGCTTTGTGAGTAATTATCTGTACATATATAAATGTAAATCATTATAAATATCTAAATACTAGAAATCGTATTTTCCAAAGAAAATTTCAACATTTTTTTACAACACTACATGATATCATGCTTTTATCACATCTTATTGATCTATCGAGACTAAAAAGACTGGTAGTTAATCAGTCTATCCTCCCTATTTGGCCAATATAGGGACTGACTGACGAAAATAGTGGTTAGTGGTCACATCATTTGGTCCTGCTATATCAATCACATGTCTACTTTTAACATTTTTAAAGTGTCATTCCAAACATAGGAAAGAAAAATACTTATTAAGGAAGCGCATGAAAATTTGAACGTAGCGGTGTCACTACCTGCGCCTCTTGGAAGGTTTCCAAGAGGCTCGGGTTCAAATCCCGATACGTTAAAATTTATACCCGTTTCCTAAATAAATAAATAAATGTCTACCTTTTTTACGTCATCTGATATGTAATATTTCGAAAGTTATTGTGTTGTTTATCCAAAATAAATTCCTAGCAAGCTAAGTCCTAGATTTTGAGAAATACTTGCAACTACTACGATGGACCGATTTGGTTCAAAATAAAAGAATAGAAATTCAGCAAAAGTATTTTCACAAGTCAACCTAGTTGCTCTCGGATAAAAGTTTCAAGAGAATGAAAGAACTTATCTAATAAAAGGTAATATTAAGAAAGTTTTTACTCCTTTCTGATTTAATTATTTTATTTTAGTTACCATTTATATTATTGTTATTTATAATATATATAGGCATATCATAGTTCATATTAATTTATTTTATTCAATACATAAAATATAAAAAATACCGCAAATCTAAATACCGCAGTATAGGAGATGACAAATTTATATATTATTATATTAACTTTCTATCTTCTTATTTTATATACTATTTCGACCATTATCTTGTCGTATAATTTGATTGAAAATTTGCACGCGTCTTCAGATCCGATGTCCATATACTATTGTCACAGTGTCAGCACGTCTTCCTTGTCAGGAAGATCAGGAAATTTAGAAAATGCGTTTACTTAAGTGTGTTTTTGTACATTTTTTTCAGCTTCACGCTGCATCCCGCATATAGCGAGATAGTCAGAAAAAATCTAGTTTCAAGACACTTCAACCGCCATTGCGTATGGAGCTGCGGGACTCAACGCCGCACTGATCCACCAGTTGCTTTAATAATGATGAGAGGCCAGTCATGGCGCAGCGGCAAGAGGTGTGACTGTAAAACCGACTGGTTGTGGGTTCGATCCCCACTCGAGGAGATGAAATATTTACTTAAATTTATATTTCCATTTCTTACTCTGGTGTCAAGGTTAAGCGCGGCGTTGAGTTCTGCTACTCAACACGATCAATGCGACAATGCCTTCAAAATTCGGCAGAAAGTGGGGAACGGAGTGTCTTAATACTAGGTTCCCTCTGCCTACCCTGCTGTGTGCGGGATACAGCGTGAAGCTGATTTTATTTAATAATGATTATTATATTTATTTGCGTATTTCTCATGATATTTCATCTTGTACCTAATAATTCTTAAATGAAATTAGAAACTAAAACATTAACAAAGTATGTGATGCTCATACATGCTAATACTTCAAAACTTCAATTAGTCTAAAACACTCCAAATTGTTTTAATCAGGTCCCGGGGGCTGAAATGCAGAATGTTTCACTCTCATCTCGAAACTATTACCTAGAGTTATGCATAAATTTATAAATGTATGAAGCTCAAAAACATTTTCGCAAAATAGCTAGCAGTTACTTTTTAGATGGAGACAGATTTATTACTAATTTTAAATAAGTTTTTCTTAAAATTATATATTATAGTAAATTGGAAACTATATATTATAGTATTTATAATTTAAGATATGTATTAAGTAAATCTACTTTTATTAAACAAAACTGTTTCCCGCAGAATAGGCAATGAGAAACAGTGTTAAGATATAAAGTTAACAACATTTCGCCCTATTTTGGAGATATTGCTTGTTCATCCCCCAAATGGGAATCGAACTCATAACCAGCGTTTGCGATCACACATTGTGTATTAATAAAGCCTTATGTTAATAAGAGTAAAATATTTATAAGAACAATTTCGTATAACATTTACATACGCTGTCATGGTATAGTTGGGCCCTGTTTTTAGATAGCTAAAGATTCAAAACTTAACCTTTGTATTAGATAACTATATATCTTAGAACATAATCGTATTTTATAGTAAGCAAAGTATATAGTATAGCACTTAGTGCAATTACCCAATACATTTTTATAATAAAATAAATAGATTGAATTAAAATGTTTATGTACAATAGTTTCACCCTTTTCACAACCCTAGCGGGCTAGGCAAAGGGAATTTAATCTAAGGACACTCAGTTCCCCACTTTCTACTTATTTTTTTTGGTTTGTCTAAAAACTACGAAATATTTTAATTATTATAAAAATAATAAAAAAACCATCATTATATATATAAGTACAAAATATTTATTTATAGACTACCGAAATGACACTGCAGTAAAAAATTCTATATGAATATGAATAGTACTTTTACTATCTTATCTTGTTGCTGATGTTGAATACAGATTATCCGGAATATGTGACAGTACTGTTACCACAACTTATCTGTGTAAAATATCAACTTATTTTAATACATTTCTTTGTGAAACAACTACTCAATTGTGTGTGTGACTTTGTGTGTGTGTGTTATTAATATTATTGTTCTACTTTTAAATATAGATTACTAAGAGATTATAATAATATAGAAGGCATAATTCGCCGCTGATTTCGCACCTACGATAGAGCCCTTCTTATACAATACATTGTTAACTAAATAATAAAATTGAATTGCGTAAAACTCTATGCAGTTTAGGAAACTAAAAAAATAAAATATTTTATTTGAAAACTTTATGACATTTTTCACAAGTAGTAAACGAGGCACCGTCATGGTTAAGTATAATGTTGAGAATTCTAATCTCACTCTAGGGAAAAGTTTTTGTAGAATTTTTATTTTCTCTTCTTTTACCGTTAATCAAAGTCAAATAATTTTATTCAAAATAAGAAGCTTCATTTTTTAAATGTCAAATAATTTACCACCAGTTCACTAAAGTTAATGCCTTAGACCTGAGAAGAACCGGCGCAAGAAACTCAACGGGACTTATTTTTTAAGTTTTTTTTAATGTTACGTAACGTTGTGTACGGTATTTGGTTCCGCCAATTACTACAAAAAATTATGTATCTTCATTAGTCGACAAAAAGGACGAACATTTAATTATATCTGCCTGAAAGTAAAGGTAAAAAAAATATTGATTATAATTTTTCAAATAAGCCATAAAAAGCTTTAAGAACCCTTGATATAAGTATAGAGAATAAATATAAAAGTTAACAAAACTTTGAATAATGTTTTCTATTAAAGACGTTCAACTATTCACGAGAAGGTTTCACCGCATGTGAGTTACGACTTACGGGAAACGTGAGTAAATTGTTTAGAAAATTATATAAAAACAACTTTACTACTACTTTTCAACAGTATATAAAGATTTTTTTTATTCAGGGAGAACCTAAAATAATCCGTTCTCCGCTTTCTAACGAAATCCGAGACATTGAGTGTTGAGCGGCGGATTTTAACGCCGCACTCTGTACGATACTCTACTCGTACGATAGCGGTTACGAAAGGGAAAGGCCAGTCGCAATGCAGGGGCACAAAGTGTGACTGTTAAATCAACTGGGTGTGGGTTCGATCCCCACTCGAGGAAATTAAATTTACATTTATATTTTCATTTCTTCTCTGGTGTCGAGGTAAAGCGCGGCGTTGAGTTGCGCCACTCAACACGCAATGCCTCCAGAACTTGGTGTAAAAGTGGGGAACTATGTGTTTTATTACTAGGTTCCCTCAGTCTACCCTGCTGTGTGCGGGATACAGCGTGAAGCTAAAGATTACGTAAAACAATTCGTTCCCCCAAATGGCAAACAAGCTCAAAATCATGTTTACGTTTTACGTTTTGTCAATGTTCCATTACACCATGCTGAGTAAGACTATTTAACACAAATTAAATTGTATGTACACAGATGTTTTCTATAACAATTATTATGGCTGGTGGGATTTTCATTCAGGACCGCCTTTTAAATTAAATTAAATTAAATTAGCTTCACGCTGTATCCCGCACACAGCAGGGTAGGCAGAGGGAACCTAGTGTTAAGACACTCCGTTCCCCACTTTCTGCCGAATTCTGGAGGCATTGCGTGTTGAGTGGCAGAACTCAACGCCGCGCTTAACCTCGACACCAGAGCGAAGAAATGGAAATATAAATTTAAGTAAATATTTCATCTCTTCGAGTGGGGATCGAACCCACAACCAGTCGGTTTTGCAGTCACACCTCGTGCCGCTGCGCCACGACCGGCCTCACCGCCTTTTCTGGGTAGTAATAAAAGCGCTCTTGCAATTAAGCTGTAGATTGCAACTATTTCACATGTAAAAAAATATAGGTCAGTCGTAGAGCAGGGGCACAAACGTGTGACTGTTAACGAGACAGATTTTGGAGTTCTATTTCCACTCAAGGAAATAAAAATATTTAATATTCCAATTTCTTTGCCCTGGTATCGAGGCAAAGCGCATGATTGAGTTTCGCTACTCAATAGCGGTGTGTTTTAACACTAGGCTCTCCTGCTACATGCGGGATGCAGTGTGAAGTTAAAAAAACTATGTTAATGTGTTAAAGTTTAATGATTGCATTAAACTTTAACACATTAACATAGTTTTTAGTAAATGTTGTGTTGTAGAAATACTTGAAAAGAAATATATTAATAAAATTCTTTTCAAAGGTAACCTATAGACTTTGAGAAATGTGTCCAATGTGTGCAACCTCTAAATATTCCCTAATGCTAGTGAAATTTTGCATACGTGGGTTAATTAACTTAACAAAACATGAAAAAAAAGTTAAAAATATTTGAATAAACAAACGTAGTATTTATTGTCAAATCGTAAACAAAAGTAGTATTTATTGTCAAATCGTAAAGGGAATTGTTATATTGGCTGTTTATTGATGACGCCTATTCTTCAATGCAAGTTAGAATAACAACAGGGGAAGCTCGAAATAAATTATTAATAATATTTGTTTGTTAAGTAACTTTGTAACAAAGGTGTTTAAAGCATGAAATATATCAAGTAGGTGTCTATTATAGAAAACTGACTTGACTAATTATGGTTGAATACGATATCAATATTTCTTTGTCTTAATTTTATATGAAAGTTATAATGAATAAAACTAACATACCTAAAAATACTCGACTATATTTAAAAGGCTTGGAAAAAGAAGCGTTTTGTTAAATTCGTTATATTGACAGTCTGATTTTACTCCAGGGTATTATTTGTGAGATCAGTGAAACTGACTGCAAATTCTAATTAAAATTAAAAATATATAATTCAAAATGACACTGGTACAGTAAATTACGCTAAGCTGGCACGCTCAAAGGCTTTTAAATATAAACAAGTTAAATGGAAAAGTTTTCATTGTAAATTACAATTTTATTTAAAAAAAATGCACATTTACTTAAAGTTCTCCAGTTCCTTTTAATAATAAATAAAAAATCAATTAATTAATTAAGACATCAGGTTAGATTAGTCGCCATAGAAATAATGTTGAAGCCTTCCCTCACGTTCGTAGTAACGTCGACCGGGGGTTTATCTCCAGCGATTATCCACGCAGATCCATTGCTGCCAGAGTTAATTACACCCATTATGCCTGCTACTGCTGATGTTACTCTAAATGAAACGAACGCTGTATCAGATTGATGTACATGATGTATTTTGATTGATGCGAATATTTTTACTGTTGTTGATTTGGTATATTCTACTTCCTGCTAATATTTAGAGGACAGTCGTGACGCAGGGGCACAAAGTGTGACTGTAAAACCGACTGGTTGTGGGTTCGATCCCCACTCGAGGAGGAAATGAAATATTTAGTTAAATTTATATTTTTATTTCTTCGCTCTTAACACTAGGTTCCCTCTGCCTACCTTGTTGTATACAGGATACAGCTGAAGCTAATGAAAATTGGTGAAGGTCGATGTTTGTTTCAGTTTCAAGCAAAAAATACTGAACGAATTTAGATGAAACTTAACAATAATATAGCTTATACATTAGAATAACACACATTAGCCAAAATTTAGGTAAACATTTTGTATAATTTAGTTATAATATAATATAATAATAACTTAAAACGGGCGAAGCCGCGGGTCGCTTGTCTTGGATAATTTTCATTAGTTGCTTCACCTAGTCTGTCTGTAGAGTAGAAAATAACGTAGAGCTCATATTTTTATATATAACGTGAATATAATGTCCTATATAATGAAATAACGTTTCAGCCTTCAAGGATATTTCGTTATGTTATTTTGACAAAAGCTTCCGGCCGCCGCTACCCTTGTTTTCTTAGTATAAAAGGAGGGTGATCCGAAATGCCAGTCTTTGTTTAATTTTGTTAAAAACTTGTCCAATCATTTAAATGTGGTTAGATTATTTGCTTAAATAGAAAATAATATGTTTTGAACAATTCGTGCTAATATTATCCTACCACTTTAACGAAACTAGATTAATCATTAAATGATTTCTAAATTTTACTTTTTACTCATGAAAATGAAATGACATGAAATTTGTTATATATTACTTTACTTCTACTCTATTCACCCATATGTATACTCGAAATCGCCGAATCGTCGCTATCTGATAACGGAACACAACGCCATAAAATACTAACATTTTTCAAAGAAGAATTGAAAATCGAAACATTTTTATAATTTATTGGTTCACAAAACCACTTTTACGCGTGTCACGTCTAGATTTTGCATTGAATGGATGCAAAGTAATGTTTCGTGTTTTCCCTTGAACCGAGGATTCAGCTTACCGCGTATCACAAACGAATTTAATTTCACAAATGTGACTACCCATAAAATGTGGAAATTGGAGCATTCCCGTTTGGAGCTCATACATAATGCATGTACGACAACATTTCGACTCACCTGAAGTTGTTCGTCAAACTTCTCTACTATTTGTCTTTGTTCAAGCAAAATAATTTATAGTAGTTATTATAGGTATAATCCTTTTTAATAAAATATTAAATATTAATAATAAGAAGAAATGAGTGTAAAACAGATTTTATTACTAAGGAATAATTTACTTTAGATTCTGTGCTGTTTCATAGCATACAATACGACCATTTTTAAACATTTATAACTAAAATATGTAAAATATGTATATCGTGGTGCAGCGGTACGAGGTGTGGCTGTAAAACCGACTGGTTGTGGGTTCGATCCCTACTCGAGGAGATAAAATATTTACTTAAATTTATATTTCCATTTCTTCGCTCTGGTGTCGTGGACAAGCGCGGCGTTGAGTTCTGCCACTCAGCACGCAATGCTTCCAGAATTCGCGGAAAGTGGGGAACGGAGTGTCGTAACACTAGGTTACCTCTGCCTACCTTACTGTGTGCGGGATACAGCGTGAAGCTGATTTAATTTTTTTTTATATTTAATCAAAAATAAAAAAATAATTTTAGAACATAAGGTGCATTTTCATGACAGCATGGGACCGACTGACCTCAGTACACAGCCTAAGAAACTTCGTTTAATCGATAATCCTATTAACGCTACCTCTTCAAGTAAACACCTGTTACCTGAATACACACAAATTTAAAGACCCCTTGCCATTAATTACTAAGCATTTACAAGCAATTTGATACTTAAGTGAATAATTTTACATATTTCGTCGGCTGGAATGACTTAGGTACACTGTACAGTATGAAATTTTAATTTCAATATCGGATTATATTTCCTATTACTTATTTTCATTATTATATTTATTCAGTGCTTTACAATAAGTGGATAATTTAATAAACTATGCGGGAATTTGTAAATTTAACCACTACTACCATAGCATTAAATATAAATATTTAATGCTATGGTTAAATTAGGGCCAGTCGGTAGTGCAGGGGTACAAAGTGTGACTGTAAAACTGACTGGTTGTGGGTTCGATCTCCATTCGAGGGGATGAAATATTTACTTAAATTTATATTTCCATTTCTTCGCTCTGGTGTCGAGGACAAGCGCGGCGTTGAGTTCTGCCACTCAACACGCAATGCCTCCAGAATTCGGCAGAAAGTGGGGAACGGAGTGTCTGAACACTAGGTTCCCTCTGCCTACCCTGCAGTGTGAGGGATACAGCGTGAAGCTAATTTTATATATTTTTAATTTATATATCTTAAAATTATTATATTAAATTAAATAAATTACCTCTGTCTTTCAGAAGTTTCTAAAGCCATAATCTGTTCCTTATTATAGTTATGTCTATGAAGTAAAGCAGTATCAGTGGGACCCAGGCATACTGTGACAATACGAACTCCAGTTTTTGCATACATTTCTTCAGTCTGAAAGTATAAAAATCTTATTAAATTTTCTTAAATTAAAGATGTATGTTATTATTCGTGTATATTAGTTTAAGTAGAAGTATTTATTAGTAACAACTACAACATTTTTTTTAATATCTATTAAAAATAGAACCAACAAAATGAAATCAATTAAATTCTAGTGGTAGCGGCCATTACAAAAGTAGTTCATATACTATTAAAAGAATTAAATTACAAGAATAGGCCGTCGTGGTGCAGTGGCATAGCGTGTTTCTTGTGAATGTAAACGCGACATTTTGTGGATTCGATTACTACTCGGGGAAATTAATTATTTAACATTTTAATTTCCTCACTTTATTAACAAAACAAAATGCGGCGTTAAGTTTCACCACTCCACCCTGCTATATGCGAGGAACAAAATAGAAAAAAATATATATTTACCGCAATTTGATTACTAAATTGTAGCACAGCAAACTTTGTGGCCGAGTATACAGCAGGTGATTTCTGTTGAAGGGCCTCTACCGATGACATGTTTAGTACAATACCACCACTGCCTCTATTGTCCACCCTCATCAACTCTAACGCCTTTAATGTGCTGTTGATTGTTGCTGACTAAATAAATACACACGTTTGAACATTGTATTTCTATTTTTAAATTCATTTACGTTAGTTAAATATTTTATTTAAAATATATAATTTTATTGGTATAATTTTAAGATTTATTTGTAACATAATTATGTGTTTTTTTTTTTGAGGTACAGATTGTATTGCGATGGTTATGGGTTTGATTACCACTTTAATTATTAAATTTATTCGCTCTGCTTCTGCTTTCGCTTCAAAAATAATAATAAGTAATAATATATATTTTTTGTAAATTCATCTAAAGGAATCGAGGCTTATTGCAAATTTATGATTATTAATAAATAATAAGCTTTGTTAAACAAAAGAAAATACTAATAAAACCATTCAACAATACAACAATCTAAAGAAACAAAACAATAGAATATCAAATAGAGCGCACACTCTACGAGTGATTTATAGATGAAGTTTATTGGAACATGGAAATCGATGTTTGTAGGTACTCATTTAACATTGTATCGTACAAATCGCAAATTCGATTCGCAAACTTTGCCTCTTGAGGGCAGTCGTGGCGCAGTGGCACAAAGTGTGACTCTAAAACCGACTACTTGTGTGTTCGATCCTCACTCGAGGAGATGAAATATTCACTTAAATTTATATTGCCATTTCTTCGCTCTGGTGTCGAGGCAAAGCGCGGCGTTGAGTTCTGCCACTCAACACGCAATGCCCCCAAAATCTGGCAGAAAGTGGGGAATGGAGTGTCTTAACACTAGGTTCCCTCTGCCTACCATACTGTGAGCGGAATACAGCGTAAAGCTGAAAAAAAAAACCTTGCCATAGTACTTACTAAATTAACATCGACCGTTTTCTTGTCGAAGCCCTCCTCCACACCGATAACTGCAGCATTGTTTATAACAGCATCAAGTCTTCTATATTTATCTATCACTTGCTTGTACGCTCTGGCGAGTTCTTCGTCGTTTGAAATGTCACATTTTATAAACTTGGCTTTCAAGGCACCAAAGTTGTTCAATAGTTCTACCTCTAAGCTTTCTCCTTCACGTTCCAATATGTCCAAGAAGGCGACGTGCTGTAATAATAAGTTATAGAATTCGTTAAGAAGTTTTATTAGGTTGCCCTAATTAACCTTTTTTTACACAATTATGTTAAATGCTATATAAAATGTAAGGTCAGACTTTTTATTATTACGAATTTTATTACAAGAAATCGAATTTTACTCAAGCTAATATAAAACATAATTTATTAAAATAAAATATAATATAAAAAGCTTACACTAGCATTTTGTATCAGTAATCCTCTGACAAGTCCTGCTCCAATACCTGCTGCCCCACCTGTCACCAATACCACTTTTCCTTTAACATTCCACGTCTCCATACCCTCCATCTTTATTCACTTATTCACAACAGCACTATCATCACTATATAACTGACAAATTAAATATGACCAGCAAATTTTTTTCCAATAATACAATTTATCAATTTAAATATGCTGCGTAAACGAAACGATACGAAACTATCTATAGATAACTAAAACAGTTCCAATCTTTACCGATTGTGATTCCTAACAATTTGGGCAGCCCGATGTTTCGAGCGTTATGTACTGATTGTGTTTACTTTGACTTTGACCGTATTAACAAGATTTGTGACAGGCGTGGTGGTATCCTATTATGCGTTAATATTTGTCTATCTGTCAATAATGGATATGATGAAAAAAGTATATATGTACCTATATAGATAATTCTAACATATTACAAATAAATTGGGTGATACAAAAAGAGTCGTTTTTTTTACTTCCTCTAAACATCGACTGTAAGATCGACTGGTTGTGGGTTCGATCCCAACTTGAGGAAATAAAATATTTATTTATATTTTCATTTCTTTGTTCTGATATCGAGGCAAAGCGCGGCGTTGAGTTCCGCCACTTAACACGCAATGCCTCCAGAACTCGGCGGAAAGTGGGGAATGGAGTGTCTTCTACTCTAGGTTCCCTTTGCCTACCCTGCAGTGCGCGGGATACAGCGTGAAACTGATAAAAATAGATAAACATATAAAGATTAAAAAAATAATATCTACTCGTACATCCCATGTCTTGAGATTGAACTCCATCACGATCGATATCAGAAAAATGTATAATATATTTAACTAAAAATAAAAATATCATCGAATAACTTGACCAAAATAAAATACCTTAAAATGATATATTATATTAAGAAAGTTACAACAAATATGCTTACCTAATAATAGTTTACCTAATAATTTTCAAAAAAGACGGTAATTCAACAAAATTTATTAAGATTCATGGCGATTGTAAGTGCTTCTCAAAGGCATGTTAACTACGAACAATCTCAGTTTACGTGAAGTGGTCTCGAAACTCGCCTTTGCAGAACGTTTTGGGACACATTTTGTCAGCTATTGTGAAGTATGGGCTATTGTAAGGCATTTGGCCTCAATCTATTTTGCTAAATTAAATCATAAAACTATCGTACATACGTACTATCGTAATCATAATAAATCATAAATTTATATTTCTATTTCTTCGCTCTGGTGTCGAGATAAAAGCGCGGCGTTGAGTTCTGCCACTCAACACGCTATGCCTCCAGAACTCAGCGGAAAGTGGGGAACGAAGTGTCTTAACACTAGATTCCCTCTCCTCCGGGATACAGTTTGAAGCTGAAAAAAAAGTCGAGCGAGCCTCGAGCGAGAATCAAACTCACAACACATTATGTTTACAGTCACTGTGCTTATGTCCCAGCGCCACGACTGGCCTTAACCGATTCTGTTTTTATAGGTATACATATTTTTCAATCTCCTATGAGCGTACAATATTATTACCTAAATTTAATATAGATACGAGGTCAACATATTTTAGAAAATTACGTTACTGGCTATCTCATCTTCATTGTTACATGACCGGTGGAGGGTCACTTGATCGAAATATAACAAGCTATCGAACGTCTATTTAGAAACGCAATTTAGGGTAAAATTAACGTTTAGGGGCCAGTCGTGGCGCAGCGGCACAAAGTGTGACTGTAAAACCGACTGATTATGGGTTCGGTTCCCACTAGAGGAGATGAAATATTTACTTAAATTTATATTTCCATTTCTTCGCTCTAGTGTCGAGGCAAAGCGCGGCGTTGAAGTCTGCCACTCAACACGCAATGCCTCCAGAATTCGACAGATAATGGGGAACGAAGTGTCTTAATACTAAATTCCCTCTGCCTACCCTGCAGTGTGCGGGATACAGAGTGAAGATAAAAAAAATATTAAGCTTTCGTGACTCAGGAGCACAAGCATGTACAGCAAACGCGACGGTTGGGAGTTCGATTCCTACTCGAGAAAATAAAATAGCGAAGAAAGCGCAGCGTTGAGCTCCGCAACTCAATACGCAGTACCTTCAAAATTCGACAAAATGTCTTAAAACTAGGCTCCCTCTGCCTACCCTGCTACACGAGGGATAAAGAGTAAAGCTGAAAAAACCTATTACACACATTTTATACTATTCTACTATAAGAAACATTTTAAATATCGCCATCGCAGAAAATGGAAACTTATTTCAAAAATATACGAAATTCTCAGAATAAGGAGACAGGTGACTAATATTGTAAGGGATATATTCCGTCATACCCGCTCTGTTCGTGTGGAAAATACAGCTTCAACGCCACACACTTTACTGCCTTTGATAAAATTTAAATGTGCTCGTATAAGATGTGGCATTTCAATTTGCAACGAAATTCTAGATGAGATATGTAAGCTAACATTTGTTTTGAGCAATGCTCGTTTTAATTTAACATGTAAATTGGAATGGAATTAAGACTTACGACTTGTTTCGTTTGCTGCTCTTTATTTAGATGTTATTAACGTTTCTTAGATTAATGATAATGTGTTTTCATTTTGACATAAGAAATGGAAGAATTTAATTTCTTAATATTAGTTACGATATTATTTTGATATCGTCGCGGACTAGCATGCCAATATGGCGGTTTTGGATTCGATTCACTGTAATCTCGCTTTTGTTTAAAGACAAAGCGTGGTCTTGAGTTCCGCCATTCAACAACACTTAATATTATTATACACTTTTCACTTTTCAAAATCTTACTTTGAAAAGTGAAAAATACTTAATGAGAATATAAACAAGAATTATCTATTAAATATAATTAAATACCACTGCTAATCTATATATTATCATTTCTTCTATATATTTACAAATTAAAAAAAAAGAACATTTATTTGTAAATATATCGATATTTATACTATATCATTAACAACCACTAGGTATTTTAATGTCAAGCAATATTAAAAATTCATTTTAAATCAACAAAATCACATTCAATAGTTCAAAACTTTAATCTTAGTTAGTCTTTTGTACATTATTATAGCACAGTCCTGTTTAAACTGCACTGCAGATAGCATTATACAGCGATCAGTTATTCATGACGTCACCTCGCTTGACGGTTATTATTATCAACATTGGGCGACCTAGCGGCGAAATTATGTGGCAAAAGAATGAAAATATTAAAAACATTTTCCATTGTAATGAGAAAGAATCTTTTTATTTTCATATATTTTTTTGTCTTTATATGTATGTATATCTTGTGCATTTTGTAGTGTAGAGCAACGTTTTACTCTTTGCCTACTTTCTTACAATTTTATTTTGGATTTTTTTGTTAACTTTACGCTGTATCTCACACATAGTAGAGTAAGCAGAGGGAACATGGGAACCTAGTTTTAAGACACTCCGTTCCCATTAACACATTTCCGCTAAATTCTGGAGACATTGCGTGTTGAGTGCGTGCGTTAAAATTAGCAACTTTACACTTTTTAACCGACTTCTGTAAAAGGAGGCGGTTATCAATTAGATGTTGTTACTTTAAAATTTTTGACTGAGTAAACTGATTTTGATGATTCTTCCTTTATTTGAAAGCTAGTGTTTCGTATATGGTCTCATTTCGTACCTTTCTGACAATGGTATCCATGACAAAATCACATCTTAAATGCGCATTACTTAATGTGCGAGACAAATGGACGTTTAACTCAATATTCCGCCAGTCGATTTCGATGATTTTTTATTATTGGAAAGGACAAGGGTAGTTTGTGGAAAGTTTAATTAGGTTCTGATTATGGGATCCGGTTGAAATTGAATAAATCGGTTCTTTTTTGTTAAAAATTATAATTATGTAGAGCAAAGCTTTGATCTTCATTCTTTCTTTTTTGGTTCGTATTCCAGAGATGTTTTGTGGTAGAGTCACGTCGCCAGCAATGGCAACACGTATGGCCAGACTCGACCGGATCATTACCACCCCCGGCATTTAAAACCGGCGTTAAGTATTTTAAATGAAACTATTTTAACCGGATTAATCGTGTATATTTTGTATTTTTATACATTTTTGGAAACCCGACGTTTTGAACACTTTGCAGTAGTCCGTGACCACAGGTAGACTGAGGTGGCATTCGTCTGTCAGTTAGCATAATTATTATATCAAACTACCGCCAACGCTTTCTTAATTGCCTTGCATACTACCCTGGATTCCTACAGAATGAGCTGATAGTATCTTGCCCTCTGGTATAGTGGGTTTGAGACTTCAATGATCTTATGAGTGGGTCCCAGGTGGTAGAAAGTTTCCAGTCATCTTCTCTATTGAAATTAGGATGTTTTTGTATTTCGATAGCCTCGCGGATCATTCTGGGAATGTATCTGTTTTCTTCAGCGAGGATTTGGGTTTTATCAAACCTAATGCAGTGGCTGGATTTATCCACAGTATGCTCACACACAGCTGACTTTGATAGATGTCCATTCTTGATATCGGAGATGTGTTCCTTCACCCTCACACCGATGCTTCTCTTTGTTTGACCAATGTATGATAAGCCACAGTCACAATCTAGTTTGTATACACCTGCATTCTGTAAAGGAATATTACTTTTCACTGGTCTCAAGAATTGGCTCACTTTCTTGTTAGGCTTGAACATTTAGTTTTTATAGAAGCTCTTCTTAAGATGTTGCCAATCCTGTCTGTAACCCCCTTCACATATGGTAGAAGTGCCGGCTGTCTTTCTATTGTGGGTGGCTTGTTGGTCTTCTGACAACGCTGGCGGGGAACTGGCAGCTTGTTCTGATGAAGGCCATTCTTCACCTGGCGAAGCTCGTCCCCTAGGTGTTCAGCATCGCAGAGGTGGTGTGCTCTCTGAAACAAGGATTTGCCAACGGTAGATAACTGTGTAGGATGGTGGTGAGATTCACCATTGAGGTATCTATTGGTGTGCGTGGGTTTCCTATATACTGTGTGGCCTATTGTGCCATTGGGATTTCTTAGGACTAAAACATCAAGAATAGTTAGGGAATTATTATTTGCCAGTAATTCTATTGTAAATTTATTATTGTCATTAATAGAATTGAGGTGGTTTAGGAATATATAGGTATTGTCCGTAGGTAAAATGGTAAAGGCGTTAAGTAGTTGGCTTTATGCCACTGCGTTTCGCATCAGGTAATGCCGGGCTCCGACGCCAAACCCATCTTAAAGGCCGGCAACGCACCTGTAGCTCCTCTGGTGTTGCACGATATCGTGGGCGGCGGTAGTCACTTACTATCAGGTGACCCGAACGCTCGTTTGCCTTGTCCTTTTCCATAAAAAAAAAATTCTAGACATTGTAATAAGTGGTGCAGATTAATGCCGTATTTTGTTTACTGGAGCGAAGAATTGAATATAATTTATAAATATAGTCGATAATAGTTATATTTATGTAAGAATTCCATTACTCCAACCATTTATTTGGTCTTTGTGTCTCAACGCTGAACTATAGCTAGAACTTATATAACTTAATATAATTGGCGCATTTCAGTCATTGTTTCTATTCCGTATCTCCGGCAATTTGTGTACGTGTTGAGGGTTGGGTTGCAAATTTCAACGTCGCATTTTGTCTATTCAGATCTAGAAAGTATTCATATTTTGAAAAAGCAGCTTTCCCTCATTATGGAATAGGCAGAAGGAAGTGTGAACCTGCTATTAAACCACTCCGTGACCCACTCTTCCCGTAATTTTCGAGATATTGCGTGTTGAATTGAATTACAGAACTAAACACCGCACTTCGTCCATCAATGCAGAGATATGAAAATAATTTAAATATAATCATTCCTCCAAGTGAAAATCGAACCAACAACCGTCACGTTTATAGACATTGACACTGTGGGACAACACTGCACTATTTACTGCCTTTTATCTTTACAAATTATATAAACTACTAGCGACCCGCTCGCGGTTTCGCCCGCTTAAGCTACATTGTTATTTGCTTACAAATCTGAATAACTTTGTGTTCTAATCAAATAAGCTTCACACTGCAGGGTAGGCAGAGGGAACCAAGTGTTAAGACGAGGCATTGGGTGTTGAATAGCGAAACTAACTGACGCGCTTCGCCTCGACACCAGAGCGAAGAGAAAAAAATATAAATTTAAATAAATATTTCATTTCCTCGAGTAGAGATCAAGCCCACAACCAGTCGCATTAACAGTCACACTTTGTGTCCCTTCGCCACGACTGGTTTCAATGTTGTGTTCAAATAACATTATAAATTAAAGAAAATATATTAGAACATACATTGAAAATTAAAGTTTAAGCTTCTATATATAATAAAATCTCTATATAATATATATAATAATAAAACAGTAAAAATATTTTGTCTGTACATTTAGTAATTTTGACTGAAATGAGGGACACTTAAAAAGGATAATAGATAGCAAAAATATATTTTTTTTAATTTCTTGTCTCTCTGTCTGTCTGTTCGAAAGTACTGAAACGATTTACTTAAAATTTTCACCAATTGCTTTGGTTTAACTCAACTTAACTACTAAAGTTTGGTACATAAAAAAATCGGTTCATTAAAAAAAGTTATCGTCATTTGAATGAACTAGAGGCATTAGTTTGGCTGCGAATGTTATATAGCAATCGCGCTGGTAAGATTCTTGGCTAAAGAATGACATTCGAAACATCTTGGTTATATGACCATTGGAAAAAATATATATATTTTTAAAGCACTATTGTTCAGAGTACAAGCAATAAAGTAAACAAAATTGAATTGTTAATTGTTAATTAGTGAAGGTTACCTTCATAAATCATAACAGTTAAGTTTAAGTCGTAATTAATTAAATATAGGGATAAAGACCAATTTGATCTTCAAAGAAATATTAAGTAAATACATAGACATTAGTTCGTTTGAATTAAATCTATATAAAAATGTCTAAAAATCACCTTTCTACGTGTACTCTGTAATAACTACATATTTATTAATTGTACATTAAGCTAATAATATATGTAACTAATTTAAAAACTGTACAAGATTTAACATGCAATCATTACAGTTATTTTACAAAGAATATTACGAATCCTTCAAATCAATAATTTAACATTTAAGGCAATTTCTGAAGGAGTAAATTAAATTATTCACTGACATCAGCACACTTAACAGAGTTTTAAAATTATGATGAGACGTACATAACATAGATAAAAAGAACATAATGTTACAGAAATATATACGTATAATAAATAATTAGTTTTATGTATATTTTTACAAATATCAAATATCAACATTGGTCGTACTTTTTTAATTCAAAACAATCAAAAATCAATCATATTAGAATATTACAGAGTAAAGTAATAAAAATCATATTAGAAGTCATTATAGTTGTCAGTCAATTCTGTTAATTAAATCAATAATCATGTAGTTTAAGCGGGCGAAGCCGCGGGCGGGCTGCTAGTACTTAATATTACTATATTTTTTTCTGTTTATGAACCTATTTAAATAAAACAAACTCTAAATGTTAAAGGCATTGTGCCACAATAATGATAACTGCATTTAAGTCGGTTACACCATTACTGAGATAAGCGGGCACAAACGCACAGGCAAATAGGCAAACAGACAAATAATAGATAAAATAAAAAATGTTCCCGAAAATATATTTTATCTTACATCTTCCATGTACTGACGGCGATGAGTTATTATTTTACTATATGTATGTATAGATAATATAATATCGAATATAGAACTTGCCAATTTAAATTTAAATTCTCTATTATCTAATTTATTCACAGATTTTATTCGATAGCTTTACTCTCGGGCGGTTCACTTCCTTCACTGACGATGGCTGTCCAGACGGTTATATGCAAATACAAGAGGCGAGTCGGCCACAAGTGGGAGGCTCATGGTGCGGAACATCATGGGGCCCTTCAATTTACTACAGCGAAACGAAATCAATTACTTTAATAATACGCTTATTACATTTATCGAAAGAACAAAATAATTATAATTTTGATTTTCGTATGGCGTACAAGGTCTTGAGGAAAGAATATGCGACTGTCAGATATGGGGGAACGCCGCCATCAGGTAATTATTGTTTTTTTTTTTCAACAAAATAACATATATTTTTAGCTAAGCAGTTATATACTTAATTATTATAATACATATGGTTTTATAATTATATCCTATGATCAATGTACTATAAATGATAACAAAATCGTTCACACTTGGTAAAATCTTTAATTCTATATACGAGTAGTTTTATAAAAATGTCGAATTTATTTACATTTTTCTTCAATAACCTTAGTAGCATCTAATATCATAAATATATCATAAGAAAAACTCTCATTTCTAATAAGCATTACTTTCAGAGCGCCCATTTTTCAAACTAAGGCCAATGTTATATCCCGTAAACATATCACGTGAAGATACGAACGTAGGGAGGACGACAAAAACTCCGGAGTATTACCTCGGGGATTTGATCTCGGGGACTTATTGCTCTCGGATCTTTAGTGACTGTGATCGTAAAAACTGTAGATTACAGTCGCCTAATTTTCCCGGTGTATACCCAAGGAACCTAACTTGTTACTATGCTGTTCGCCAACACGAAGTCCCTCAAGGGAAACATGCTTTGATTGTGGTTAAGCAACCAAACGGCCAGCTGGTTTCAATCAGGAGTCAAAAAGCACTGTACGCTCCTTCGCAAAATGATAGAGAGAACAATGGTAGAGAGTTGAAATTTTGGCAAGAGTGTGACGAGGTGCAGGATTACGTGACAGTGTATGATGGGTATACAACCCGAGATCCGGTTATACTGAGGTTTTGTGGTGGAGGTGTATCAGTTCCAGAAGCAATATCTAGCGGACCTGAGTTGCTTGTGGAATTCACCACGTCTCCCTTTGGAACATTTCTACAGCCGGCAACATTGCAATCACTGCATGGATTCCAATTGGAAGTTGAAGTAAGTCTTTTAATGTTTTTTTATTGTGTGACTAAAAAATTGAAAGCAAACGTTTACAGTTAGTCAATATATCTTGAAAATATCAAACGAAATATTTCTTTTTAAGAGCTTAGTTTACTAAACGAGAAAGTCAAATAAATATTAAATAACTACTCCTATGGATCTTTCAATGAAATATTGGATGCGAAAATACTAAGAGGTTACTCGAACTCAATGTAAAAAATATAGCAACCATAAAATAAGGCGTAGAGCAGAAATACGTTTTTTTTTCGTAATTTTATTTGCTATCGGATATTGGAAGAAACCAATAGGAGATAGTCTCAAAGACAATCTATTATCATTAGTACGGCTAGGTCGCTTGATACGTGCAAGCCGGATATAATGTCGTTAAGCCAACAACGATTGAGCTTTCCTGGAGCTTTTATTACGGTAAGTTACGTAAGCCTTAAATGAGATTAAACTTTTATCTTTTCAAGGCAATTTCATTTTTATCGATGTACTTTTAATATGAAACATTTAATAAGTACATTAATAAGAAGCTTATTTACTTACTCACGTTGATTATTACTCTGTTGTGAGTAAAAAAAAAGTACGTGTGGTAGAGTCACGTCGCCAGCAATGGCAACACGCATGGGCAGACTCGACCGGATCATTACCACCCCCGGCATTTAAAACCGGCGTGAAGTAGTGGCTTTATATCACTGCGTTTCGCACCAGGTAATGCCGGGCTTCGGAGCCCAACCCACCTTACAGGCAGGCAACACACCTGCAGCTCTTCTGATGTTGCACGAGGTCGTGGGCGGCGGTATTCACTTACCATCAGGTGACCCGAACGCTCGTTTGCCTTGTCTTTTCCATAAAAAAAAAGAACTAACATACATTCTTATTATTAGTATTATTATTATTATTTTATATAAATATTACCAGATTTTTTTCATAAATCAATAGAAACAATAATGTTAATTGTAAATTAAGAACTGATATAGCTTGCCTAATTTCTCAGCATACAATCAACCTAGACAGGAAAGTAAATAAATTATAAAATTAATTTCTTAGACAATTATTTTGAAAATTCTGTGAATCAATTTATAGCAAGCCTTTGTGCCTAAAAGCTTACAATTGTTTTTAATCTACTCAGAACGTGACTGTCCTTAAGATAAGTTGAGCCGAGCCGCCTACGGTTAAAATGTAATCAAAAATGACTTTGAGCCACAAAATTTTGCAAATTTGAAATTTTATCAGCAAATGCTACTATTAAACGATTTAAAATGCAAACAACTTTCTATTAATGGATTGTTTTATTTCCAACTACAGTTATAGCTATTCTTTATTGTAGTATTACTGCTAGGTTTTCTGTTATGTCTTAAATTTTAATGAACACATTATTGTATTGACTTGAAATTATTATTAGACTACTTCATGAGATTTCTTGCTATTTTTTTTTTCTACTTACAGCGGGATAGGATGGATTCATAGCAAAAAACGGATGTTCAGAATAAAAAGACACTAGGTTCTCTCGGCTATATGTGAAGTAAAGGCTGAAACCAAAAAATAACAGATAGTAATTCGGAAAAATTTATAATAAAATCAGCTCCACGCTGCAAGGGCAGGGTAGGCAGAGGGATTCTAGTGTTAAAACACTCCGTTCTCCACTTTCTGCCGAACTCTGGAGGCATTGCGTGTTGAGTGATAGAATTCAACGCCGCGCTTTGCCTTGACACCAGAGCGAAGAAATGGAAATATAAATTTAAGTAAATATTTCATCTCTTCGAGTGGGGATCGCACTCACAACCGGTTTTACTGTCACACTATGTGCCCCTGTGCCACGACTTGCCTCAAATATGTTTTGTAAAAAATAAAAAAAACATAAATGAAATACCAAGCATCCCATATTTGCATCAGGAAATACGAAACGTGAAGTATATATAAATATACTTTTTGTATTTTCAATCGTTTTAGTCCAAAGATTGTTTATTGAAAGCAAAATTAGCAGGACAATTTATGATCGAAGTAATATTTAAAGTTCTCCGTTACTAGCGCGTTTATAAATCAGAACTCGCGAACCTCGTTTGGGTGCCCGCCAAAGCGTAATTAGTACACAGGCCGCACGGTCATTACAATGAAATGACCAAAATTTCTACAACCCCACCTTTTGTTTAAATTAACCAAAATTAGGTCACAGTCTTTTTTCTTGTCATTCCATTAAACTTATTTTTTACGTTAGAACAAACAAGTCCTCTTACTTAAATATGTGCTATTATTTATCTGCACTTAAACGTCGACCTAGTTTCTCTAACAAATAAGATTTTCATTTTATTATTCCCCCCGTGACCACGGACTACTGCAAAGTGTTCGAAACGTTTCCATAAATGAAATAAATATGCGCGATTAATCCGGTTAAATAGATTCTTTTAAAGTCAATTGAATACATAATATTTAAAGACAATATTGCCAAAAATATTACCACTATTTATTTTTTAGGTGCGATTTGTGGATCAACAATCACCAACTTATGCAAAAAATAAAAGAGCATGCGAATTTTGGATAAGAGGCACTGGTAGGGGGGTCCTAGAACATCCTCAGCATTCTCTCCCGCCGAACACAACGTGTTTATATCACATGCAGGGAATCGACACTTCTGGTCCTTCGGGCAGGAATATTATTTACAGACGACAATTTTCCGCACCACGATTCAGAGTGTGGTTCTCAGTATTAAAGTTTTACGTCACCAATGCTATAAATCCGAATTTGCCTGAAGATGAATATTGTGGAAGCCATTTGAATATATGGGATGGCCCTATGAGGATATCTCCCGGTTGCAGTGATATTTTTTGGTAAAGTGGTTTCTTCAATAATATTTTTATCATTTTTGTAAGCTTTATATTTGAACCCCCTAACTACTTAAAGTCTTGTAAATCTAACCCTTTTTATAATAAATAAAATGAAACTATTTATGTAATAAATATTTTTATTTTAATTGAGGCCAGTCGCGGCACGAGGTGTGACTGTGAAAACGACTGGTTGTGAGTTCGATCCCCACTCGAGGAGATGAAATATTTACTTAAATTTATATTTCCATTTCTTCGCTCTGGTGTCGAGGTTAAGCGCGGCGTTGAATTCTGCCACCCATCACGCAATGCCTCTAGAATTTGGCAGAAAGTGGAGAACGGAGTGTCTTAGCACTGGGTTCCCTCTGCCTACCCTGCTGTGTGCGGGATACAGCGTGAGCTGATTTTTTTTTTTAAATATTTTATTGACACAGTATACTGTAATATATATATATATATATATATATAATATGTATGAGAGGAATTAGTACAAGATGAATGTTAAAGGGACCTTAGTAGAAAGGAACGTTGTTAGTGAGTGAATAAATGTGTATAAGAAGATTTTCAATATAATGAGAGGACATCTACTTTGGGGAATATTTCAATTATTTTTATTTTCTCACTATGATGACAGGGTGATGCTGAGTTCTACCACCCAATCGCAATGTCTCAAAAATTCGATGGGAAGTGGGGAACGGAATATCTTAGCACTAAATAACTAACTTAACACTTCTTTGGTTGCCTACCCTGCTATATACAGGCTGTATGAAGTGTGGAGCTTATTGTTCAGAGTATAATCGTCGCAAGCAGAAATATTGCATTTTGAGTGACAGAAAACGGAATAAAATAATATCCTTAAGCACTTAAAGAATCCACAATCATATGCATATGACAGCAAATCACATCTTACTCACAATGTCATCCTCTTACTAGTATAGAAATAAACATAAAATTGACGTGACCTAAATTAGTCTGTCTTTAAGAATGTCGCACAAATTTATTTCTAAGCAAATATGTCAAGAATCAAGAAAAAATACTATAAAATTCCTTCTAATTAATACATGAAGCGTCTTCATTGTTGAAAATGCATTTTAAAAATATTATTTAAAATTAAAAGCAGTCAATTATGTAAAGTGTAATTGCTACTTAGTTAGAACAAACGACTTTAATTCTTATAAAACTGCATCATAAATGGCACATTTCTGCACTCGCTATATATTGAACTGTTAATGTATACAAGTTTATTATCAGAATCAGTCAATTCTAATTCTAATGCTTATTACGTAAGTAATAAGTCTATTTTTCTATTAAGAAAATGCTTCTAATTATATATATATATATATATATATATA